>JAKRZM010000623.1:16722-87059 GCA_036379175.1 Heliconius cydno galanthus
GTAAAACAATTGGAAAATCCTTATTGGAACTACGAAAATGCGGGTTGCATTAGGGTTTAATTAATTTTCACATTATCTTAATTGCTTTGCAAACATACATTATATGAATAATTTAGTAGTTAAAGCGGGCGAAGCCGCCAGGGGGTCGCTAGTTTATTATATAAATTGCTATATATTCACAGACCAACTAATGCGTTGAGTTCATTCAAATAACGATATCTTTTTTTTTATCAACCGATTTTGATAAAACAAACTTTAATTGTTAAGCTGAGCTAAGCTAAGACAGACAAAGCAATTGGTGAAAGTTGTAAGTAAATCGGTATAGTACTTCCGAAAATAAGCTTGACAGACAGAAGCGAAGCGACAGAAAAGAAGCGATACCGACAGACAGACAAATATTTTCGCTTTCTATTATTTTTTTAAGTGTCCCTCTATCCATTTCAGTCAAAAATACTAAATGTACAGACAATATATTTTTACTGTTTTATTATATATAGAGATTGTGTTATTTAAATATTATTAGTATTATCTATTATTTTGTTTGTTGTCGCATTTTTTATTAATATATTTTCTTCTTCATCTTCTTCTTTTCATGGCAAACTGCACCATTTAGTTGGAAGCCTGTTAGTTCATATGACAATGTTTCTTAAGTCAAATATTTTTCTATAAAATTATGGTAGTCACGGTCACTGCCTTGTTGTGCGCGTGTTGTTATACTGTAAATATGTAAAGGGAAACAAAAAAATATATGTAAATGCGTACATGAATGATTTTTCCGTTTCCCTATTTCATAACGGAAGCCTTGAATGATAAAATATCGTACGTTTTTTATAGATTGAACGACGCTTACGCATTGCACTCCGGCAAGATGTTTATGTTCCTCTCCTTTATCACGAAATGTCTTGAGTGTAGGTGAAAAAGGGGGGGATGAAGGGTTATAACACTGTTCTCTTTGCATATCCTGCTATATGTGGAGGAGAGCGTTTAGCTAATAAAAATATTTTATGAAAATTCCTTCATGTTGAATAATATGACACTGTGTTTTGAATGTTTAAACTCCACATGTTTAACTATTTTGCAATTTATCATATAGAATATACACTTTTATTAACTAAGAGAAATTAATTTTACATTTTTAAATATCAATTAATTGAAAAATATAAAACGCACTCTTCCGACGGTGGGACAAGGATCTAAGCCAGGATGGCTAGGGCTCCAGAGAAAGGACCTTTGTCACAACCGAACCGAAAGGTACCGGCCGGTACAATGCCCTACCGGTGCTTCGGTTCACAGACGTGGGAACGTGGGAACCTGTAATGAGGCACCTCCAATTCCACAAGACCATATTGAAGAGTTCGCAACTCGGACGTGTTAAACCTAGAGCCCTGACAATAGCTACATTCAACTTCAATGGTATATAGAAATAATTTCTTCTTCACAAGTATTATAGGATTATAGGATTGTAAGAAATGATAGAGCCGCTCATGGGGGAGACTCGAGTAAAGAGTAATATTTGTAGTCTTAGGACTTGAAAAATCATCACAGGTGTCGGTTTTTTCCGATATTTTTTTAAATCAATATAATAAGAAAAATACATGATACAGATTTTTTTTTATATTTTTCTCATGACTGTCACGACTTTGTCTATCACCTGTTTTCGTCTTATTGTTGACTCCTGGGACAACCTGTATACAGTAATAATTATATTTGAATAGTCCCTAAATGCGATCACAACGCCAAAGAATCATTAATTACATATTTTATATGTACATAAAAAGTAAGTATCTTTCTTCTTTCTAATTTCATAATTATTTAAACACATAATAATATATTCTAAAAATTTAAAGTTTACAAAATTTAAATTACAACATGGCTAATTATACTGAAAAAAAAAGAACAAATACTAATAAATCTTTGTAATTTAAAATTGACAAATATATTTTTACTTCATCATATATAATAACGAGTATATTACTGCTTACCATATATGGATTCTTCTATACTTATTCTAATGCATATATAAACTGTGATCTGCTTGCATCTATGCATTTGTGTCCCATAAGGTACAGAAGTTAGTACTTGTGAGATAATAAGAAAAAACAAAGTAAACATGAAAGCAGTGTGGTGTTTCTTACTTTTGACAATAGCCGTCGTTGCGGGAAAGCCAAATAGACAAGTAAGTTTTAAAAAAAAAACATTAAATTTAATATAGTATTACATATATTTATTTTTTAGTACATCCTCGATAAAGAAAGATATTTTACAAGCATAATATAATGTATTTTTTTATTATTTGAATATATTCTGATAAAAAATACTATAGAAGAATATTTCTTTTACAATTTGTAAAAGTACCTACCTTTATAAATAAAAAAATATCACATTTATTTTTATTATTTTCTTTAAAAAATATATGGTGAATTGCCACAATAAAAATGTTTATGGTTGTTTTAATATTTATTTTTCTTTTTTAGATGTTTGACATTCCCAAAGAATTTGTACCGGATATTATAAAAGCTTCGGCAGAATGTGCAGATAAATTAGGCTTGGACACACTAAATATATTATCCAAATTCTTCTCTGGTGAATTGAAAGATTCAGAATCCGTTAGACAATACATGTACTGTCTTGGAACAACCTCGGGGTACGTCAATGATGATGGACGCCTAAATAAAGATAGATTAGGCAAAGTAGTTGGAGAACACAAGAGTAAAGTAGATAGCGTTGTTGATGAATGCAATAAAGCTAAAACCAGCGATAAGTATGAAACAGTATATAAGGCTGTAGTGTGTTTCCGTGAAAATTCTGGATTACAGTTCAAAATATAATATATTTCTGTATATAATATAATTAATCTGTATGTAAAAAATATATAATGGTTTGGTTTGGAAAGCTTTTCTTTTATTTTTTTACTTTATTTTACTGTTAAATACTTATTACTTTACAATTTTATTATTGTTAAAATCGTTACAATATGAGCTTGAAGGTATTTTTTGTTAATGAATGAATCACCTTCACGATGTATCCCACACACAGCAGGGTAGGCAGAGGGAACCCAGTGTTAGGACACTCCATTCCCCACTTTCCGCAGAATTCTGGAGACATTGAGCATTGAGTGACGGAATTCAGCAAAGAAATAAAAATATACTCGAGTGAGGATCGAACCCACAACCAGTCGCTGCCCCAAGCTCTCAAGCAATTTTTCTTTAATTCATAGTATTGTGAAATGAAAATATTTTACACAATATACAGGGTGGAAGCGAACGAGGCGTGTGCGGCGGTGTCCCTTTGATAGGTTTATGTGTGCGTGCGTCGTCCTTATCAAATGGTGTTTTATTTTACAACAATATTTTTATTAATTATTTTGTTTGATAAGATCGATTTTTCATTTTTGGCGAAATCTCTTTTGTTTTAATTGTATTAGCTTTTATACAGTAGTTAAAACTGTGGCTTCATTTAAAGTCGTGATAAAAAAACACTCTGTATACTATAGAAAGTTGCTGTTTGTACAAATTATATTATTAATTCTTATACAAAAATTCGTCCATGGAATATATACATTTTTTTAAGAACAATTTCTTCTTACAACAATATTTTAGTAAAATACTTTCATAAAAATTATAGGAAATATATTTTTTAATACAAATATAAATAAAAAGGTGGTGTCTCTATCAGCATCCTGAAGTACCTTCAGCTCTTAATTATTATAATTACAATATCTATTTCATCTTAGTCAGTTATGCCCTATATACATAACATGTATAATTTAGTATGCAAAACCTGTATTGTAGTGTTTAGACAAGTGACAAACAAACTTATAAAACTATATATAATTATGTTACACGAGATCCATAATATTAGTAATTACAAGCAATTGTAAGTTATTTAAGTAATTTAATGGTTTATAAGATACTTACGGGTTTGAACCTAGCTTAGGAAAACGTTCACAAAAAAAAATGAATTTGTAGAACAAAATCCGTCGACGTATTTCACCAACCACCGTGTAATGACTCGTATTCTATTAACTCGTTCATACATGCGTGAAATATAATTTTATATTTAAAAAAACAACATAAATATTTATGAATATGTTCCTTAACATTTGATAATAAAAAAATATTTCTTTATTTTTTATAATAAAATGAAAATAATGGTAATGAGGAAAAATCCAATATGCATATATATAAGCATTATATACCTGGGAGTGCAATACGTTCTCGTAGTATTTTTGTTATATTCTAGGAGTAAATACGTAAAAGTGTTTTAAAATGTATTCGATATACTGGATAATTCTCTTGATTTCTTTAGTTGAAGGCAGAAGTGTAAGTACATGTTTTAAAGAAAATTTTGACTGTTTTTGACTATGCTACATCAGAGTCGAATTAGAATTTACCTGTTAAAGATTTTATGATGTATATTTAAAAGTGTGGCGTTTTAGAAGTTGTTATCTTAAAATTTGCAGCCACGTGGAAGGATAGGAATTGAACGTTTAAAATGTATAATAGTTTTTATATGTAGTTTTTTTAATACATATACAATTGCAATATTTGTTTTTTTTATTCACAAGACAACATTTCTACAGAGTCTGTTAAACATTAATTAGTTTATTAAAAACAATAGAATTGTACAAAAAAAAAGAATTCTATAAAGCTAATTATTTTTTTTTAAATATTAGTTATGTGTGATGTGTTGTAGTAATGAATGTTTTAATAATTATAAAAAAATATTTTCCAGGAGTATATTAAAGTTCCTAAAGAATTTATTGATGATGCTATAAATGGATCCGGTCAATGTGCAGAAGAATTGGGATTACCAGGAGACACGTTAAACAAATTACTTTCTAATAACTTCGAAGATTCACAGGCTATGAGAAAATATATCTACTGCCTCGGTATCGCCTTAGACGTGGGCGATGGAACTGGAAGTCTAAAACATAGCCTATCCAAATATGCTAGTAACGATAGAAGAAAGGCTGAGATAACAAAAACAATAGACGAATGTAACAAAGAGAAGGCAAGCGACAAATACGAAAAGGCATATAAAGTAAGCACTTGCTATTTAAATACGTCTCCTGTGCAATTTAAAGTATAATAATAATAATGGGACATGATAGCTGTGAAAAATATGAAATTATTGAAAAAATATTTAAGAACATCAATACTAGATTTGTTTCTAATTTGTGTAGTGCTCGTATACTTTCTTTGTGGTAGGTTGGATATATGTATGTATTTAGTTACAAAATAAATTAATTATTATTCTGTTATTTCATGTTTTTCTTTTTTACAACAAACATTTTCTATACCAAAGATTATCAGTAAGGGACAGTTGAAATTATAAACCCACCATTGCATATTTTTATACCCAACGTAAATTCTGAATACAATATTTTATGTATGATCGAAAGTAAAATATCACTGACAAACCAAAAAGCCGTAAAACGGCCTTAGGAGCCACCAAATTTAGAATGCCACATATTTGATCGGGCCACTGAGACGTACACTACGCTAAAGCAAATGTATTGAAAAACACTCTGCAGAAAATTTACATTTGAACAACAGGCGTAGCTTATTGTTTGTACAGCATAAATAATAATACATGCCCTAGATTCTAGATTTAAATAAAATATCGATTTTATCATAAATCATTTAATGGACTTAATACTTAATTGAGCTTCAATAAGATCAAATCGACGGTCCCTAGGTAACAAATCGAAAGTAAAACTTAAAGTTCTTATACTTTTCAGAAGAGCGTTTTACAGTTTATTATATGCATAACTTTTTTATAAATAATGCGTTTTCCATAAAAAAATGGATTTATTTTGTATTGTTATACTTGTTGTATTGTTATTGTTTGTTAAACCAAATAATTATTTAAATACAAAATATATATAAAACCTGTACCGGGGAGGAGAGAGGGAAGAGGGTACTCTGTCCTTGAATAAATGCAAACACTATGTGGCTGCCTGTGAGGAAGTCGACGACTGTAAGGGCGCTCCCTGTGGGACTCGAATATCGAGCGTGCTGGGACATGATGATATATAATTTAATATGAAAAAATCTGCAATGATACACGAGATCCATGCTATACTAAATACAAGCAATTATAAGGTGTCTTCTGGTATACAAGAAAGTTATTGGTTTAAAAATAATTTAGTTAGGTTGGGTTTTTAAATAATTTAAAAATATATTCGACCGTCGACGTATGTATTTCACCAACTCGTAACATTCTAGTAACTCGTATACATACACCCGTATAATATAATTTAATATTCAAAAAAGCAACTTAAATTATTATCATTCTTAATTTTATAACAAAAAATATATATTTTTTATTTTTTTATATAGCGAAAATAATGCTAATGAGCAAAAAACTGCTTATATATAAGCATTATATAACTGGGAGTGCAATACGTTCTTTTAGTGTTTTTTTAATATTCTAGGAGTAAATACATGAAACAAATTATTTTAAAATGTATTCGATACACTGGATAGTTCTTTTGGTAGTTGGTTTTGTTGAAGGCAGAGGCGTAAGTATTATATTTAATAAAAATAATATAGAATTAAATCATTGTTCTTTTAATAGTTTGTATTTATTTAGACAAAGTTTAACTGTTATAAAATATTTTATTAAAACCTATTTTTCAACAAAAATAATAAGTTTATTAATCTTTACACTTCGTCAAGACAAAAATTATTAATTCCTTAAAGCTAGCAAGCGTGTGATTATAAATGCGACAGGTTGTAGATTCGATCTTTACTCAAGGAAATGTAATATTTAATATTTTCATTTCTTCGCTCGTCAAGACAAACTGCGGCACTGAGTGCCGCCAATCAACACGATTCCTCCATAATTCAGCGAAAAATAAGGAACGGTGTGTCTTAACAATAGGTTCTCTCTGTCTACCCTGGATACAGAGTGAAGCTAAAAAACATCTTAAAATTAGTAGAATTTAATTTTTTAGTAGTAATAAATAATATGTATTCCAAATTACGAAAATCCTTAAATTTACAGACATATTTCAAAATTCCTAAAGAATTTATTGATGACGCCATAAAAGGATCTGTTCATTGCACAGAAGAGTTGGGATTACCAGTAGATACGTTAAACATGTTTCTTTCTGATAACTTCGAAGATTCACTGACTATGAGAAAATATATTTACTGTCTCGGCCTCGCTGTAGATGTGAGCGAAGAAGATGGAAGTCTAAAACATAGCCTATCCAAATATGCTAATAACGATAAGAGAAAGGCTGAGGTAATAAAAAGAGTAGATGAATGTAACAAACAGGAAGCAAATGACAAATACGAAAAAGTATATAAAGTAAGCACTTGCTATTTAAACACGTCTTCTGTGCAATTTAAAGTATAATAGTGATAATGACGTGACAGATGCGAAAAATGTGAAATTCTGTGGTTAATAGTGCTTGTACAATTAAATTGTTTATGGTAATTTGTTTTAAGATGTATCTAGATTGTATTAAATTTTGTGTAATAAATAAATTAGCTATTATTTTGTTAATTTACTTTTTTCTTAGTGTAGTGTTTTTCTAATGCTAGTACTAGTAGTAGTAGTAGTAGTACTCTTAGTTTATCTAGTGTTAAGACCGTATCCGAATTTTCCGTTCTGTATCAGAATGAGACAGATTGAGTGGCAGAATTCAACGCCGCGCTTTTGCCTCGCCACCAGAGCGAAGAAATGGAAATATAAATTTAAATAAATATTTCATCTCCTCCAGTGGGGATCGAACCCACAACCAGTCGTTTTTGCAGCACACTGGGCCCCTGCGCCACGACTGGCCTCTACCGTTCTATAAAACATCAGTTTGGTAGAACAAAATCCGTGGACATATTTATGTAACAAAAGTGTAATGACTCGTATTTTCATTAACTCGTACATCCATGCGCGTAAAATAATTTATTAATTGTTAATTATAATGAATTATATGAATTATCATCCTCAATTTTTTATAACAAAAAAAAATATTAGTTTAATTTATAAGCCAAAAATAATGCTAATGAGCAAAAAACAGTTTATATATAAGCAATATATATATCTGGGAATACAATACATTCTTGTAGTATTTTTCTAATATTCTAATAGTAAATACATGTAACAAATTGTTTTAAAAATGTATTCGATACACTGGATGGTTCTTTTGGTAGTCGGTTTAGTTGAAGGCAGAGGCGTGAGTGTTATTTTAAATTTATATCATATAGAATTAAATCTTTTTTTTCAGGGTTCCGTACTGCAAAACATAAAAACGGAATTCTTATAGGATCACCTTGTTGTCCGTCTATCCGTCTCAAGGTCATTTATCTCGCGATCGTGTCGATATATCACGCTGAAGATATATCAAATTAATTCAGTTTTTTAAATTTATATTTAAATAATCATTTAATAACAATAAACTAATTAAATTAATCTTAAAATTTATGGGAACATGAAAAGTAATGAGGGATTACATATAAATACAATATTGAACTTTTTTACTCACAAGGATAGTCACAAAGATAGGCCTAACTCTGTGTACTGTACTATAAATTATTTTGTTAAAACCAATAGAATTGTAAGAAAGAAGTCAAGTAATTATTTAAAGCAAGTTAATTTAAAACAAATATATTGGTGACAGTATTGTCATAGTGAAATATTATATTTATTCAAAACAATACTTTACAGGCCTATATCAAAGTTGGTAAAGAATTTACTGAAGATGCTATAAAGGGATCTGTTCATTGTACAGACGAATTGAAACTACCTGTGGACACGTTACAAACATTTCTCACTTCTAAATACGAAGATTCGCTGCCTATGAGAAAATATATCTACTGCCTCGGTATCATATTAGACGTGGGTGATGAAAATGGTACTCTAAAACATAGCCTATCTAAATATGCTGGTAACGATAAACGAAAAGCTGAAATATTGGAGACAATAGATGAATGTAACAAATTGGAAGCAAATGACAAATATGAAAAAGCATTTAAAGTAAGCACTTGTTATTTGAATAAGTCTCCTCTACTATTTGAAATAAAAAAAGACTAGCGATCATTTTATGCCGACTGCGGGAAATGTCAGCCTGTTGTTTATCAAAAATCATTTCTTATATGCTTAAATTTTTGTTTATAGTAAGGTGTTTTTTTAGATGTACATATATAAGATGTATTTAAATTTAATAAATAAATAAAATTTTATTCAGCTTATTCAGACTTTTCCTTTTTTTCCTTAATCTTACCATAAGTACGTTCCTCACCAATGATTGTCAGTGAAAAATCTCTTAGTGATTGCTAGAAGCAATAATATCACCATTATAATACCACCTTTCCTTCCCCTACACAATGTTCGAAAAAAAATATTAAAAACAATATAAAATAAATATATCTAAATAAATTCATAAATAAAAAAAAATTACATTCACACGATAAATTTAAATTATTTGTTTTTCAAATATAATAGCTGGTTATATAAGAGTGTTGTAACATTACATATTTCAAATGCTGTATCAACATGAGTAGATTCTTGTTTGTTTTCACAATCGTTAAATACTTAGGCTGCAGTAACTTTGTCTATAGCAGCAGGTAGTTCCGATAATGCGATATCTGTGTTCTATTTGTCATCAGAAGACAGTGCTTTAGTCTTTTGTATTTAATACAATATAAATTTCCGTTGTCCCCTTTCTCCTCATTACAATTTATCCATAATGTTTCAAAGGTTGTCTGGTAGAGATTGCTTAAAGCAATAAGATCGCCTTTGCATACGTGTTTTTCTTTCAATTTTATTTATGTTGTTCTTTCTATATATTTCTTTTATGTGTGCAATAAAGTATATTCTATTTTATTCTAAATTTCTTAAATCCTTCTTAGTCTATTAAATGTCTTTTATTAGCGTTAGCTAAAAATTCGGATTTTGCGGCACTCTCTTTTATACATTCTACTTACTACGTACTCCTATTGTCCATACCTTTTCCTATTGTCCATAGGAGAGATAATCAATCAATCAGCTTCACGCTGTATCCCGCACACAGCAGGGTGGGCAGAGGGAACCTAGTGTTAAGACACTCCGTTCCCCACTTTCCGACGAATTCTGGAGGCATTGCGTGTTGAGTGGTGGAACTCAATGCCACGCTTTGCCTCGCCACCAGAGCGAAGAAATGAAAATATAAATTTAAATAAATATTTCCTTTCCTTGGGGGGGGGGATAATCAGAGGATTTTGCAGCACACTTTGGGCCCCTGCGCCACGACTGGTTCTACCGTTCTATAAAACATTGGCTTGGTAGAACAAAATCCGTGGACGTATTTCTCTAATAAAAATATAATAATTCGTATATCTATTAACTCGTACATACATGCGCGTAAAATAATTTAATAATTGTTAAATACAAATTTTATGAATATCATCCTTAATCTTTTACAATAAAACAATATTAGTTTAATTTTATAAACCAAAAACTAATGCTAATGAGCAAAAAAATAGTAATATATAAGCATTATATATCTGGGAGTGCAGTACGTTCTTTTAGTATTTTTGTAATATTCTAGAAGTAAGTACATGAAATAAAGTGTTTCAAAAATGTATTCGATACACTGGATGGTTCTTTTGGTAGTCGGTTTAGTTGAAGGAAGAGGCGTGAGTGTTATTTTATATTTATATTATATAGAGTTAAATCTTTCTTTTTAGGTTCCGTACCGCAAAAGATAAAAACGGAATTCTTATAGGATCATCTTGTTGTCCGTCTGTCCGTCTCAACGTCATTTATTTCGAGATCGTGTGGATATATCACGCTGAACTTAAATATCAAATTAATTCAGTTTTTTAAATTTATATTTAAAAAATCATTTAATAAAATTCTAATAATTATATTAAAATTTATGGCCACATGAAAGGTTAGAGAAACGTTTTCATTAATAGAGTGCGTTAAAAAAATGTAAAGAGGGATATTTAATCCCAATTGCAATTGTATTTAATAAATACAATTGCAATATTTAACTTTTTTACTCACAAGGATAGTCCTAACTACTGTGTGTGCTATAAATTATTTTGTTAAAATCAATAAATAGCAAGTTAAATTAAAAATATATATATTGGTGATAGTATTGTCATAGTGAAATATCCTTTTGATAGTACTTGTTGAACATATATTCCTATTTATTCAAAATAATACTTTACAGGCCTATATCAAAGTTGGTAAAGAATTTACTGAAGATGCTATAAAGGGATCCGTTCATTGTACAGACGAATTGAAACTACCTGTGGACACGTTACAAACATTTCTCACTTCTAAACATGAAGATTCACCGATTATGAGAAAATATATCTACTGCCTCGGTATCATGTTAGATGTGGGCGAAGAAGATGGAAGTCTAAAACATACCCTGTCTAAATATGCTGGTAACGATAAAAGAAAAGCTGAAGTAATAGAAACAATAGATGAATGTAATAAATTGGAAGCCAGTGACAAATATGAAAAAGCATTTAAAGTAAGCGCTTGCTATTTGAATAAGTCTCCTCTACTATTTGAAATAAAAAAAGACTAGATCAGTCTGTTCGTTATCAAAAATCATTTTTATATATGCTTATATGTTTTATTTATAGTGAGGTGTTTTTTTTTTAAATGAACATAAATATAAGATGTATTTAAATTCAATAAATAAATAAATTATTATTCAACTTATTCAAACTTTTCATTTTTCCTTTTTATTACAATAAATATTTTTTTCACCAAAGATTATCATTGAAAAATCTCTTAGAGCTTGTTTCAATAAAACCACCATTCAATATTTATATTTTTATACACAATGTACATAATCGAAAATTTAAAACAACGCAAAAACTGTAAGTAGTCCTGCAATTTTTAGTTACAAGTTTCAATATTCATTGTCTAAAATGTAGAGACTTTAAAGTTCGTTTATATATTAAATAAATTAATACGAAAAGTATATAGCAATAAAATAAAATAATAATATCTAAATAGATAACATTGTAAAGTTTAATAAATAAAAATGAAAATAAATAATCCCACGATAAAACTACATTAATTATTTTTCAAATAGAATGTGTTGTTTTGTATGAGTGTAGTAACATTTAAAGATTTCAAACGCTGTATCAGCATGGGTAGCTCCCTTCTTGTTTTTACAATCATTAAGCACTTTGGCTGCAGTGACCTTGTCTATGCCAGCTGGCAGTTTCGATAGTGCCACATCTGTGTTCAACTTGGCATCAGAAGACAGAACTCCAGTCTTTTGGAAGAAACACAATATGAATTTCTTAAGCCCTTCATCGTCTACTAAATGTCCTTTCTTAGCGTCAGCCAAAACTTCTGGTTTCGCGCCACTCTCTTTCATACATTCTGCTGCGTACTCTTTTACCTTTTCCTTTTGTCCGTGTGAGAGATGAATGTTCTGAAACCAGTTAGTAAAATATATTCTTTAAAGTTATTAATAACTCAAAATACTCGTATCAAGACAGTCTTAAATTATTAAAAAAAAATATATATATATTTTAAATATTTATGGGTCTGTTTTGGACCAAAGTGCAACAGCAAAATATTATCTTAATTATTATCTTATTGTTATACTTATAAAGCTACTTTAAAATAATTTAAACTAAAGAAATAAAAATGCATACTTCAAGGTTTAATGCATAGATATTTGTATTACAATTACATAACTAATTTATAAAACAGATTCACATAAATATTAATATACTTTGAATTATACGAATAATATTATAATAATTTTACTTAGCCAGTAAGGTTTAGTGTCTTTACATAACCAGTATTGACTTTCATTTTTTGAAAAGAATCTGCAGGTGATTTACATTTGAACAACAGGCATAGCTTATTGTTTGTACAGCATAAATAATAATACATGACCTAGATTCTAGACTTAAATAAAATATCGATTTTAGCATTAATTTGATGAATTTAATACTTACATGAGCTTCAATAAGAGCAAATAATCCTACGCAAATTATTAGCACTTTCATTTTGTAATTATTATTGATTATTGCAAATGTAAAGAGACACAGCTTTTATTAAGCCTTTATAATAAGAATCTAAACATTTATATCTTGCTTATATACAGGTATAAGAAGGGCATAGATCCCTAACGGGCGATGACGAAACATCACTTTCAATATCATCCAGTGTCTTAGAAAAGTCGTATGACCTAACCTCAGGGCTAATGGTCAGTCCATATAAGGTTTTTTCTTAGTGTCGTGCTGTAACCCGCACATATTAGTTCCGCAGCCTGGGAACCTAGTGTCAAGATACTCCGTTCCGTTCCCCACTTTCCAACGAATTCTAGAGGCATTGCGTGTTGAGTGGCGAAACTCAACGCTGCTTTGCCTCGACCAGACCAGACCAGACCAGACCAGAACGAAGAAATTATTTTTTTTATAGAGTGCCGTACTTTTTAAGAAAAAAAGAAACCCTTATAGGATTCATTCATTCCCCATTCTCTCTAGCTACTTCGCTAGATATAGCGTGAAACTAAAAAAAATACATGCGATATTTGTGTCAATTCCTAGGAAAAAGAGTATTTAGCATTATATTTATAGATTTGAGTACTAACGTTAGTATTAAATCCATTTTAATATAAATGACAATTTTTCAAAAATTAATACGTGTTATTACATGTAATAAATATTAATAGCAAGGCAATTGAAATTGACGTTGACCTTATACTCTATCCACTTTAGACCGAACCATATATGGTATATAGAACTTCTAAGAGCCTTGTAATAAATATATGTATGAAGTTCACTGTCATACTTACGCATATATAGAACTAGCGGCCCGCCCGCGGCTTCGCCTGCGTGAACTACATTATAATTAATTTCTGTCTCTTATGTCCTATAAGTGACGTCCATGTAAAATTTGAGACTCCTAGCATTTGTAGTAACGAAGTTTCATTCAACCCCAAAAACAACCCCTTAGATGTCGAATATTGCAAATTCCCGTCTTAGCGAGCACCTACGTCCTTTAAGTAACTCCTATGCAAAATTTGAGATTCCTAGCACATGTAGTTTCTGAGATTTCGTGATGAGTGAGTGACCTTTCGATTTTATATATATAGATAGATAGATAGAATCACCAACATTCGACTTTTTAGGTAAATATTATATTTTCGTTCCATATTAAAAAAAAACCGGTTAAGGGCGAGTCGGGCTTGCTCCGAGACTTCCGTACCAATTTGATTGAAGATTCAGGAAGGGAACCTACCACTTACATAAGTTGGGAAGCTTAAGTTTTGTTGTATAAGTAATTATGTTTTAAAAATATGCACAAAAAAACACATACAACTTAAGAATATTATTATAACTTAAAAAAATGATTAATTACGACATATCTAACTTACCGTTCTAGAATCTTGACATGCTAATTACGAGTATATACAAAGTGGATTAACATTACCTACTACAAAAAAATATAATTAGTTTCATTAATTCGTACATTTTTTTAGATATATACCTATGTACTTTATGTTCTTTTAGGTTAATAACATAATATACTATATAAGAATAATTTTTTTAACGAATGCAAATTAAACATGTTCATGTATTATATACAGGGTGGAATTGTCAGCACCACTTTAAATTAAACCACTGTTTTAACTACTCTATAAAAGCCTAATATAATTCGGAAAAAAAATAATTCCCAAAAATACAAAAGTTATTTTTTCAAACAAAATAAATAATAAAATTATCGTTTTAAAATAAAACGCCATTCGTAAAGTATAACATAGACACGCACACACTTACCTGTCAAATTGGAAACGTCCCACACGTATGTGTGCGTCACACGAAATACAGGTATGGATAAAAATCGTGAAATGAAAAAAAATTCCTACGTCCAAACTGTTGAGGTACCTTGATTAATTTCTTAGGTGTGGGTTTGAAATATATTACCCTATATGCAATTTCAATAAAAGAAGCGCTGCCTCTTCCATCCTGTATAGTATATGAATAAACTGTCAATCTAAAATTCTTTAATAATAATAATTCTTTATTTGGAACTAAAACGCTTTACCACTCTAATTACAGACATTGCTTGTTAGGAAACAAAAACAAACCATCCTATGAATGGAAATCGAATTAACATCTATCATGCTTATAGTCTAACACTATTCCACTGCGGTACGATGGCCACGAAAAATTAATCTTTCTTTCATCTTATAATGTTTCATCTTCACGTTGTAACCCGCATGTAGAAGAGAAGGCAGGGGAAACTTAGTGCTAAGACTCT
Organism: Heliconius cydno galanthus; assembly: GCA_036379175.1. NCBI lineage: Eukaryota > Metazoa > Arthropoda > Insecta > Lepidoptera > Nymphalidae > Heliconius > Heliconius cydno. The sequence continues at coordinate 31,966 of JAKRZM010000623.1, forward strand.
CCGCTTACCACTTTCCGTAGAATTTTGGAGGCTTTACGTGTTGAGCAGCGGAACTCATTGCCACAACCAGACCACCACCAGAGCGTAGAAATGAAATTATTAAATATTACATTTCCTCGAGTGGGAATATAAATAAGATGGAATAAATAGATTTTTTTTCTTTTACTTTCTCGTCTATATATATAAAATCGAAAGGTAAACCTACTCATCACGGAATCTCAGAAACTGCATGTGCTAGGAATCTGAAATTTTGCATAGGAGTTACTTATAGGACGTAGGTGCTCGCTAAGATGGGAATTTGCAATATTCGACTTCTAAGGGGTTGTTTTTGGGGTTGAAAGTTTGTATGAAACTTCGTTACTACAAATGCTAGGAGTCTCAAATTTTACATGGACGTCACTTATAGGACGTAGATACTCATGGAGACAGAAATTAATAATAACGTAGTTCACGCAGGCGAAGCCGCGGGCAGACCGCTAGTTTTACATAATATTTACTTTTATATTGTTCTAAATTTTCACGTGCCATTAACTATAGAATAGTTTGCGATCATAATTTTGTATTAATATAGGTTATTGTACATAATGAAAAATATAAACATTCAGGTAGGAGGTGAAGCCTTACAAGGCGCAGAGGAGACAAACCCCAGCAAGATATCATATCTGTTTTACATAAAGTTTATTTTATAAAAAAATAAAAGTGATTTATTGAAAAAAAAACCAAGTCAAATAAGAGTCGGACTTTCCCACCGGGGTTCCTGTACTAATTTCAGGATTGTAGGTAACTAAAAATACAATTGAGTAAAGTTTACAAACTTAATTTTGCTGGGATATACATTCATTTTATATAAAATGTACTATAATTATAACTTTATACTTTTTTTTTCTGTAACATTAATATACATTTCTATTTTTTGAATTTCTTTCTCCTTAACTGAACATTTTTAATTCTTGCCAAATTTCAATCGAGAAATATCTTACAGGCTTTAATAACGTGGCAAACAAGTAAGTAAACAAATATGAGTTTGCAATGATTTTTCTATGAAATGTCATAAATTTTGCATTATTCGGATTTTATTTGTTTACACTGTAAGTTCTCACTTTTTCTTAATTTTATAACTTTAGGTCCACGGAAATATACCTTAGTCTTAAATACGCGGCCAATGTTATACGAAATACAGCAAAAACGATGCATAAATGGTTGCTCGTTTTTTTTGGTTGCGTTAACTTACAAGCTTTTTTTGTATATAAATGCCCGGTCTTGAATTAATAAGTCTTGATGGACGGACAGACGTACAACAAAGTGTTCATATATTTTTTTCCTTATAAGGCACCGAATTGAAATAAAACATTACCTACCTACACGTAAAGTCTTATGAGCAAGTAGCAAGACTTTTAAGATAGGATTTAAAATTATTCTTATCTCTAGCTCAAAAATTACTTACGAACTTATATTTTACTTACCAATAGATCTATTCGCGCTTTGCACACAATTACTACTTTTTTCTTGGTTATTTTAAAAATTGTTAAATTGTATTAAATATATTTAACGAATTACGTAGATATTTGTTTATATACACTTAAACATACAAGTAATGTGACCAAAAATTTAATAATTTATCCTATTGTAATATCGTATAATTAGTAAAGCGTAAAGTCATTGAAATATAAAAAAATCTAGCAAAAATTACTAATATTTTTCCATGACTAAGAAAAAAAGTTGTCGTTCATAGAATGCGTATAATGACATTAATTCTTCTGATTCCAGTTATTTAGTAATTATATTATGTACTATTTCAGGATGATTTTATTATTAGTACTCCATCAAGTGTTTTTATCTATAAGATGATACCAGCGGTGCAGAGACCGCTTGTGGTTTAGATTCCCACGCGAGGCAATTAATTATTATTTACTAATATTTTAATTTCTTCGCTCTGGAACCAACACGCAATGTCTTGAAAAATTCTTCAAAAAAGACTAGGTTCCATCTACCTACCCTGCTATATGCGGGATACAGAGTGAAGCTGCAAAAAAAGATGATACTGAAAAAAAATATTCACCTTCATTTTTATAAAAAGGTTGCTTTCTACTGAAACCAAACTCTGTAGATTAAAATCGTAGGGCTTCACGTCGCTGTGGCCATGCTCCCTCTTAGTCGCTCTCGACATTGTCCACCTGTAACTTTATCTAGGTTACGAAAACTGCTTACTTATTTAGTGATTGCCAAACGTTACTTTCTTAGAAACATCGTCTCAGGTAAGAATTAAATATTTATTTAGCTGTGAAAATATTTAAAGTTTCCAAATGCATGTAGTTTTCCTTTAGATCCCCTTGGATCTGATATAGCAAGACATTTTACTTCCAGACAGTACTTTCTTTTCACTTAAATATGTTTTTAAAATTGTTTATTTGTATAAAACTTTTAAAAGCTAAAGCTTAGTGCAAAATATAAGATTTATTTATAATTATCCATGTGTTTTTATAGCATCAGTTAAAAATGGGTGATGAAATAGAATCAACTTCAGGGTGCCAGTTACGAAGGCGACGTTGCCTTGGCAAGCCACAATTTGCGTTGAACCTGGACATGGGTTACCACATCAATGAAGGTTATAGCGGACAGGTTACCCCGTCCCCAAGCTACGTGAAGCTGACCCCAAACGCTGTGCCAAGTTCTGCCAGACTTTTGCAAGAGTTCAAAAATAAACAGCAGTCCTTTGATATACGGGTTTGGATTATAAGGAATCTCTTAATAAGCTAAAGAAAATGCATTAATTTGTTGACGTCAGTATGGGAAGTTGGGAGGTCATAAAATAATAACCATGGCATAAATCGCCATTCATTAAAAAAGTTTACATTTAAACATTTATCGTCTCCTTATTCTGGTCAGACATAGTTTAGCGTTGAGTTTTTATTTGCAATAGATACAATGAAAGTGACATTAATATGGGTGGTATAAGGAATATGTATCAATATAAAATTTGATACTAAAATTGAAAGTACATTTTAATTTTATTCTTATTTTAACAAAATAGGCTGACAATATTTTTGATCCCTTTAAATATATCCTGTAGAATACATACTTCTTGTATTAAAATTTTAACATAATTTATAATTAGGTGGAAGATTGCGAAGAAATAGAAATTATAATAGAAAGCGACGAGGAAGGCGAAGTCGAAGAGAACGCAGCAGCTATACCAAATCGACCCGTCACGCCCACACCGATACAAGACTTTGGTACCAGCGTGATTTATATGGAAGGTAATTTATACAATTTCGCAATAGATTTACAAATAAGACATTTAAATGCTAATAATAATTTATGTTTTTGATGTTATTTTTCGCAGATAAAGAAAATACATTTTTCTGTGTCTGCGAAATGTTTTGGTATTGGTAGTAGATTTCAAAACACTATTTTATACGCGTGGTGGAACCCAATCCCACATTTAATGTTGTCAATCCCACTAGTGGGAATTCGTCAAGCATCGCGTGTGCATTCAGACTTCCCTGTGATATGACATTGAGATATTTTTCATTTTATTATCGTTTATATAAATCATACCTAAGGATGTGGAAAATATTTATTTCTCAACAAAAAATAAGGACAAGAATTATAAACAAAAACAATGTACCTACGTAATTCTTTTACGTAATATAGCGTCATTTTATTTTATAAATTCATAAGATTAAATTTGTTTTTTTTTTGTTCAGAAAGATGATTTTAGCTTAAATAAGTATTATATGCTTTATATAAACATAACAAAAGACTACGACAGAAGAATATAAAGCCTATATACATATTATATGTATGTTGTAACTTGGAAAATTCGAGATATTATTCTATTATAAACAATATAAAAAACATTATTAAACGACGTAAATGGGTTATAAATTATAATATAAAATATTATATAAAGTATACCTATTTGAAAATAATATAGGGTGTTGAGGTACAACCGTGCGGCTGTAAACGCAACGGCTGGTTCGATTCCCATTCGGGGGAATTAAATATTTAATATTTTAATTTCCTTGCTCTGGCAACGACGCAAAGCTCTGCTCTTCCGTGAAAAATGGAGGACGGAACTGTCTTAACACTAGGTTCCCTCCCAGATTGTCTTTGCATACCCTGCTAGTTGTGAGTGTATCTCAAACCGTGAAGCTTAAAATTATTATTTTTAGCTCTATCTATTAAATAACTTAACACGTTAGAAAATTAAACCACGTAGAAAATTTCATATATATTTTGTTGTACAATTTGAAAAATAAGAAAAAATATACAAATAGATTGAATTATGTAAGTTATAAGTATTCAATAGTGGCGCGCGGCGTTTAGCTCCACTCCGCAACAAGCACATTGCTTGTTGGAGGGAACTCATGATTGACATTTGTTTGTTCTGGCTACCGTACATGCGAGAAAAATTGTGAGGCAAGACAAAATTACAACAAAAATTCATATTTTTTTTTTGACTTGGCTTTTATGTTATTATAGACGATAAATTCACTTACGGTTGCTTGAGTTTTGTCAGTTTTTTGGCTTCATATTATTGTTATAGAGCAAAAAAGATTTAAGTCGTCCAAGTGGCAAATCCACGTGACATTACGTAAACAGCGACTTCAAAGCGAGTAAAACCGTACACATTTCCACTAGACAACATAATTCATAAAGTTCTAGCGATCGGATCGTGGTTTCGCCTCCGAAATCACGAAAAAAATCGTGTTTTTATATGTATGCACTAGAGACTTAAACGCGGCTTCGCTCGCCTAAACTTATTTTTATATATATTATAGACAACGTGTTTTTGTCAATAAAAAATATCCTATGTTATTTTATATACGTCTAAGAATATGTGTACAAAGTTTCATGATAATCGGTAGAATAGTTTTGGCGGGAAAGCGTAACAAACAAACTACGAAAAGACCATTTGCGCTCTCCAAAAAGCGCTGCTTTTTTGACTTTACGCTTTTTCAGCATTTAGCAAGGTAGGCTGAAGGAACCTAGTGTTAAGACGCTCCATTCTTCACTTTCCGCTAAATTTTCGAAACACTGCGTGTTGAGTGACGGAGCTCAACGCCGCGTTGTCTCAATACTGAAAAAAGTTAAAATATTAAATAATTAATCTCTCAGAGACTAGCTCAGTCTCGACGGTATACCATATATTCTCAATATAATTTATGACATAAAATATACCAAAAAAAAATTTAATCAAAATTATATTTGTAATGACAGGTCCACGCAATGCCTACAGAATTCGGCAGAAAGTGGGGAACGGAGTGTCTTAACTCTAGGTTCCCTCTGTCTACCCCGCTGGGATAAGCGTGAAGCTGATTTTTTTTTATTTTAGGTCCACAGGCAACAGATTTCTTGAAGGTAAACGCGTTGGAGCAAGACTGTTACACAGACGTGTCGGACGCCGGCTCCGAAGACGAGGACGAACAGTAACAACTTTAAACTCAATTAAATGAATATAAATCATCACATTATATTTAAATTATAAATTATAATTAACGTATAAAGTATACATGCAATGAATAAATTTATTTATGTATCATCCTTTGTTTTATTACGTCTTAAAAACACAATTGAAATGTTAAAAAACATCGTTGTAGAGCAATTACGTTATTCGTATCGCGTTTATATATATGAGCCTTTATGCGTTCAACGCCAATAGTGGAATATCAGTATAATATGTATAATATATGGAAGAAATATCTGTCTATCTCTTCTGTCTAATACTATATACGCTAAGTATTGGTGTATCCCGCACTCAGCAGGTAGGCAGAGAGAAAATAATGTTAAGATACTCAGTTCCCTATTTTCCGCCGAATTCAAGAGGCATTAGATATTGAGTGACGAACAGAGCAAAAAAAGTAAAAAGATTAAATATTTCATTTCCTCAATTAGGAATCGAACCCACTGACAGTCGCGTTAAAGGTCACACTTTGTGCCCCTGCGCTACGACTCGCCTCTAAGTATTGATAAACATAAGAAATTTAGATTTTTGTTATTTACATTGTTTTTATATTGTTTCGATGTCGTAATTTTCCTGTAAGTCAACATTTATACTGAAATGTAAAAAAACCACGACCGCGAAATTAAGATGTAATTTAAGCAAAAAATGATAATAAAGAAAAAACAACAAAATTAATTTTCATATTTTATTGCGTTTAAAATTAAATTTACATTTATTGTGATCTTTATCGTTCATTAACATCTATTAAGGTTTACATAATAATGACTCATACACTGGAACTGTACTAGAATTATTCAAATCGCATATATTTCAATATGAATATTTATATATATTAATTTAAAACATTTCTAAAAAACATATAACATTCTAATAATAATTAAGTTTATTATAATTGAAAAAAAAATACAAAATTAAATAAAAAACGTTACTTCAATGAGTTATAAATTACTGCAGTTCACGGGTTTTTTTTTTCAATTAAATAATTTTATTACAAAAATTATATATAGAAGATCTTTAGTGAATCGTATCTATTTGTTTCTAATAAAGAATCAAATTTACTAAAATATATAAACGGCACGCAATACGTAGAAAAAATTGTAATATCTTGTGATACATCACTAAATTTAAATAGCATTTTAGATAAAATAAAAAGAGAGTACAAACAGTTATAATTTTAACAAAACAGTTTCTACTTTTATATAATATCTATCTACTTAGAAGTATATAGGATAATTATTATTTTGTAATAAAAATAAACAAAAATTGGAGACAATTGAAAAAAGAATATTCAGATATTAACAATCAGTCAATCAAACATATTATGTGCGAAAAAAGATATTACATAAGAATAAGAAAAAAAAAACAATTTTGCAAATACAAATAATATAAAATTAAACTAATTTAATTATAGGAAAATGTCTATGGACAGAGAAATCAAATTCTGGTTGTGTTGTGGATTCCTTCTTATGGCCTCCCGCTAATAATTTTAAAACTACGAAATTCGTTTTGGCCACTTTGATAAGATCTGATACCTGTGAAGGAATTAAATAAGCATAAATTTAAGTATTCGTTACGAACAGTGTAATATTTTTCATCAAAGAATTATAAGTATAGCACCTCTTCTAGTTCAATTCCATTTGTTCCTTTTTAGCTAAATTACAACATCATATTATAAAAAACGGTCATCATGTTAACTTATTCCTTTTTTTCATTGCGTGTTGAGTGTTGTGGAAACCAGTGCGTGGAAATGAAAATAATTCATACCCCCCCGAGTGGTAATCGAAACCATCACGATGAACACTAATATAAATAAAATATGTTTAGATTTCTCTATAATATTAATAGAATTTGGTTAATATACTTATATACCTCTTGGTCTGGCGTAGTTATAGTCTCTAACAAGGTACGGGCTTGTTGGAAATGCTTACAGCCGGCCACGTACAGAATAATTGGATTTTCATATCTAAAACAAAAACATTGAATGAAGTAAACAATAGATTTGCAATATGTACGTTTTTTTTACTTCCCACTGTATCCCGCATATAGCGAGATAAACAGAAGGACCCTGGGAACCTAGTGTTAAGACACTCTGTTCGCCATAAAGACCCCGTTCCACACAGCGCCAAATACCAGAGGCATTGCGTGTTGAGAGGCGGAACTTAACGCCGTACTTTGTTTTCCATGTTACCAACATGCGCCCCTGTGCGGCGACGTCCTCCATAAACAACATTGAGGTAAAAATTGAATTACAATATGTATGTAGAATAAAAAAATGATTTTTTTCCTCTTAATTATAATTAAGTATCTATGCTTTTTTATTGTGCAAAAAATTATCTCGACTTTAAGATTAATGATTTCAATTACACTTAAAGTTATGACTCAATTTAATAACAAACTATAAGTGAATAAATGTATGAAGATGTACAAAGGTCTTTTAATTTGAGATATAATAATATTTATTCTCTATAATTTTTTTTGTTATGAAAAATGTCGTTATCATTACTTTTTTTTTCTGAATTTATTAAAATAATAATAAGTTTACATTAACATACAAAAAACAAATATAACTCTTTATATTCAGCTTCTAAACAATATTAAATTATCTTCATGGCTGTGAAAAGTATAGTACAATATATATATAGATGAGATAGATAGATTGTACAATAGTATTGTATAAATTCAATAAATAACAAACTCATCCCAACATCCAGGCCGTCGTGGCGCAGGGCCACAAGGCTATGACTGATGAGTTCCACCATTCAACACGCAATGCCTCCTCAATTGGGCGGAAAATTTTGAGGCGGACGAGGAGTGTTTTAACACTAGACTCCTGCCTATATGCGGGATAGCACGAAGCTAATCTGTTTTTTTTTAGCATTTAGGAGCAGAAGTTGTGTCATTTCACAAAATTCGTGGTGCTGTACTTGCGAGAACATCAGTTCTAAGAGACAAAGTAATCTTTATTTATAGTGCGTTTTCAAAATATAGGAGATTACATATTAAAGTAAAAAAAAGTAATAAAATATTGTATAAAATAGCATTGTACAATATAAATACATATGAGTACTGTATAATAAAGACAGTTCGTACAAAAATATTATGTACATACATTCAACATAGAAGATTCATTCAAATTCATACAACTTACTGCAAAGGTTGCGTCATTTCGCAGAACTCGTGGTAGTGCACCTGCGGGGGCGTCAGCACGGAGAGGGGGGCAAAACGATGTTTGTAGCGCACCGCCTCATTGTCGAACTCTGAATGCGGGTGACGGATTTTACCTTGCAACTTGAATGCGACTAGAGCCTGTGAAGTAAATGTTACTGTTTTTTTTTATCATCCCGCTGTATGCCACAAATAGCTGGGTAGGCACAGGGTTAACCTTGTGTTAAAACAGTCCGGTCCCCCATTAAGACACTTCCTTTCCTTTTCCCCACTCATGGGGTCATGCTCATTTCCCCACCTTATTTTCGAGGCAATACGTGTTGAGTGACAGAATTCAACGCTAAGTTTTGCCTCGTTACCAGAACGAGGAAATGAAAATATTAAATATATCAGTCGAAATCGAACCCACAATCGTTGCGTTTCACATTTTTGTGAAACAGGCACACACTTGTGTTCACACTGTTTCACAAAAATAAAGTAAAAAATAGCTAATAGCCTTTCCGCATAGGAAGGTAAGATAAATCTAGATTCACTTCAAAGCGAAAAAATGAAGATAATATTTACAATAACACACGGAAAACAGAGTAATAACAAAACTCTTTTTAACAAATTAATATCATCAATACATAAAATGAGAAACCTTTTTTTGAGTAAATCAAGGGTCTTCCCTTTTGTTTTTATTTATTTATTTAGACTAAATTTTTATTTCATCGGAACTATTAATTTTTAAAACATAACTTCCAGTAAGGTTTATACGTAAAATGCGGACATATATTATAAATTAAAACGCCACCTTAAAGTATCCCCCACACATATTCTGCATAACTTGGCACATCAGTCCTTCTCTAGCGTATGGCCTACACCTTTTCTTCTTTCTTGGACAATTCTTCTTTGCTTCGGGCTTACGAGATTCACCAGCGAGACCTTCAGCTCGGGATAGGGCTGATACTAGCCAGCCGTATAGGAATTCGTATAGATACCTAGATTATGAAATAATAAAAGTTTAAATCATACATTTTCTAGTTTATGTTCTTAACATAAATAAATTGTAACAAGTGTATACTAATTTCGAAAAGAACGTTTTACGTTTTTCGTTTAGACAATATCAAAGAGGTGCGTGTCAACTCCTAATTTTTATATAATTATTTAACAGCACAATTCGGCGGAAAGTGGGAAACGCACACTAGGTTCACTCTACACACTCTCTTTCACACTATCCTGAATAAGTTTCCCATTTTTTTTATTATGAACCAGAAATGGTAAATCACTTCTTAACACTAGGTTCACTTTGGCTACTTTGCTGTATGCGTCTGGCTATAAAAAGAAGTAAATCAAGAAAAAAGATCAAGTCATAACATACGTTGAATCACTATTGTAATTGCCATAATACAAATATGCATGTGTCTTTCAAATATTTATTTCTTTATTATTAAAATGAAGTGGGGATAGTTTTAAATATAATATGTTTGTCGAAATCGAACCTACACCCATCGCGTATAGTCACTTACATTCCAATATAGGGCTAATGGCTATAATTATTTCAAACAAACTATTCGCTACATTATAATAAATACAATTTACATGTCAAAGATTTTAAAACAGAAAAAAAAATGGAACATAATTATATAACGACGGACGTAATTGACGTGACGCAAGTTAACATTACAGGCAAATAATATTTTAGGATAAATAAAAATTATACACATTTTTTATCTCACATCAGTTTAATTAATTTCATTATCATATTTTAGAGCTACTGTTGTTTTAGTTTTTCTTTTTTAATCAAGAATACCTAATTAAAAAAATATATAATTATAAAAACTATGTATATTGCAGGAATAATAACAAAGTAGTTATAATTGTCATATTGGTTTGCCAATAATTATTTTATAATAATAATATGTTATTAATATAATTATTTTCGTTTCAGTTATTAAAATTATATATAACAAGATCAACAATGTTTGAAACATTGACATCATATACTTTATATTATTAACTAATAAATAATTCAATCCCTATTTTAAAAATGACGAAATACTGATTTTTAAATTCAGAACGTTCTGATTTGTATCACAAAATGGTTTTTTGTTAAGCTTAATTAATTCGACTATGAACTGTTAAAGTTCTAAGATGTAAAGTAAGGAAAAAAGTCAAGTTTCCTAGAAATGAAACAACGTATACAAAAAGAATTGTAGATAAGTAAATCATAATTATATAGATAATTATTTATAATTTATTTAACAAGTACCTAACACTACATCGTCAGTTGCGTGTTTAAAGTGAATCAGAGGACATGTTATACAACCAAGCATTCAGTGGTGACGCAAGGTCCCAAGCGTGTGACTTCAAACGTCACAGGTTATGGGTTCAATTCTCATTCTTGGAAATGGAAATGACATATTTAACATTTTAATTTCTTCGCCCTGTCGAGTTAATATCGAGGCAGAGAGCGACGTTGAGTTCACACAAAGCACTAACAAATAAGTGATTCCTTACTTAATAAACAATTTGGACACTGCATATATGTACAAACAAATTGACTGAGGGTAACTTAAATCAATTATTAAAGACATATTATTTAAATGTATCATTGAGACGAATACGGTACTCGAGAAAACCTTAGTAGTTTTTTTGTAGTGGCTTATTATTGTAATAATATATTAATAAGACAGATTACGTGTTAACTTGGTTTGAGATACGCCAATTTAACTATTAAAAGTTAAACAACCAAGTTAACTATTTAATATTGAAATCGTTTAACTTGAGAAATCTTAGGTTATTATTTAAAATTTAACTATATTAATAATTATGATAATGTAAGAAAGAGTTATTTATAAATTAAATCTTTTATGGATTATAAAATATATTTTATTCCTAGTTACAATTCTTGAAACTGTTCATTAGAATTTTGAGTATGTACGTTATTATAAAATATATAAGGATATTCCTGAACATTTTACAGCTCGAAGCGATACTCACCAAAATATATAATGATATTCGTGAACACTATACAGCTCGAGCTCGAGCCCGGACAGCAAGTAGGCTATCATAACGCGCAGCACGTGGTACAGCACCCACGTGCCAAGGCAGGCACGCGGGGCGATGCCCGCCGCGCTGCTCACCAGCGCGTCCACGTTTTCCGCCTAGGGTACGGTAGAAAAACTCAAAACTCGATTTAACTAATAGCTTATCAGCTTTAATCTTATCTTATATATAATAAAACAGTAAAAATATATTGTCTGTACATTTAGTATTTTTGACTGAAACGGATATTAATAAAATACTTAGTTAACTTATAGGGACACACTTATAGGGAAAAAAATAAAAGCAAAAATTTTCTTTTTTAATTTCTTCTCTGTCTGTCTGTCTGTATGTATGACCACGTTTATCTCCGAAAGTACTGAACCGATTTACTTAAAACTTCACCAATTGAATATGGCAACAAAATATTATAGGGTATTATTTTTTTGACAATACAAAGCAAACAAGCATACAGCAGCAGTGATCACCGCCACCCACGGCCCCGTGCAACACCAGAGGAGCTACAGGTGCGTTGCCGGCCTTTAGACGCGCTTTATGCATGTACCGATGTTATATCAACCTGGAAACACTACCGCATGTAGACCATTCCAAGGTTGTAAAGAGGTAGGAAGGAGAAGGAAGTTCCTACGAACTTATATAAATTGCGAAACAGGCTACAACCTCAATATTAGTTACTATAAACAATACCTCTTCCTGCAAAGCACTGAAGTCGTCCAACAACAAAGCCAATTTGTCCCTCTGTCTCGCGCGGTTATGTCCACACACTTGTACCAACATGGCGAACGGACGTACGCAACGCACTATAAAGTTCTCTACGAACTCGCGCGCCTGAAATAAATATGTCAATTTAATTAATAATATTAATATTGCACGTTATTATTACCTACAAATTATAAAGATAAACAGACATTTACGACAAAATTGTTGTTCTTATGAGATAATGTGTTATACAATTTTAAAGAAATCAAAGTAGCTTGATGATAATAACGGCTTAGTGCTCAGAGCGCTTGGACGGTTTCCAAAAGGCGCGGGTTAAAATACCGCAACGTTAAAATTCTTAAACGGTTTCCTAAAAAGTATTTTTCTTTCCTAAGTTGGAACAGCTCTTTAAAAAGTTATATTAATTTGTAACAATAAAAACCAACTTCAAACAATACTTCAAGGGTAAAAAATAAATTTAGCATAAGTAGCTTTATATATTTAGCATAGGTAGCTTTTTGCTTATATGTTCATTCGATGATTCAAAAGTGCTTATAACAGTCTATTTGAATAAAGATATTTTGAATTTGAATTTGAATTTACTTAATATAAGGTAAAACATACTTAGATTTTTTGAAATAAAAATAATAATAGAAAGATTTTATAATTTGAAAGTGTCAAGCTAATGCCACCATAAACTTACTACAATATCAAATCATTTTCTTATAAAAGTATGTTAAAAATATAATCTACTGAAATTAACAAAAAAAATCTCGTGTTTTCAAAGGCATTAACCAAAACGGTTAACGGACATAATACATGTTTACATACCGGTGGATTACCCCCACCCTTCCCACTCATAGCGGGTGGATTGACAAAACTCTTGATGGACTCCCTCAATATATCAACAAAGGCACCAGGTTTCTGAGTAAAGAAGCCTTGAACCACAGCCGCGGTGGATGCCGGAGACGGATTCAGGTATAACAATTGAAGAGCCGAGCGGGAGAGAATACAGGCGCGTTGACGGCTGAACTCCATGAAAAAATCCTGTAACAGAGTATTAAGACAATAAAAATAACATAAAAACTTTATTCCTCCACACTCAAGCTAACATAACACAATTGGCTGTGAAAGTTATGGGTTTAATCCCCACAAGTGGTTTATGATTATTTTTTTTATAATTTATTTTTGATCTAGTAGGAACAGAAAGTGGGCTCGTTTATGCAGGATGCAGAGTGAAAGTAAGATAAAACTGGTTCTTTATCCCAAGTGCTAATGGGATTCTCATATGAAAGGTTCTTTACAATTACCTATAAAACTGAGTAAGGAATCACGTTTACTTTAAGGATTTTATTGTTTTTTAGCACTTGTTATTACAGTAGCAACATAAGAAATCATCACATGTGAAAATCTCAACTGTCTAACAATCACATTTCATGAAAATAACAATATTTAAATATATTTTAATAAGTACTTGAAAAGATTAGTAGCATAGATTTAAAATTACGGTACCTACTAAAAAAATCCTTGCTGTGTAAAACAATTGGAAAATCCTTATTGAAACTACGAAAATGCGGGTTGCATTAGGGTTTAATTAATTTTCACATTATCTTAAGTGCTTTGCAAACATACATTATATGAATAATCCAGTAGTAAAAGCGGGCGAAGCCGCAAGAGGGTCGCTAGTTNCGGCTGAACTCCATGAAGAAATCCTGTAACAGTGTATTAAGACAATATAAATAACATAAAAACTTTTTTCCTCCACACTCAAGCTAACATAACACAATTGACTGAAAGTTATGGATTTAATCCCCACCAGTTGTTTATGATTTTTTTTTTGATAATTTCTTTTTGACTAACAGAAAGCGCGACGTTGGGCTCGAAAATTAGGCAGAAACTTAACACTTCACTCCCTAAGAGTACCCTGCTTTATGCAGGATGCAAAGTGAAATTAAGATAAAGCTGGTTCTTTATCCCAAGTGCTAGTGGGACTCGCATATGAAAGGTTACCTATAAAGCTGAGTAAGAAATCACGTTTACTTTAAGGAAGCCCCCTTAAATATTTTATTGTTTTTAGCAATTGTTATTAAAGCAGCAACATTATGCATCACATGTGAAAATCTCAACTGCCTATCACATTTCATGAAAATAACAAAGTTGGTCTCATTTTACCTTTTGGGTACAAATTCCTAAAAAGAATAAACAAAATCTCACCAAAGCAGTATGAAAATTCGTACAAGATGTAATTTTCCAAGCGTGTCTAAGTCTCGATACTAATTCATCAAAGTATTGTAGCGCTTCGACACGCGGTTTAATGCGAGTGTAGCGCGGGAAGGTAGGCGGTAGCAGACGCTGGTTCACCATTGGCTCGAAACCCATTGGATTTGGTTTATTCGCTGAAAATAATATATATATTTTCGATATATCTCACATATAACAGATTAGTAGTAGTACCCTACCGGCAGAGATCTTGTTAAAACACCCCATTCTTTAGATATCGCCCAATTCTCGAGACATGTTGTGTAGTGGAACTCAACGCCGCACTTTGCCTCGTTACCAAAGCGAGGAAATGAAATAATTATATATATTATAGCTCCGAGTGGGTATCGAACTTACACCCGTCGCGTTTACAAGTCACGCGCACAAGCGCCCACAACTCGTCTGGCCTCTTGGTTGTATTAGATTTTCTTGGATTCAGTTTAAACATTTATTATGATAAAACGGGGCGCAGGGCTACGACGGCCTATGGAACGTATTTTAAATTAAAACACTACAGCATTAAACAAAAATATTTACAATTTCCAATAGGCTGTGTTCCTTTGCCAACTGTTTTTATGATGACTTTCGTCATTTCTGAACATCCATTCAAAAGAGCCACACAGTCCGCGCTCGATTGGGAATCTCTCTTTGTTATTAACAATAAAGCTTGGTAGAACATTCTAGTAAACCGGATTCTGGCTGCTAAAGCTGCCCACATTTCACTAGGCTGAAAAGTAATAAGTATAACGTATTTAAAGCTAAAAAATAAATTAAATTGTAAAAAATTAAATAAAAATCTTAAGCTAAACCTTCACGCTGTATCCCGCACACAGCAGGGTAGGCCGAAGGAACCTAATGTTAAGACACTCCATTCCCCACTTCTCGCCGTATTCTGGAGGAATTGCGTATTGAGTGGCGGAACTCATCGCCGCCCTTTGATTCATCACCAGAGTGTGGAAATGTAAATATAAATATTAAATAAATATTTCCTCGCATGGGGATCAAACCCACAACCAATCTGTTAACGGTCACACTCTGTGCCCCTGCGCCATTCATCACGCAATGCTTCCAGAATTCGGCAGAAATTGAGGAACGGAGTGTCTTAACACTAAGTTTAGACTTAGATTTAGGACAATAATTATTAATTAATCACATAATAATATACAGATTTGTCACTGTATGTGGTGGTGTAATAAATCAAACTATTACTCTATCTTTCATATGATCAAACATGAAATAGCACCATTATATCAGTTGACAATTAAAAAATATTATAAAATAACAATTGTATTATTATCATACCTCATCTTCAAGGCTTTTGGCCTTTTTATTTAATTCCTCCTCTTGTTCCCGTAACATGGATATACATTTCTGTTCGCTAACTTCCTGACTAGCATCATAGGTGTTACCTGCTTGTGGATTTGAACCAAGGCGGTAACCATAACCCATGGGTAGGAAATCTTCTTCTTCAAACACTTGGGCTCTATAAAAGTTTACATTTGTTTGTTTTCCAGTTTATTAACTTAAATTATGCTAGTTAACAAAATTTATAAGAGGCCTTTCTGATGCAGGGGCAAAGGCTAGCAAACACAATTATGATTGAGTAATATATGTATATGCTCTTGCTAATGCCACTATTATGCCAATTATTACCAATAATCTTTAATAAAGCTGAAGAACATAAAGAAACTGAAGAACAAAATTTACTGAAATATTTTTTTTATACACTACACAAAAAGAGTAAAGTTTAATTTCATCCTATTTTTTGTGTATAACACTTTTTGCTGGAGTAGTATGTCTAACTTCATACTGTAAAGTTGCAATAAGAATAAAAATTTAAAAAAGAACTTACTTTTTTATACAATCTCTAATACAATCCAGTAATTTGTATACAGCAATACAATATGCCTTCAATGGCTTATCAATAATAGAATGTGGTTGATGTAGATATATATTTGTGAACACTGTCTGAGCAAGGGAATGTCCTTCCAGCCAAGAGACAATACAAGCCATAGTTGAATCTATAATACCTATTATCTCACTTGGCTCTAAGTTGTCTATTTTTAGTTTACCACACTGGAAAATAAAAAAATACATGTTAGTCTTTGGTTCAATTAATCCAGAACATAGAAAATAAATCACTCCCCTGAATAGGAAACAGACCCACAACCATGTCAACTTTTAGTTTATCAAAATGAAAAATATAAAATATTAGCTTTTATTTCAAATAATCTTCAAACTGTCCCCTGCATATAGCAGGATAGACAGAGAAAAAGAATGAAAAAAAAGAGAGAAAGAGAAGTCCAGAGAAAAACTTTATCATTCAATGGTGCAGGTGAATGAGGGTATTGTTGCAGGGTGAGGAATATGTGATATGCTTGTGAGATAAAAATAATTTGTTACATCAGTAGGGTTCAGACTTATAACCATTTTGGTTAATGTTGGATGATGAAGACAAATATAATAAAATTGTAAATGAACATTGTAATTTGTTAAAAATAAGAATACTAACTTCCACAGCTTGTTGGAAATTTAGAGGTTTCGGATTGCCTCTGTTACATAACATTCCTGCATCCATTTTTGGATCCATCATTTCAATAGCCGACATGGCTTCAAATAAACCAAATAGATGTCCGTCATGTAGTAATTCTCCTAATTGTAGATCTAAAAAATTGTATTATGATTAAATAAGTTCATGTTTATTGTTTTGTACTAGAAATTAATTCATTCTTAATAACATGTTACCTTGAATATTTTTAAAGAACTCTGAAGTAATATCAACCCAGTTATAGGTGACTTCTGGAGATGTTGGTAATGATTCCATTGTCCTGCGCAGTTAATATATACATATTGAAAAAGTTTCATTTAGAAGTATTAATTAAAATGTAAAAAAATGACAACTTTCTTGTCTTTGATTATTATATTTATATTGCTGTATGTAAGAAATATATATATTAATATATCAAAAGATATATTTATATATAGGTAAATATATCTTTATTTCAGAAATATGATAAGAATAATAATAAAATTGATATTATCATTCGCGAAAAATGTAAAGCATATAACAACTTGTCCCGATTACAGACAGGTTAAAATAACATATTAAGTTGTCAGAAGCAAAACTAATAAAGCATACAAAATAAAAATAACATAATAAACTTAACTGTAGATCAATATCAATATTAAAAATTAAAACAAAAAGAAATAAAGATGACATGCATAACTACTAACCCGTCACCATCACAAAAATCATCATAATAATCCATTATTCAAAGCAAAATAGTATGTATTAATAATAAAACTATATATTACCATTTCATTTAAAATGTATTTATATAGAAAAACAATTTAAAATATTACAAAGTAAAAAGTATAAATTTTCGAAGCCGCTATATTGACAGTTAAAGACAGACAGCCGTAGCAATTGGCAAAAGTCAAACAGAACATTTTAAACAGATTATTAATAAATTAAGAACTGAACTGAAGTAAACAGATTATTTAAGAATTTAGGCAATGATCTTATTAAAACGTTACACAAAATGGAACAAATAAAAAAACGAAAATAAATAAAATCTTTATTTTATTAAATATAAAAATATATAATATTTGAGGCCGTCGTGGCTCAGGAGCACCTCTCACTAGCTAATTTCGAAAAATATATTTTTAATTACTTTTTTCTGTTCTGTTCTTTTTTTCTCCTATTCTAGCCAAAGTATATTTTCATACTGAAAGACCCTGTATAATGAAACGAAAATAAAGTTCCGGAAAAGTAAAATGGAATAGATTTGGATGTCGTCGGTTGAATTGCCTTGAAAATTGCCTGCTCCAGTAAAAGTTGTACATTTTTTATAATATAAACATTGTATTCAGTGACAAAAGATTAATTTTACTTCACTGTAATTAATCCGACGTACAAAGTTGGTCAAACTCACATTCAAAGTTTCCATTACAAACACACATAGATAAGTAAATACGACCAAACCTAATAAAGGCGTGTTAAAAATAGAATATTGTATGGTTTAGTACCTACGATGATGCAATTTTTAACACACTATGCTATTTTTTAATAGGAACCTATCAATATTTAATAAAAATAAGTTATGTAGAAGATGTTCCTTTATTTTGGATTTTTTTTTAATATTTTTTTTTATGTAAGCTGCTACTTGGCGATCTGTTTATAAAACAATAATCCAAGATGATAATTTATATTTTGATAATAAATAAATAATAATTTATTAAATCAAATCTATATAACATTATACATATTTTATGCTATTTTCAAACAAAGGTTTTTTTGTTGTTTCTATATTATCCGTGACGGGGTCGTATACGTCTGCATTTACTTGAACTTGTTCAGTTGTAATCTGTGGTTCTGTTTGTAGAGCTGGTTGTGCGCCACCAGGTTTTGAGAGGCCGACACCACCAGCGCCCATGTCCATACAGTCAAAATGAAGAATCTGTTAGAAAATACCCAAATATATACCCAGATACCCATGAACATTATTACTGAAAAACTGAACTGAAGGAAAATGACAATAATAATCATGCTAAAAAAATATTTATAACATAAAATAACATGTAAAAAATGTACGGTTTTGCATAAGCATTTTCTTTAAATTTATGCTTAGGTACTAGAACAACTTGAAAATATACGATTTTGTACAAAAAAATGTTTATATTCGGTTCATTTTTTAAAAAAGTTGAAACTACTTACAACAACAGGTGCCTTGTCGATCCTAGTGTCCATATCCATACAAACATGCAGTTTTTGATCCACAAGTGATACATCAAAGAGCCTTATGCACATGTCCATCAGACCAGGTGGTAAATAAGGTACGGGTATGGGTATACAAAATGGCGGTGGATTACGTGCTAAAAATATGAAAATATGTATTTATCTAAAATTGAATTAGTCAGAGACTGAATTCCCTGTTTAGTCTAAATGTTATTCAGAGGACAAAAACATTATAGAATATTAAATTATCATCTTATTAATAAGATCTTAAATTTCTTTTTTTAAATGTTTTTTTAAATTTCCCTTTAGTTTTTTAATGTAGAATCCATGGCATAGGGGCTATATTACAAACAACAACAACAAACAGAATTCTATAGTGTAATTTCTAGGGTAAATATTAATTAATAAGGGCATGACAGGACAACTTACTTGAAAAACTGTTACGAAATACACTTGCATTGTTCATGCTAACTTCCAAATCAAAGGTTGATTCACTTGGTTCATACGTCAAGACAGCACATGCTAAATAAATATTAATACAATTAATCATTACATCACTAAAACTCGCTAAAATAATAATTTGAATAAATTTCAAATACTTGCTTCGTCTGTCAAAATTAAAGGACTGGATTCGAATACCCGTACAGCATTTACATTTGAGTTGTTCACACTGACACGGTCCGCCTCTGAAAGGTAATCTTAGTAGCCAACCAGGTTTGTACCACGGTCTAGGTAGCATTCTTTTTATTGTCTGAAATATATTTAAGAAAATTGTAAAATACAAATCTATATTATCTAATTTAAGCGACACTAATATTTAGAAATATGTATTTATGTACGTGTCATATCTTTGCATATGTACCTAATTAAAACGTTATAAACTAATAAAGTTAATTTAATTTAGATGACTTAAACGATTATATTGTTTACAATAAATTTATCATTCCCTCGTATGTGATGATATATATACATAATTTTAATATTAGATATAGAACAGTTTTATTGTTTGATCACGTCCTTTAAATTTTATAAATAAACAATATCCCAGCCAGTCAGGAGGTCACTCATGACGCAGGAGCACAAGCGTGTGACCATAAATGCGGCAAGTTGTGGGTTCGATTCCCACTCGAGGAAATTAAATATTTTTTTAGTTAGTTCTGGTACGCTGGCTTTTTCCACACAACATGCATTACCTCCAGAATTCGGTGGAAAGTGGGGAACAGTCCTAATGGGAACAGCGTAGCTTAACACTTGGTTCCCAGGCTCCCTCTGACCCAGCTATGTGGGTGATATATATTGTATATACCTTGAATTTTTTTATTGAAATAAGTAAATATTGCGCTTCAAGAAACATCTTTTAAAGATACTTAACATACGTAATAATAAAATTACCCAGTGGCGTAGCTAGGGGGGTGCGAGCGGTGCGGTCGCACCGGGCATCAAAAGGAAAGGGGCATCAAAGTCGACGATTAATTTTTTGAATGAGTGTCTGACGCTTGATCTACGTGAGAGTAGAAGACACTTCGAATCTGTTTTTTTTTTTTTGACCATTTTAAAGGGCATCAAGTCCCGTAAGCCGCACCGGGCAGCAAATACCCTAGCTACGCCACTGAAATTACCTTATTGGTCTGAACATCGTAGTAAACCGAAAAATCTGTAACATCCATAGAATTATCTTCTTTTATGGTATCCAAATACAATATCCTCTTTCTTGAAGCATTTTCTGAAATAAAAATGAGTAATTTGTAAGTATTTACGTACCTACTTGCTAATGCAAATAATTTGTTAAATAATATAGTAAAATAAGCTTATCCAGTTTCTATCAATACAAAAAAAGACAACTTGGGCTATTGTGAATGTGTATATTAATGCTCTAAATATGATAACAATTGCTTGCTATATATACTCGTACAACTAAACTAAAAGCACTTTTAAATTATTATATTGAAATTATGACAGCAAAATCTTATATTTATAGATTTTATATAAAAATGGTAATTATAAGCACTTACCACAATTTACAAACGCCACCATGAAAAACAACAAACATGTCACCACTTTCAATTTCATGTTGCACCTACAACAATTTGGTCGATTGTTGTCGTCTCAAGGGGCACTATACAAATGACAACATATCGATATTCGGTAACTTATGTCAATACAAGCAGATTAAGGTTCGATAGTTATTGTTTGTATGCAAGATGTGCTGTGCACAAGCGCAACTGGCTTACGCGACTTTCTAGAGAGAAACTCCTGCGCATACGCACCACTACTGAACCTCGTTAAATATCCATCAATATCTTTTGCGTTGGCCTAAACAGTTTCTCTTTCATTAAATACACTATTCTAAAAGGAGAGTTAACGAGAAATAAATGGTTTAAGTAACGATCTGAATTAGAAATTTAATTTGGTTATTAATCATTAGAGAAAATGTGGAAAAATATAATTAAAGACATCATAGCAATTTTACTGTTTAATAATATAAAATAAATTATTATTACTAGAATATACAACAACAAAATACTGGTGATAAACACATTATAAATATTAATCGTCAAATATATCAAGTAATGATTTCACAACATTTTCATCATAATCTTCTATGTCATCTTCACCAGCATCGACAACAGCATCTTGTCCGCCAAGTGGATTTGGGATTGATATGCCACCATTTTCATCTGGACTTAGCATTGTTATGCCATTAGCGCCCATTCTGCAAAAGATTAATTTTAAAACGTAGCTTAAGAACTATACGTACGTAACGTAGTCATAATATAAACGTAAATGAATTATTTTAATACATATATGTACCTTAAACAATCAAATACGAAGTCAAACAATTGGAAATTCCGCCATTTTCCAGTCATAGCTAAACAAAAGTGAAAGTTCCTTCCCGGAAAGAATACATTATAAAACTTTGCGCACACCTTTAAATTATTCAGTCGTGGTGGATTTATACATATTGGTCTTGGATTTTTTCCTAAAAATGATTATATTTCTTAAATTTGTGAAATTATATTAAATATCAAATATATATTAACAATAAGATATACGTACCCGACATGGAATTTTCATAAAGAACTCTATCGTTCATAGACATAGCAACATCAAAAGCGAAATCTCCAGGGTGATAGGTAACCTTCATACAAGCTTTTTGGTTAATTAAATCCATCAAATATCCAGTGCAACACTTACAAACTCCCAAATTACAGACGCAACGTCTTGATGATGTAGATGTTGAATTTTGTGCTGATCCCTGGTTTTGTCTCGCGTAGCGTGATATCGTTGCAATTTGTCTCAAATTAAGTTGATCCAGTGAAGTTAAAGCACTGTTGTTAGGTACCTCAAAATCTTCCAACTTCAAATTCATATTACTGGGGTCAGACAACACTATAAACCATTAAATGTTGTTATCCATAGTATTCATATTTTATTTTATATTTTAAGGATTGCACTTACCGTTTCCATTAGAGACTCCAAATTTGGTCACCATAATGAATAAAATATATAATTGCATTTTGAACTTAAAGTTTCCTTTAAGCGAAGCTTCGCGAATGCCGGTCTGTTGAATAATAAGTATCGTCCCAATTCACAACAACGGATTTGAACCGGTTCTATGGTGGTAGCGAAATCTAATATGTTTAAATATATACCATCTAGTAACTTTCACATGCCTATATATAGCTACTACAATAAATTTATTTTATTTTTCAATGTCAACAATTACAATCCAGTTACAAATATGTATGTATATGTGTGTAATTGTATACGTTCTCTGTATTCCACTACAGCAAAGTACATAACAACGCATTTGACATCCGTTTTTATAGGTCCTCGGAAGTTAAGGCAATGACCAGTGTAATATTTGTTCGGGAAAGTCTTATTTAGAAAGTAAAAAAAATATTTATATAACAAAATTTAATTTAACATAAATAACCTTACAATTTAATAAATATTTTAATAATACAAGTAAAATTTGACTATTATTGTAAGTCTCTGCCACCAAATATATCCCCGACAGCATTGCCAATTGCCTCTAAAGGACCTCCGTCAAATAATCCGCCCTGTGGTGCCCCAAATATTCCGTTTTCACCACCTAAAAGCGAGCCTGCAGCGTCTAGTATGGTTCCGTCGTTATTATTGCTACTACCAAAAAGATTTACAGGCTTTGGCCCCGAAGACACGGGCTTGGGTTTTAGTCCGGATTGTAATCCTGCTGATCCCAAACTAAAAAAATATAAATTACTTATTTTTGGAATAAATTAAAAATGTAATGAAATAAAACGTCACCAATTTAACTATGAGAACATTACGAATAAATACAGAATGCTAGCTCACCCGAAGCATCTAAAAGAAGCAGAATAAATAGTAAAGCCACCAATATCTGCATTAATGTCTAAACAGGCAAATGCATTTCCATTTCGAATGCGAATATTACTTATTTCTGCACAAACTCTAACGAACGGTGCCCTTCTAGGGTTAAAACATATTGGTGGAGGATCGCTAGCTGTAAGTGATAATAATACAGAAGTTGAAATATATTTGTAAAACATACAGTAAATTATAATAATAATTGGAAAATACTTTATAAAACACAAATTACTCACCTGAAACACGTCTACGTACGACAGTATTGTTGTTAACAGTCAAACGTACATCAAATACAAAATCTTCCGGAACGAAAGACATATTTCCGCACGCTTTCATTCTAAATCTCTGTAGTATTGTGCCTGTGCAACACCCACACTGTCCACCCCCACAAGTACATGGAAATCTTGTTACTTGTCCATCTAATTGGTCGTTTTGATTTTCGGTGACATCTTGTAACACAGGTACTTGAGGTACATCACTCGAAGCTGGTGTAGTTACAGCTTGTGTAGAAACTGATACAACTGGCTCGTCACTCACCACTGGTGAATTTTCTATAATAGATCCTTCAGATGCCTCGTTTTCTATATAGTCTACATCATTTTCCTCATCTTCCTCGGCAACGTGAACAGGCAATGTAATTGTAACTGGAGATCGCAGGACTGGCGTGGGATAAATTGCTTGATTCCAGACGTTTCGAGGTACCTTTATCTTTATTACATCATATGACCGATCTACTTTGTTTATAAATTCACCTGTTGCAAAAAGTATTATTGAAACATATTTACTTATATAAAATTATATAAGAAAAGTCTTTATAGACTTAGTATTTACGCTTTTTCCTTGTTTTATATTAAATAAACAATGCTCACCATGTCTCGAAGAACAAAGCTGACAATAAAAAGTAACTAATATAAGCAACTTGAAGGAATACGACATATTTAAATAAATTGACAATTTATATAACAACAAGTTCGTCAGGCTTTCCAGTTGGAATTGTAGGTAATCATGATACTTCCATCTATTTAACTGCTGTTCAGAAACAAAGTTTCGAACCTGGGTTAGTTGTGCGTTGAATGAGCGTTGTAAACAAGTTTTAAATTTTAATGTATGAACGAGAGAAAGTGGCTGCTCGCCGTTGAATGACTATTGATTCCCGCTTTCGGCATCAAGAACGCGCACTGCCTAAGATATTCGGAATAATTAAGATTATTTTTATCATTGTTATTATTGGGTGGAAAAAAGGCACAGAGTGTTCCCTCTTTTCTATATGGGGTATTCTGCTATGAAAATTAAATAGTTTTACGCTGTATTAAGAGTGAAATTATTTAATTTTAATTTAAGATTATTTGTACTCGATATTTGTCTTAACAAAGGCACTCTTGGATTGTTTAATAAACCTATGTCAAAATTGCACATCGTTATGAAACTGACTAATGGAATACTTTACAAGGTAGAGTCTTGTTTCATACTTCGCACATTATTCTTATAATGTTTTTCATCTCATCTCTATGATCTATCTCTTTGACAGTCACTTCTGAAAAGATTTTAGGTCCAAGTTTTTATAAGGAATAAGAACTGTCGCAAATTAAATAAAAGAAACATAATATTTTACTTATCAGAGGACTATAAAACTGATAAAAATAGCTTAGTCCTCGAGGCTATTATTATATCGTTAAATTTTACTTTCATAGTTATAGATTTAATAGAGAAAAATATTAATTAACGGGTACTGTACAGGGTATATGAACGGTATTGTTCCATACATATTATTTAAATTATGAATATACAACAACAACATAGTCGCAACTAACTATAAATTATATTTGTTATATATTGCTATTATTTATCACGAAGAATTGAGGGAGAGTAAAAAGATCACTTTATAAAATATTTCTTTATTTTTTAAAAAAATAAATAACTTAATAAATAATATGACTATTTACACTGATAATAAATTAAGGTGGTATAGTAAATAAGTAATTAGCTATAACTAGAGTAACTCGTCATGCTGCAGGCCAGAGCCCCCGCATCATTTTATTTTGCCTTCTCCGATCTTTTCTGCTTAAATCGTCAATATCGGGAAAACTGTGTAAAGTTTCACTTAATGCGTCTAAGCCTAACAAATCGTCGTAGTCGCTCACACCTCTTACATTATGGGGTTTGGGTTCTTTATTTTTATTTTGTCTTCTATGTCTGCCACCACCAAATATTCCTAGTTGATGTCCTACGCTTTCACCGATACCTGTTAAATCAAGAACATCTAAATCACCTAAGTGGAATCCTCGGTTCTTTTTCTTTGGTAAAGAAAGCCCCTCGTAATCATTTGTTGGTTGGACGTCTTTATGAGATCTATTGTCTTCTATAACATTTTCACTATCTGCAGCATGTTCTTCAGAATTAGAATCTAAGCTTTGAACGATTTGGACCATATCTTTATCGTCATCATCCACAACAGTGGCAAAAGGAATGGTTGAATGAGGTTTCGATGTGATCGTTTGTATTTTTTCATAGTTGACTTCCTCATCACTAGGTACATTTTCATTTGTATCTTTTGTATTGGTAGGTATTAATTGTGTAACTGGCATAAACGACAATTGCCCTGTAATATGAGCTAAAGACATTTCTAGTCCCGGATCTTCAAATGAGGTCACACTAGAGCTTGTAGATTCTGAAGGCATTATGGGTGGCTGAGTGATGGGTATCACTTGATGAACTTCGGCGATGTGTGAAGCTTCAACAATTTCTTTTAAAGGTTCAATTATCTTTATATCAGCAACACTCACAGGTGCTATTGTGGTGGAAATCGTTGAAGGTGTCGAGCTTTCGTCAAGTTTTGTAGCAGAGGCAGTGGTAGGGCGTCTCGTAGGTCTTCTCACTGGTCTTCGTGTAGGTCTACGATTCACTGGCCTAACCTTAACAGTTGTGCTTCTTATATTAGGCCTTGGTGTGGTTGTTCTTGTCGGTCGTATTGGTCTACGTGATGGGCGAGGACGACGTGTTGTTGAAGTAGAAACTATTGGAGCTTGTTTATTTTTATTCTTATTTTTATTTCCCTTCTTACCACCCGATGCTCCTCCAAACAGATCGCCTAATAAGTCTTCTCCTAAAAGGCTAAAGCCGGTGTAGTCTACACTTTCTACACCATTGACAGCATCAATGCCACCTGAAACATTAACGCATGCATTTTATTAAATTAGCTATTTTTAATAAATTATTTTATTTTATATCATAATATATTGAGATGGTAACTAGCCAAATGTCTATTTTTCTCTTATTTTTAAGATAGAAAATAATCTTTTTGTAATAGCAAAGAGATTCGAGAATATTTCCCTTTAATTTTACTAATTTAGGCAGCAAAAGAGTCATATAGAAACGTTTTATAAAATATAATTTACCGTCATCATCTTCATCATCATCGCCATCGTCATCGCCATCATCATCGTCGTCGTCATCGTCATCATCATCTGCATCGAGTCCAAAATCGACATCATCGTCATCATCGTCGTCATCGTCATCATCATCGTCATCAGTATCCTTCTCATCCTTTGGCACTAATGGCAACGGATCAGCTGGTTCAGAGATTACACCTCTGGGACCAAATTTAAAACAGGATACTCTAACTGCGGCTTCTACAGAACTTTTAGCTTGCAGCTCTAAGCCTAAACAAGCACGAAATTCTTCTCCAATCCTCGCAATATTGTAAACACGTCCACAAAACTTTGAAATACCTCCAGGGAGGGGCATACAAACAGGGCTTGGTTTGCGGCCTATAAAAAGATTGTTTTGTGTATAAACAAAAATAAATAAAATATGCAATACAAATCACAGTAATAGACGAAAAACTTACTTGTAAGGGTTCTGTTTGTTATGACTTTGTTACCGAAGCTAAGTGATACGGACATTTTATCGCCATTCAAATACATTAATGAAGCACATCCTGAAAAGTTATATATTTTTGTAAGTTATTTTATTTTTATTACAAGAAATTCTATGATTGATTGATAAACACAATACCTATACAGATACAGAATTCAGCACTCTATTTGCTAGAACCAGGCTGTAACTACGTATATTAAACATAAATAATGTATAATGTATAAAATCGTTTTCTAATGTTTTAAACAATATTATTCGTTAAAAGTGAAATTGTTACCTGGACCATTAAGATTTATAATAGGCACCGCAAAATCTCTGCAACAATTGCAAAGAGCTTCTGAACATTTACAAAATTTATTTATACTGTTGTCCTCAATTTGAATGCCATCACTTGCTTTTTGAATTCCTTTTCTATTGTTTTTCTGACGACCTGAAACATATTATTTCTATTATTTAGCTTTACGGTCCAATTCTGCTATGTGCGGGGTAAGCCTAAGGTCTTCCGCCGTATTCTGGAAGCATTGTGTATTGAGTGACGGTACTCTACGTCGTGCTTTGCTACCTTACCAGAGCGAGGAAGTGAAAATATTAAATATTTCATTTACTCGAGTGGGAATTGAACCCACAACCTGTCACGTTTATATTATCATGCTTGTGCTTCTGCGCCAAGACAGGCCTCTTTTTTTAATTTATATGTATTCGTGTATGTTTAGGTATTGTATATATTGATAAAATATAAACTATACATAACTGCTTCACTAAAAATAAATTTTAAAATTAAAATATCTCAGATTAGTAAATTATATCTAAAATTTTAAGCCTTCTAGGTTTTATTTATGAAGATGAATGAAATTTATGAAAATACTTTTTATACGTACCGATATTTTTCGACGCTGCGAACGCAAGCAGCACGAATATTAACAGAAGCTCAAACACCAGGGAGAGCTTCATTTTGAAGACCCTGCCCAGCCTTTAAATAAAATAAAATTAAATTAAATAATTTTAAAATTAAAATTTAAAAAATACAAGATTATTGCGTTATATTTTTTTAATCATACATCACCATTACCAAAAATTAAAAAAATTGTATAAAAATGTGCTTTTAGCAGGTAAATAAATTTAGCAAAGCCAGCATTTTCATACTACAAGGCACGCAAGAGCTCGTTGAACTCTTTTCTATAGCACATCTTGCACCCAATATTTTTTTGTTTATTTTTGAATACATATATTTCCTACTGTAATTAAAGATATTTCTTTAATTTTTTTAATAACCAAATAACAATATTTACTTTTATCATTCGTTATGTACGTTCTAATAAATATTTTGAGAAAGAATATGACCTACCTGAAAACTTCTATTACGTATCACTAGACCCGATCGAGAGTCACACCCGGTTGAGCGTTCACGGCCAATTAAATTACAATCATTAGAACTGGCCCTAAACCGAACCACGCTGGTGTATCAACTGACTTCATATAACCAAGGAGAAATGTGAAACGTATGGAAAGCAGAATCCATCTCTGTCGCTCGCTGACTATGTGTGAAGGACGGGCGCAAGCACTTGACCGCCTTTGAATGTGTCACGCCTTACAAAAATTCACGAAGACAAGGAAATAATAGTCGGCCGAGGCGCAATACATAAATTTATTTTTTTATAATATTAATTCTTAGAAAGTAGTGTATATGAAATACAGAAATAGCATTTATGTATTTCATATAGTGAAAATTGAAATTATGAGTGAAAAAGCTTACAGTAAATTCTAGAACATTCACTTTAAGAGCAATGATCTCGGATATAGTGTAAGTAACGTGAATTGCCCATAAATATTAATAAGAATGCCAAAACTATATGTTAGTTAGTAGAATTAACTTCTTTATACGCATTAAAAAGTTATTTTTTATATTCTTAGATAACAGTTACATATAGAATATATTTTATAAACAATATTTTTATATTATATTATTTTTTACCTATATTTACATTTTATAATTATATTTTCATTCAGTTAAAACGATTTTATCTTAATAACAAACTTTCTATTAATATTCATAGTTTTAACTTAATAATAGAGTAGCCTAAACTTAAGTTTAAAATATAAATAATATTGTTATTTCATACGAAATATTAAATAAATATTAACATACCAATCCACAAAAGGCGTACTTTGTCCATTTACAACACCAAAGCCGCCGTGCGGGTGGGTCACTTTCTACTGGAGAAAGTCGTCTGCGTTATATGTTTATTTTTCGAACTTGGCTGTCCAATCTCAACCACTTATCATTTATTAAATATTATGTTATTTCTATTATGATGTATTATAATAACATAGAAATGGAAAGTAAAAAAATAAAATATTTTAGTTCAATACACATAGTTGTATGTAAATTTTAAGTATCTTTTTATATTGTTATTTTGTTATGTAAAAAATGGCTAACTTGTGCAAGTATTTATCCATTAGCTATTGCAATTTGGTGTTTTTTTAAATTTTATATTATTTATTTTACCAAAAAAATCCAACAAAAATTGTATATGTTCTGTTGAATGAAAGAAGGATGAACTAGAAGTATAAACTGAAACGCAATTCATTTGTACACTTATTATAAGCACGCAAAATAATAAAAAATAAACCGAATTAATATATATATTATTAACGTTTGCTTGTTATATATAAGTACAATACAGGTGCTTACACATTATTCATTCAAATAATTACCACTTCTATATATATAATTATATACATTTATTGACAATATAATAAATATATGACAATTAAATAAATAAATTTCGAGCCTAAGCTATGTTATACACATACGTAGTATCTGTTCATTGACCTCGATGTGGGCTAGTGGAGCGCGTTGCACGGCCATATACGCACCGGTACTATTAGACACACAAGGCAGCGGCACGGGCGTAACTATGTATAGGCGTAATAGAGGAAATCATGTACAAAATATGTTTTCATAATAACTTTGTCTAATGGCTTTAAAAAAGGCGTTCAGTTCCGCAACTCAGCACGCAATACCTCCAGAATTCATCAGAAAGTAAGGAACTGAAGTGTTTTAATAAGAACGGAGTGTCCTAACACTAGATTCCTAAGTAAGCATGGAGAAATCAATGAATTTGAAACACATATTAAGGAAATTATTTATATTATATACATTTTATATATAGTTATTTATTAATAAATAGTACATAATACAATAAACAATACTGTTTCTCGCTTTCCATTCAACATTATAAAATAATTGTGAATAACGTTGCCAACTTGGAGTATCTCAGTAATAGATAAAAGGATAGACAATGATGTTCTGGGCTCTTGTCTCCATTGGATTTTTTAAATATTTTAAATGTGTTTTTTATTATTTATAGTTAAAAATGTAAAATTTTAATATTTATATAGTAAAAGTAATATTAAATATATTATGAGTTTACATTATATTATAAAGTATTAAAATATTGGGTTAAGAATTAAGAAAGCATTATTAAAAAATATATGTATAAACAGTAAATGAAGCTTATATCACTAAAGTATACTTTAAGAGATTTATTCAAAAGTTGAGAAATCCACTTTTTTTAGCTATTTTAATTTCATTTATCATGTTCAATTAATTTTATTTACTAGATTATAGATAATAACAAGTAAGAAAAAAATGTATAAGTAGGTAAATTTAATTCATAGCATTTACTAGGAGAAATTAGAAAGCCTTTATTTCTAAATCTAAATATGCAATTTATTAAACATCACACTTATTACTTATGAATCGTATGTGTATGGTAGGTGAAAGCCGAAATCAATTTCTACTTTCATTTGTTTGTTTTATATATGACCTTTAAGTATGCCTTATTAATATTAATTATTAATTCTCGGTCGCGTTTACTCAATTGTTTCGTTTTTAGGATTCTGTAATTGAATAGCAAAAAATATTCTCTTTTAAAGCGTGATAGCTGTTTGTCCATTCGTAAGTCACAAGCATTTTATTTCAAAACTATTTTTTTCACTTTATAATGATAATTTAGCAAGTAAATGTATCTCTGGTATAAAAATTAAAAAAAATGTTTCATCAAACGTTAACGTAAGGGGTGTTTATATAATAGACACTTTATATTTAATAATATATTTAATACGATATATTAAAAAATTACGTGAGATCTTCCAAACCTTTTTTTCTCAAAGTTAATCTTTTAAAGATTCTCTCTCTCTCTATTTTAAATAGAGAGAGAGAGAGAGTCAGCTATTTAAACCAACACTGAAAAATGGAGTTATTTTTGTATGCATTTGGGTAATATTATATTAATTCTATGCTTGCTTCTGCGGAACCCATTACGGACGATTCCGATCAGCACTTGTTCCCTTTTTGTATGTCAATATTGTATAATATAACAGTATATATATAATTTATTTAATTGTTACATAAAAATAAGTATACTTTATAATACATGAGAATTATAAACTGTATAACTTACAGCATTTAAATACATCGTTTAAATAATAAAGATAACATAATGATTTATTTGTACTGTGCTCGTATCGGCTAAAATTTTTAGATATAATTTTTTTTTTTTATTAAATAATAATTTGATATGATATACCTACCCAGGTATTTAAATATCTTTTCATCTTAGCTCTCTCACTGCATCTCACTGATGCATGTCACCAGTTTATACCTTATTTTAAATTTCACCTTCTATTGTGAGTGCGGAGAAACCGGCTGTGATCCGAGAAAAGGAGCAGTGTTGGCCCGACGCTGGCGAAGCTCGCCCATTCAGTAGATATTAAACGTTTTTAATTAAATTCAATTTTCATCTTATCTTCTTACACGTTTTATATATTAAGTGAATTTTAAAATGTCGGCTAAAGTGGCATTAGCCTTTGTGGCAATGCTGGCATTCGTAAACAGTCAGAGCTATTTAGGTAAGTCAAACCTTTTTTGTTTTGTAATTGATTGACTCATTTGGATTACTTTTGCATTAATTAAATAATATAGAGACAGCTACTGTACGGTATTTTGTAATCATTTGTAATTAGGTGCCTCAGATTTTTTTTAATAGCTTGCAGAATTTTTGCGCTACAATAATCTAAATTTAGTCTAATATTTTATTAATATTCATCCCTATTAGATCTCATTTTAAATTTAGATTTTTATTTTAGGCTTACAAATTATTGATTTGAAAAGTCATAATGATATCTTAATGAAACATCTACTCCACGCTATATTACGGGTTCAAATCCTACATCTGTAAAAGCATATTATTTAAAATATAGAATTAACATTAAATTTTAATTATTATATAACTGTTTATAACAAATGCTGTATTATTTAACAGCTACAAACTGCAATCGCTCATGTTACATAAACCCTTTAATAAACTTTTTTACGAACAAAAAAAACTACGACCTGACAAACAAGTGAAAGTGTTTGCGTGAAAGTCGTCATATGTCCATTGTATAATAGGTATAGAATATTCGTAATTTTCTTCAATGTAAAGGTGTTCCTTTACACTTGTTTTATAAAAGATTTATATGTCAAAACAATCGCGGCGTTAAGTTCCGCCACTCAACACGCAATGCCTCCAGAATTTAGCGGAAAATGGGAAACGGAATGTCTTAACACTATTAACCTAAATTAAGCTGAAAATATGATACTACTTAGATACCCTAAATCACTATCAAGTACCAAGCATTAGATATATATATATAGTAATAGTTTTGTTTAATAAATGTAAAAAGTAATCCAATTATTATCTCTCTAAGATTTTTAAATTATTGTTTTTAAATTATTATCTCTCTATCTCTTAAGATGCACTCGTGCAGCAGATCATGCCAGAACCCAGTGAACAGCCAAAGAGTAACTGCTTATGCAAAGGTCCAGCCTGCATATGCTGTGTGGATTTTAATATGACATTACTTGATCTAGGAGGTCCAGGTGTGTGTTCCTTTTTTTTTTACTAATTTACAATTTTCAATATTTCAAAGTACCAAAAAAAATAAAAAGTAAAATTAAAAGTAATGATTACGTCATTTTTTTTACAATCAAAAACAAGACCGATACTTAGAGAAAGAGAAAATAAAAAAATATAATACTATGTATGTATAAATTACAAGTTACACTGGGCTAATTATTTAATTATAAAAAATTATGAATTTATAACTTATTTACTTTTATACCTTTTAGGCTGCATACACATGAAATACATTTCACCAGAAGAAGGACTTTCGGTAAAAGTTACATATGACAAAAAGTTTCTACAAAGTTCTAAAGTAAAAGGTAAGAAAACTGTATTGTTACGTATAAAGGACCTTAGATAGTGACTGTATGGACTATTCCTATGTTTCTATGCTTACTGAATGTTTCTATGCTTTCTAAATGTTTTTTGTTTTAGGACCTCATCCAACTCCAGTTTGCGTGAACATATACGGTGTACATGCACAAGTTTGTGCCAATTTCAATGATCTTGCTCCTACTGCTGATGGACTACGTGGATGCTCCAAATTAGATCTCAAGTTACTTGGAAGCTCACAACTAGAATTCCCAATAGGATGCTTTAAATCGTCTGGTGGCGTGATGGAAATGGAGGACCCACCNTTTATATGTCGAAACAAGCGCGGCGTTAAGTTCCGCCACTCAATACGCAATGCCTCCAGAATTTAGCGGAAAATGGGAAACGGAGTGTCTTAACACTATTAACCCGAATTAAGCTGAAAAAATGATACAATTTAGATGGTACCTATTATTTAGATTAGCAAGTACCATTAGACATATGTATAGTAACAGTTTTGTTTAAGAAATGTAAAAAGTAATCCAATTATTATCTCTCTAAGATTTTTAAATTATTATTTTTAAATGATTATCTCTCTATCTCTTAAGATGCGCTCGTGCAGCAGATCATGCCGGAACCCAGTGAACAGCCGAAGAGTAACTGTTTATGCAAAGGTCCAGCCTGCATATGCTGTGTGGATTTTAATATGACATTACTTGATCTAGGAGGTCCAGGTGTGTGTTCCTTTTCTTTTTACTAATTTACAATTTTCAATATTTCAAAGTACCAAAAAAAATAAAAAGTAAAATTAAAAGTAATGATTACGTCATTTTTTTTACAATCAAAAACAAGACCGATACTTAGAGAAAGAGAAAATAAAAAAATATAATACTATGTATGTATAAATTACAAGTTAGTCTGGATCTAATTATTTAAAAGTTAATAATTATGAATTTAAAACTTATTTTCTTTTATATTTTTTAGGCTGTATACACATGAAATACATTTCACCAGAAGAAGGACTTTCAGTAAAAGTTACATATGACAAAAAGTTTCTACAAAGTTCTAAAATAAAAGGTAAGAAAATTATATCACACTGTATTGTCACTTATAAAGAACCTTAGAAAGTGACTGTATGGACTATTTCTAGGTTTCTATGCTTACTGAATGTTTCTATGCTTCCTGAATGTTTTTTGTTTTAGGATCTCATCCAACTCCAGTTTGCGTGAATATATATGGTGTACATGCACAAGTTTGTGCCAATTTCAATGATCTTGCTCCCACTGCTGATGGACTACGTGGATGCTCAAAATTAGATCTCAAGTTACTTGGAAGCTCACAATTAGAATTCCCAATAGGATGCTTTAAATCGTCTGGTGGCGTGATGGAAATGGAGGACCCACCAGCTGAAGCAGAAAAGGAAGAGTAAGAACTATATCAATATTCCAGACTTTTCCTTATTTATCTTAACTTGCTGACCTCTTTTACTGTAGAAGAGTTTTAGTATAACTTCACTTGCTTGGACTATAAAACATAAACTTTTTATTTGCTATTTCAACAAATTCCCAACTTCTCATAATGCTCTCTAAAATCCCCCAAGACAAAGACTGATAAATTTAAGCTCTCAACGGTGCATAGTATGTCAGTCTTTCGTTAGTAGTAAAATATTTCGCATATAAAATATCGATATGATTTGCAGGACCACAGAAGAACCTACTACGGAAGAGACCAACATATTCGACCCAGAAGCATTTTTGATAAACATTTATCAGACAGCCGAAGAAGGTGTCGCTTTTCTTGGTAGCCTTTTAAACATTCCCTCAAAGAAGAATAGTACAACTACAGAGCCACCAGCTGTAGACGCATCCCATGAGTCTGGATCGCAGAGAAGATCTCCTAAGCATTTTAAGCATCCTAATCAATTGTGATATTAATGATTTAAAATTTAGACTTAAGTACAAAAAGGCATTTTATATATATGTAAGTAGTAGCTTGCCAACATGTTAATGCTCCCTTTTTTGAAAAGTAGGCGATATATGTATATCCTATTTATTTGTTTAATAATAATGACTAAATAGTGATTTCTTTTAATATTCAGTAGTTTTAAAATAAAACAAAATATAAAACGATATGAAATATTTAATTTGGATTTTTTAGACGATATTAGTAAATGTAATAAGTTCCTGGTCTCACAAGTTACTCTTGATTAGAGAAAAAGATATTTATTTCGTACAGTGATTTATCCTTGAGAAAATGGCGGTGAGCTATTTGTTTCTAGGAAAAATACACCCGATTCCCTGTAACAAGCAAAAATGAATTTATTATACTAGATTTCAAGTTCAACTTATTCTAAAAAAAGTTAAGCAAATATTGTCAATAAATTGAAATTTTCACCATTATCACAAATAATAAATAATTATGTTTATTATATTGTATTTATGTACATGTATGTGCAGGGTATATTATTTTCCAATACATATAAAATAAAGAATATAAAAAAATTACCCAGATTTCGGAACAAGTCCGCCCATTTGTAAACTTTTCGATCCTTCACATAATCGCAGTAGAGCAGCATAATAATTCAAACATTCTCTACCAGTAAATCCTCCTGAGGTAATCGATTCAGCCAAGTAAAAGAAACCTCTCTCATGATCACAGGAGTTTGAATTGCATCCAGGCATGGATATTCCTCCATTGGGGTAAAAATCAACTTGTCCTAAATTAGCTAGGTATCCATAGACTCCATAATTGGTGTGAATAACTTCGGTGTATAATCCATCATCAGGTTGGAATTTGAAAATATTGTTCACCCATCCAATAAGAGCTGGGTCAAGACCTAAAATAAAATACTTTCAATATAGTAACAGTACAGTAGAAAGTTTTTATGAGGTGTTGAAAAATTAAAATGTTGTATGAAAAGGCCGCCGTGGCCTAGGAGCACTAGTGCGTGACTGTAAACGCGGTTGTTATGGGTTCGATTCCCACTTAAGGGAATGAAATATTTAATATTTTGATTTGTTAACAGTGGTAACTAGGTAAAGCGCAGCGTTGAGTTTCACCACTCTACACACAATGTCTCAAGAATTCCGTAGAAAGTGAAAGTCGGAAGTGTCTTAATGGGAATGGACTGTCTTAACACTAGATTCTTAGGTACCCTCATATCTACCTGCTGGACGCCATGTGAAGTTGTACCTTGTGTAGAAAAAAAAAATGTAGATAGCAATATAAGTACTACTTATCTACCTGCAATAATCTAGACGTTTCACAAAAAGTCCCATGCTTGAAGCAATTTCTTGAGACTTACAAATTAGCTTACCTGTGATATATGCAACCTGACCATCCAAATTTCTTCCAATAATACCAGCCTGATGTCCACCGACTCCATGACCAATGATATGGTATTGGTCAAGAGTGGAACCACTCTCTTCATTCAACCATTCGATGAATTTAGCGGAAGCTTCTCCGGATAGAATACAGTTGAGGTTAACTTCTCTATAGCCTATAACATTGGCACCAACACTCCAATCTAATACTATCACGTTGAGGTCTTCAGCTGCCAGGAGCACTGTGAATTATAAATGTAGACCCAATATTAAAAAGATATATCCTAGAATGTGAACAAAGTAGATTGATACTTTAGTTACCAGATTTTTGATCTACTGTATTACAAATACAAAAGTTGAAATTTATATTTTACTTTACTTTAGTTATAGAAGTCTCACATATAAATTACAGTAAAATATATAATAATAATGAGGCCAGTCGTGGCGCAGAGGCATGAAATGTGACTGTTATACCGACTGGTTGTGGGTTCGATCCCCACTCGAGGAAATTAATTATTTATTTAATTTTATATTTCCATTTCTTTGCTTTGGTCTCAAAACAAAGCTTGGCGTTGAATTCGACGGAAAGTAGGGAACGAAGTATCTTAACACAAGGTTCCCTCCGCCTACTCTGCTGTATGCGGGATACAGCGTGAAGTTTATTTATTTATTTTTTATTTTACATATATAAATAATAACGATATATGTAAATAGTATCTACGATTGCCAAACCTTACCAGGAACAAGGACGTTATTAAAGTTGGAAGTAGCTGAATTCATCCATCCGTGAATGAGGACAACGGTCCTACGGCTACTGTCGTAGTTTGAAAACCTTAGTAAGTTATTGTTATTGATAATCAAAGGCTGGCTTCGAGATGGATTGTTTCTGAAAATTTAATTATTGACAAAGATAAGAACTTCATCGTCCATATTAAATTATAAACAAAAAATCGTACAAATTAAATCTAAATGTATAAATGTTTTAAGCAATTAAAAAATGACTCATTACACCAAGTAATCAGTTGCAGTAATGATAATCATTTTAATCAGTTGCTTCAGTAGTTGTTGTTCATTATAAGAATTTTTTTTACAAATCTACTGCAACAGAGTATGCTAAAAATTTTATAATTTTATGAATAGTATTCCAATTTTAAACATATTTTCAAAATAGAACACACTTAAGTTCAGAAGATTGTCATGAAAGTTCGAATTCCAACAGAAATAATCGATTTTTCTACAAAAATAGGTTAATCCACTAAATAACATACGAGTATATACATACATACCTAGTAAAAAGATGATACACATTAGTCCTAGCAGGATTGTATCTCGCTACATTTGCGAAGTCACTCAGCGAGTTCCACGAGTCAACGAGATGAACTTTTCCATTAGAATCTGGAGCGTACTGATAGCGCAACTGACTCTCCTTAATAGACGCCGGTGCAACTGCAATGTGATGTCAATATTTTTAATAAAAATTTACAAAGAGAAGCCGTCGCGGCGCAGAGCTACGAGCGTGTGACTGTAAACATCGCCGGCTGGAAATCCTGCCGGTTGTAGGTTCGATTCCCACTCGGGGGAATGAAATATTTAATATTTTTATTTTACAGCAGTATTGAGTTTCGCATCTCCACACGCAATGCCTCCAGAATTCGGCAGAAAGTGGGGAACGGAGTGTCGTATTACTAGGTTCCCCCCATGTTCCCTCTGCCTACCCTGCTATGTGCGAGACAGTGTGAAGCTAAAAAAATCAGGATAATGTTATAAAAATGTATAGAAAACAATATTTACAATTAAAAGAACTTACCAGAAGAAATGCCGGCATATAAAATGCACGCAATCGATATTAAATTCAACATTATCACGTTAAGTACTTAAGGAGAATAAAATAAAAAAAATAAAAATATATATTTTTTAATAATGATAAGATCTATCGTAATAATCTTTGTTATCCGCTAAATGTTTTTTAATCCTAATAATACATACACGTATACTTAGCATAGACGTATGCGTATCGCGACGATATTGTTTTTATCAAAAAGTTGTTTGTTGCCAAATGTTTTTATTCATTATCAAGAAGAATTTTATAAATAATTTAATAATCTTCCAAATATTTAAATTGTGTGCAAAATGAATAGATGAAAGGAAATACGAGGAAATGAAAATTTATTTAAATTTATATTTTTATTTCTTCGCTCTGGTGTCGAGGTGAAGCGAAGCGTAGAGTTTCGCCAGTCAACACGCAATGCCTTCAGAAATCGGCGGAAAGTGAGGAACAGAGTGTTAAGACATAACACTAGGTTTCCTCTGCCTACCCTGCTGCGTGCATACAGCGTGAAGCCGACTATATTAGTGGTCTTTCAGTAATTTATGTTTTCTTTAATTTTATAATGTGTTCAAAGATGTGTGAATAATTAAGCATTAATTAATAAAAATAACAATTTATTTTATCGTTACTTATGTATGAACCAATTATCTATACTTATAATAAAATTGTAATAGATCGATGTCTATACACGGAAGATATATCAGAAAAAATTATACTGTGGACATTTAAAAAAAATAAAAAAAAACAAATAACTGGCATTTTGAACAAACACACAAACAAATAGACAAAAAATTTGAGACAAGAATTCTAATATAATATTCTACACAGATGAACAATACATAGACTTCAGAATCCAGTTATTTACAATATTCAACTATCGTATATATATTTTTATTAATTAGTTAAAAAAAGTATTATATTTAATTCAAGTATTGTTATATATTTATATACTGAGAGCTTAATAACATTTTTAGTT
This sequence comes from Heliconius cydno galanthus, assembly GCA_036379175.1. Lineage (NCBI taxonomy): Eukaryota > Metazoa > Arthropoda > Insecta > Lepidoptera > Nymphalidae > Heliconius > Heliconius cydno. Next base: position 71,973 of record JAKRZM010000623.1, read on the forward strand.
TTCTAAAGTATCGACTCTTCTAACATATCTTAAATATTAAATATAGGACATAAAAATAACACAATCTTGATAGTATAATTTACATTTATTTACACGTTTACTCTGTTTTCATATTTATGGAAACGTTTCTCTCAGCTTAACCCCTTGCAAAAGGCGGCGACAAGTTTGTAAGGAAAACGTAAATACCATTTGCACTGAAATACAACAAAATGGAATTATTTTAATTAATCGCTAAAAAACCGTGTAACTTGTAAAATGGAAAGAAGGAACCCACCTATAGCAATAGAACAGTTTCTTAATGTAAACGTGATGGTAATGCTAATTCTATCCTAACTCAAAGAAATGATTATATATAAATATTAAATCTTCGCCCTGGTGAAACAACGCACAGAGTTTAGTTTTACCATTCAAGCTGCTGTCTCAAATTGGGTCGGATAACTGAGATAGATATATAGAGAGAAGATATTAGGTTCTTTCTGCTTACAACGCTTACATATATAAAAAACATATAAATTACATCAGTATGTTAAGCTTGCTGATAGTACTAAAATACTATGACATGTAAGGAATAGAATTCATATTTTTAATAATAACTCACCCAGGATTGTTGGCTATTCCACCAAAAATAGCATCTCGGCTGCCAGTGCATCGCAAAGTAATTGCCTCATTATAGGATTCACAAGCAGTTCCGACGAATTTGGCTCCATTGTTAACTTCAGCGCTGACAGATTCAGCATAAAAAACGTAAGCGTAGGTGTGGGAGCAAGAGATTTGATCTCCACAACCTGTTTGACGGTTGCCACCGTTGGCATAGAAGTCTATATCTCCAAGGGGTCTGTCGTATCCGTATTCTCCGGCAGTCGTGTGAAGGACTTCCACTACATCAGCATCATCTTTGTTCAAAATATCGGGGTGGTGAGTCCAACCAGTTAGGGATGGATCAAGAGCTGAAATTTTTTTTATTTATACTATTTTTTAAAAAAACCACACATTTTATATGTCAATTATGATATATGACAATATATTTTATATTGTCAATAATTTTATATATCATATGATAGAAATTTATGATATACAATGTTATAGAAAACTTGTAAGTTACCTATAATTCGGGGAAGGTTTCCATTGATGTTTCTGCCGGCAATACCAGCGGCGTGAGCTCCAAGACCAAGACCAACAATACGGATTTGTGCTACAGGATATCCAAAATTTCCAATAAGGATATTGGCGAACTGAGAAATTACTCTTCCTACTTGGGGAATATTACTCAAGGCAACACTATAAGCTCCTCCACCTCTGCTCCAGTCTACAGCAATAACATTCACGTCCTCTGCATCGAGGTGACCTGTGAAAAGAAACACGATTAAAAATAATCAACAGCTTTTGTAAATAAAAAAAATACCTATAATTGCACAGGCCCTTACCGGCCATGGGGACTATGGGGAGTATTTGGAGAGTACAAGACAGCGCCGAATGCGACTGTGATCCCCAAAAGGAAAAAGACGATTATTCACCTGTTTACTAACTGCCCAATACTCTCCAGAGCACAAACACAACAGAGACAAAGTAATCTCTACAACAACAATCCCAAACACATAGAGAAATAAATAATAGAAAACAAAGAATTTGTAAATGCTTCATTGACTTCTGTGGTTATGTGACTAAATACTGTAAAATTACGATATTGTACTCGATACTGTTAAGAAAAATGCTAGTACAAACGTATAACAAAAATAATAATCTATATATATAAAAAAAGAATATTATTCGTACTAGAAGTTAATCTTAATGGGAAAATGTTTATATAATGGAAAATTACCTCGCACAACGAAAGCATTAAAGTTTCCAGCCACAGAATCATTGTAACTGTGAATAGTGAAAATCGTGGGCAGAGAAGGCTGGAACTGTGAGGTCAAAATTGAGGCCTCCGATGGAAGCAGAGCTTGACTTTGTGCAGGGTTATTTCTGTAATAGACGTTTTATTTTATGATTAAATATTTTACAGTATATATTTAGGGTTTTTAAATAAATATTGTGTATTCATAGTAACACGAGGCCATATAGGAGTATAAACGTGCGACTATAAATGCAACACTTGCTAATTCAATTTCCACTCGGAGTAGTGAAATATTTAATATTTTCATTTCTTCGCTCTGGTAACAAAGAAAAGTACAGCGTTGAATTCCGCCATCCAGCACCCAATGCTTCGAGAGTTCGCAAATGAGCAACGAAAGTGTCTTAATAGGAAACGGATTGCTGCTGTTTGCGGGATACAGTGTAAAGCTGAAAAAACCGGACAACCGCGAGTCGGGCTCGCTCATCGAGGGTTCCGTACAAAAGTCCGTTTATAGTGGCGAAATACGCATTTTTTTTGCGCCTTAGATCTGAGTCTATGGTTTGAATTTCAACTCGATATCTCCAAGCATTCCTGAGATAAATTGGCAGATAGACAGATGCAATGACCTTATAAGGGATCTTATAAGGGTCCTTTTTTCCTTAAAAGATACGGAATCTGTTCTCTTCCTATTATTTTATATATACACTTCTATGTTTTAGTCTATCGATGATTAAAGAGATTACCTGGTGAACAAATGGAATACTATATCGGCAGGTCCTAGTGAAAACCCTTGTGCTGAAAAAATACATAAGTGTTATATTTAAGTACATTAAAAATCTTCAAGGACAAGTGGAAATACGGTCTTTATAAGTAACAAAATGTTATATTTTTGTGCGATTATTTTACATTCTATGTAATAGTGTGTAATTAATATCAAATGTTCTACAAAATTGTACATATAAATCCTTTTACAATATGTTTAAAGCTGATTTAAAACAGTAGCAATTACTGTAATTTTATTAAGATTATAAAGAAGATAGTGTTATATCAGAAATGATAAAACTTTGATAAAATTTAGCCTTGATACTTAATTGTTTATTCTTTGGGTTATATTGTTTGAGAAAAAAAAACATATGAAACACTTAAATAGTATAGAAAGAATTTTGATTTCCATTTGTTAAAAAAACAAAATGACAGCTGAAATTAAAATGAAATGTTTCAAAGAATAAACAAAAACTATTTAATATAATTTTAGAAATTAAATAACAATTATTTTATTTTTAAAATTCGTATACTTTTAATAAATTATAGCAATGTTTTTGTAAGATGCATATTGCTATTAGAAAACGTTAAGCAGATTACGTTAATATAACTCCTATACCTAATACCCACATCCTATACCTAATCTAGAAACCTAGTGTTAAAACATATTTGTCTCCCACTTTCTGCCAAATTCTGGTGTGTGGCAGAACTCAACGCCGCGCTTTGCCTCGTTACCAGAGCGAGCAAAAGAAATTATTTAACATTTCATTTCCACGAGTGGAAATCGAACCCAGAACCTGTCAGTTAATAGTCACACTCATCAGTCACTAGGTTCAAATTAATAAACACTATTTTATAAAGGTTATTTAATTATTAACATTACTGTGTATATATTACTATACCTACATAGCTACTTTATACATGTGTATTCTAAAGATTAAGAGAATCAAAATACTATTATTTTAAATTTTAAATTACACATATTTTTAAATTTTTTTATTTCTTTTCAATATTAGTATAAAGAAATCACATTTTTTTCATATATATGGAACATAACCAACTAAATAAAACACATTTTAAACATTAAACACATTTTATGTAAATTTATTTTACATTATTGACTTAGTTTATTATATATTATATAATATTTAATTATATTTCATAAAATTTGCACTGAGACGTTGTCCCCTTTCTCCTCATTACAATTTATCCGTAATGTTTCAAAGGTTGTCTGGTGGAGATTGCTTAAAGCAATAAGACCGCCTTTGCATACGTGTTTTTCTTTCAATTTTATTTGTGTTGTTCTTTCTATATATTTTTTTTTATGTGTGCAATAAAGTATATTCTATTCTATTCTATTCTAAATATTTTTTAAATATCCTTACCTGTAACAGCAGCACATAAGAGCAGAGCACACTTTATAAGGTACATATTCCAAAAATTCAATTACTTTAATTAACGAATTATGTTCGCTTCGGTTTTTTATAGATTAAATTATCTTTATATTGTTGCCTTCTAAGAAGAGGTAATTCAATTATAGATAAAATTAACACGACGGTTGTAAAAATATCTGATATTGTAAAATATCTATCTTGATATATGGCACATAAAGTGCTGAATCGATTAAATTTAATATAAAAATAGTATTTGATATAAAAAAAATAAAATAAATAAAGTTAAATATAATTAATGAAATATTCATTCATTTCGGGTTCTCTCTGCCTATCTATATGCGGGATACATATTATGTGTGAAGCTGAAAAATAAAAGTTTTTTTTTTCACTCTGGACACACAAGTATGACTTAAACGAATATGGGCTTTTAGTTAAGTATATCAAACGCCTTAATGTAGAAGTAATGAATATAAAAAAATAAAAAAATATATTAATAATAGTGTCACTCGTATTCTGAATGTGTTGAAGGAATTAACAAAAAAAAATATATTTTTTATATGCAAATCTTTCTTTATCAGGCTTATCTGATAATAATATAAACCTTAATTTTTTCATAATTGATATGTGGATCATTATTTTTTAATAATAAATATTTCCTAATCTTGATAACTATTAAAAGAAAACAAAAATCAAGTTCAAAATTATACTTTATTTTTATGTGCTTTCACATAAAAGTATGGTGGTCTTATTCCTATTATTCCTTATCTTAGCAACTAGTGCAAGTAGTGGACAAGTGTAATCGTGTAGGCAGTATATTATTTTTTCTTTTAATAAACAACTTGAGATTTTAATATAAGAATTTTAATTCTGCACAAAAGAACCACTATACATAAACTTCAGGATCCAGTAATTTACAACATTCAACTTTCGTACATTTTTTATAGTTAAATAAAAAAAATATTATTTTAAATTCAACTACTGCTATATATTTATATACTAAGGCTTTAAAAACATTTATGGCTTATACAATCTGGACCTTTCTAACATATCTTAAATTCTAAATTTAGGACATTAAAAAATCACAACCTTGATAATATAATTTACATTTATTTACACTTTTATTCAGTATAGGTGTTTGTTAAAACGCTTCTCTCGGCTTAACCCCTTGCAAAAGGAGGCGACAAGTTTGTAAGGAAAACGTAAATACCACTTGCACTGAAATACAACAAAATGGAATTATCTTAATAAATCTCAAAAGAATCATACAATTTTAATGCGGAAAAATGTATTGAGGCCACACAGTCCACAGAACAATAGAACGGTGTCTTACTCTAGACGTGATGGTGTCGATGGATGAATGGATTCGATTCTTACTCGAAGGAATGATTATATAATTAGGATACCCTACTACAACATCACTTCCCTCCTTTCATTTGCTATAAAAGAGAATAATTTGAGCCAGAAGGGGTTCCAGTTTACTCGACGGCCACAAGCCGAGGTTCGAGTTCCGCAGGAGACAAGCAGTCACATTCACCTACCTACCAGGGTTAACCTCAAGTTCGAAAAGAAAAAAGCCGAAGGGGCATTTTCTTGCTAAGGTTTGGTTGATTCGCATCGGCCGTCGTCGATGTGATTTGTTATTAGTTAGTTAGTATTAGATTATAGTTAGTTTATAATTGGTAATTATTATAAATTGGTTAAAAGTGCTGTTAAAATTTCGAATGTAATTGGTGTTTTTGTTTTACATTAGCTTCTACTGAATAAAATTTGTGTTAATATGTCAAATTAGGACGAATATCCAAGATCGGACTTTCTACATACAAAAATAGATGTAAGTTATATCTCTATGTTCCGGATACCGATAGTACTTAAATACTATCACATGTACAAAACTGCATTCATATTTTTAATTATATGAACTCACCCAGGTTTGTTGGCTATTCCACCGAAAGTAGCATCTCGGCTGCCAGTGCATCGCAAAGTAATTGCCTCATTATAGGATTCACAAGCAGTTCCAACGAATTTGGCTCCATTGTTAGCTTCAGCGCTGACAGATTCAGCATAAAAAACATAAGCGTAGGTATGGGAGCAGGAGACTTGTTCTCCACAACCTGTTTGGCGAGAGCCACCATTGGCATAGAAATCTATATCTCCAAGGGGTCTGTCGTATCCATATTCTCCGGCAGTTGTGTGAAGAACTTCGACTAGACCAGCATCATCTTTGCTTAAAATTTCGGGGTGGTGGGACCAACCAGTTAGTGATGGATCAAGAGCTGAAATATTTTTCATTTTTGTTTATTAACAATTTTAAAAATATACCACAAATTTACATGTCATATAATAGAAATTTTATTATATACAACATTATAAAAAACGTAAATAGGTAATACCTATAATTCGGGGAAGGTTTCCGTTCATGCTTTTGCCGGCAATACCGGCTGCATGAGCACCAAGACCAAGGCCGACGATACGGATTTGTGCTATCGGATATCTTATGTTATCACGAAGAATATTAATGAACTGGGCAACTACCCTTCCTACTTGGGGAATATTGCTTAAGGCAAAACTGTAAGATCCTCCACCTCTACTCCAGTCTACAGCAATAACATTCACGTTCTCTGCATCGAGATGACCTGTAAAAAGAAACACATTATAAAATAAATTATAAATTATTTTATAATTCAGCAGCTATACCTATACCATAAAATTTATAAATATAGATAATTGTATTAATGTAAATAACAACGCAATTTCTGATCTTACCCATTTGTTTCACTGTCACATCACGTATACAAAAAAAAAATTTAAGGGTTCCGTAACCAAAAAGTAAAAGAGGACCTATATTACTCCTAAGACTCCGCTATACATATCTCCGTCTGTCACCAGACTGTATCTCATGAACCCTGATAGTTAGACAGTTGAAATTTTACAGATTATGTATTTACAACAAATACTAAAAGAACAGAATAAATCATATTCGTGGCTCCCCCATATATTATTAAATATTTTTTCACATAACAAATGCAATTTTGTTGCCGAGTTATAGGTACGGAGCCCGTCATGCGTGAGTTGGACTCGCACTTATTAATTAATTATTTTTGGACCACAAAAACGTTGACATATGCTTAAAGCTAAGCATGTAAGCTAAGCATGTATTAATCATTCTAAAATTATTATATGTTAAAGAAATTTAAAAAAAAACTTTTGTTGTACACAGATGAAACTGTCCACAAGAGGATCTAATACAATTCAATACAATTCATGTATACATCGACTTAAAGTGAAACTTTCTAACAGTCTACTAATCAAATTGTCAGAAGAGACAAAAAATATTTTTAAAAAACTATGAAATTTCTAAGCTATCGATTTTTTTGTTATCTCTACGAAATAAAATAAATAGTTAATTAAATTTTTTACTTGTACATTACGACAAAAACTAATTTTTCATGCTTACACTCTGACGACGACGATATGTCAGTGGATGGAAAAAGGCAAAATTTTGCCTTTGGTGAGTATAATATATATAATCTATATATATAAAAGGACTTGTCCTTACTGACTGAGGTAAGACGCACGCACAGCCGTAACCGCTATGTGTAGAAACGTGAAATTTGGACAGATGTTTACTTTTGTAATCTGGACATCCACTAAGAACGGATTTTGAAAAATTTTAACCCTAAAGGGGTGAAATAGGGGCTGAAAGTTTGTATGGAAAAAAAATTAAATCTGCACCGATTTTTATGAAATAGGAAATTCAGACTCTTAAATATTTCATTGAACACGTGTTTCATCATTATTTAGAATTCTCCCCCTAAGGGTGCAAATAAGGGATTGAAAGTTTGTATAGGGGTCATTCTTACGAAAATACGAAATTCATGTCCTAATTGATTTTTTCTAAGTAGTTATGAAATTTAAGCAATTATTATTATTTTGTTACTAAGTATGCAATAGTGCATACATAATACCTATAAGACTTTCTAGTAAACTAGATATCTGATATTTCTTTTCCCTATGTTAACATCAGAAAAACATTCNTTTAATATTTTCATTTCCTCGCTCTGGTCGCTCGCTCAAGTCAAAGCGCGCCGTTGAGTTCTGCCACTCATCATGAAATGCCTCGAGAAATCGGAAATGGACACGAAAGTGTCTTAATAGGAACGGGGTGTTCTAACACTAGATTCACAGGTTCCCTGTGCCCTCCTGTGTACGGGATATAGTGAAAAGCTAAAAAGAGAGAATATTCATCATTCTTCCTGTCATTCTTTCTGTTTATCTCAATTATCAAAGAAATTACCTGGTGAATAGATGAAATACTACATCGGCAGGTCCCAGCGAGAACCCTTGTGCTGAAAAAAGTACATAGTGCTTATATATATTTTTTTTACAAATATCTACGATCTATAATATATACGATCTTTCGGATTTCGAAAGTTTAATATATTTTACGTGATTATTTTCCTATCATCATTATCATGTGTCTTATAAAATAAGAATCCTTTTACAATACATTTAAATACATAAGGATGATGCCTTTATCCTTATGTCTGTTAACTTTTTTCTCCGCATCATCAAAACCTCAGGTATTATTTCCCAATCACTATTCTGAAATTGATACAGAACCCTCTCTATACGAATCCGACTCGCGCTTGGACGGTTTTTTTTTTAATACACTTAAATAAACATTTGTGTGTCAATATATCAAGCGGGCATAACCGCACGGGCCCGCTATTATTTTGTTTTTTTAAATTTGTATACCTTAAATAAATTATAGCAAAATTAATGTAAGATGCTTATTGCTATTACAATACTTACGTTAAGAAAATTGCGTTATGTTATGTTAATATGTAAGTAAAATATAAATTAATTAGTAAAAATAACTAGTACGTACACAAACAATTTCGGAGGTATCAATATAATACGTTCTTTTTCTAATTCAAATTCAACATATTCTTTATTCAAATAGACTATTGTAAGCACTTTTGAATCGTTAAATGAACATATAAACAAAAAGCTACCACCGCACCGGTTCGAAAAGCAGTTCTGCTGAGAAGAGCCGGCAACAAACTCAACAGTTGCGTTTTTCAAAGTCGATGGTATAGTTTAATTCTTATATTAGCTGGCAACTATCCTGCATTACATTCAATAGAATTTAATTCCATACATGTTTATCCTCTAAAAATTCTTGAACAGTGTTATTACACTTACGCTTTACTTGTTAGAATTTTTTTACAAATTTAAATTTTGGTATTGGCAAACTTAGAATATACACTGCGAAATTTTTTTATATACACGTATACTCAGACCCATAAAAGATTTATTAACTTTTTGGAGTAACAAGCTTATCTTTATTAGAATAATTAGAATGAAATGAAATATATGTTTTTAACGAAAATTGCGTACCTTTTTTTCACTTCACAATGTACAAAATACACATAGCGGGGTACGCAGAAGGAACCTAGCCTAACCTAACCTATTGGCGAATAGACATAGCTCGATAGCCTTCACAATCAAAAAAAAATATATAAACTGACGTGGAAACGGTTTGACGTGCTTACTTTAACTACTTCCATATTATTATATCCTAAACGATTTTTCTTTGAAGTAATACAACCAGCATTCATCAATGTTTCACTCACAATATTATACACATATCCTTACCCGCAACAGCGACATATAGGAGCAGAGCACACTTGAAAAGATACATATTCCAAAAATTTTATTACTTTAATGAACGAGTCATGTTCGCTTTGTTTTTATAGACTTAATTATCTTTAAATGTAATGTTTCCTTCTAAGAAAAGGTGATTCAGTTATATGTTGATAAAATTAACACGATGATTTTAAAAATATCTGATGCTGAGAGATAGATAAGTGTTAAAAATCGATTGCGAAGATAAAAGCATTATTTGACATAAAATTAAAATACTTATTAAGTAAACATATAAAAAATTGAATATAGCGGGATTTGAACCCGCGCCTCTTTTCCTCCGTGAGCTCAATGCCTCAGAATTTGGCAGGAAGGGGGGAAGGTAATGTTGTAACACTAGGTTCCCTCTGTCTGCTTTTCCACACCCTGCCGTGTACGGTATACAAGTGAAGCTGATTTAATTTTTATTGTTTTTAGTTTAAATTATTTACATGTGTTTTTTTTTTGCAACTGCGTATTTTTATGGCAACATATACGAGCAGCAGTGAAACAAATGTATTAGCTCAATATAGTCCAGTCAATTTGGACATTTAATTTGTATAATTTCCCAGAAAGCTGAAAATTTGCCTTAGGAAATCTGAAATTTGAAAATTTGCCTTAGGGACACCATTGTAATGAATCAGTGAACATTCACCATCGATTCCATGTCTTGGAAATAATTTATTCAAAATATCTCAGAGAACCCCAAATCCCCCGGATCCCGCACCCTTAATCCCGGATTTCACGGGATTGAAAATATTGTAGAATGACTTAATACCGAGGTCTCGGTATACCAAGTTTGAAAGCCCTAATAAAAGCACATATTTTTAAATAGATTACCTTAACATAATAATAACCAACTTACGTGTGTAAGTCAAAATACTTTGAAAGAAAATAAAAACCTAAAAGTAAATTTTACTTAATAATAAGTGAATTATTTTATTCTATTATAAAAATTCGATTATGAATAGTAATAAGAAAAAATACCTGAAACATAAAAAAAAATCTGAAACATCTACATTGTCTTGAAATTCTGATGGGTTTTTACGTAACTCCATTACAAAACAACGAAGGTGTATCAATTATCATTAATTGTTATTTTATCATTTAAAAGCGGAAACAATGATATCTGATGTTTCGAACAACTTTGATTAAAGTGAAATTTAATCGATATTGATATAAAATAAAAATTATGACTGTATTTTTAAATTAGATATTATTATTATTGTATATTTAATTATAAAAGTAGTTATGGTCTATATATTTATTTTTAAATTATTTAATGCTGTACATAATCTAGATAAAATCAAATATATTTTATAAGCTAAAATGTGGTAATATGTTACAAAAAATTATAAATAATTAACATACTCTATCAACCCTCCACGTACTTTTGATAAGCGTAATCATTAAATAAATAACACTTGTTAATCCAAATTGCTAAATATATACTCAGTAGACTATACGTACTCGTATAAAATTAGACGTATTATGATTTGCCCCTTGCAGCGGCGTAGCGAGCTTAACTCATAACGGGGCAAAATACTTTAACAGCGCCCCTCATGTTTCAATATTTCATATGTATGTTTAAATACTTTTGCGGACTATTTGGCGCCCCTTTGTGAGCGGCGCCCTGGACATGATGCCCCCCCTTGCCACCCCATCACTACACCTGGCCCCTTATTTGCGTTATTTAATAGAGAAAGTAGAGAAAGTATTATTAAAGAAGAATCTTTTTAAATACAAGCTTTTAATCTAAAGGGTTATTTTTTAGGTCGATATTTAGCAATGCTTTAAATATTAGTTAATCTAGCCTATTAGATAAAAACTAATGGAGTAGGTACTTGTGGAGTTCAAAGGATCATTTCATCTACATGAGAAAATTGTATTTTTGCATCTAGCTTAACTTTGCCATTGTTGACTGTACATCGAAACTAACAGTCATATAGAATCAACATAAATATGTTTGTATATAAAATATGCCTATTATTTATTCAATTACAATTAGTATATTATTGTATATTACATATGACATTTATGACGTTTAAGTAAGGAATTATTTTATCTTATTATTAATATTTGTCATTATTTGTGTAATCCTTTTAATGAAATGTGTTTAAGTAGCTCCTATTTAATATTCATATGTAAATGATGACACGATAAACATTTATCTCTGTGTTTTTAGTGTATAATCATTTTTTAATACAAAAGCCGTGATATATTATCTATTTAAATGTAAATATACTAGTTATGTCAATTATGTCCGTTAGTGTGTAAGTATAACTTTAAAATTAAAGTAAGCTTTAGGTGGATGTGCTTAAAAGTAATGGAAAATATATAAAAAATCAGACATATTAATAGTGGTTATAAATATATACATATACTTACGTTGTAAATATGTACGAATTTAGTCGTTGCAAGACAGTTTTTGACTTAAAAATTAGTTATAGGCTAGTAATGAACTTTTGTTGTTTCAAATTTATTTGAGTTATATTCTTCAGCTTTACACTTTTTTCAGAGCATGGCTGACTGAGGGTACCTGATGTATAGATACTCTATTCTCCTCTTTCTCAATCGAACTCATAACCGTTGAGATTACACTCAAACAAAACCATACATTACTATTGTAGATTAGTATTACGTAGAAAACAATTCATAGCAATTATGAAATTTGTTGTTAGTTTATTGGTTATTTCTTGTATTATATTATATATTCTTTACATTACTAAATACAAAGAAAGAAATACAATAATAGATAATATTGTAAATAAAAAAATAATACACGGACCACACCTGGACTGAATGCTAGTGAAAGATAAAATATATAATAAAAAGTGTGAAAGGAAAAAAAATTGCGGAAAAACTAAAGTAAAGATGTTCGTTGTAGTTCTTCTTGCTTTAAGCTTGGCAAGTAAGTGTATACATTCTATTAATATTCCACGATAATATAAAGAATAAAAAAATAATCGATACTCTACTTTTTGTTTTCTATTTACTCTTCTTTTTAATTATATAATATAATTTTTTAGTCTGCGCTGGCAGTCCTTTGGTACCAGGGGACAACAGCCAGTATGTAGAAGGTGAAAGTAGATATATCTGGATGCCAAACAACGATGGAATGCCCGTACTCGTAGACCTACAAGCTCCTGTTGATGAACAGGCCTTGTTTTCAGCTAGAAATGGTGCAGACAATCAATATTGGCTTTTTACTAGGTAATTATTTCTTGTTAATGTAGTTTTAAAACATTTATCCATTTTCTACCAAATTCGTAATTGCGTTTTGCTTGGCGTAACTCAACACTGCGCTTTGCCTCGTCACCAGAGCGAAAAATAAGAATATTAAATATTTCATGTGGGATTCGAACACCGTGTGCATTCGATGTGAAAGTTCAAAAAATATTTAAACTTTATTCAGTATTTAAAAATAACATCTTGACTATAATTATACATACATACGTATGTCTTATTTACCTGCCTAGTCAGCGTATTCTATTTTAAAAATCATCTACATCCAATAAATAAATAAATTATTTCCAGGCAAAACCGCAACAGTCGCCAAGTACTAGTAAACGGTAACATTAATTCAGTAAGAAACTCCAATTATCGAGCAAACCGACCGACTAAAGTAATTGTCCACGGTTGGAACAACAATGGCAACTCTGAAATGAATCCGCTCATCACATCTGCCTTTCTTGACACTGCAGATGTTAACGTCATTGTAGTGGACTGGAACCGTCTCGCCAACTCACTATACAACACTGCAGTCAGGGGTGTCCCGGACGTTGGGAGACAACTTGGGTTATTCCTCCAATGGCTTTTCAACAATGCAGGTGGAAACTGGAATCAACTACACTTGGTTGGATTCAGTTTAGGAGCTCATATCGTAGGAAACGCTGGTCGCACTATTGGAGGACGAGCATCCCGTGTAACAGGTATCTATTGTGATATATGATTTGACAACGTTATGTTCTTTTTTTGTTTTACACCTCTGTCACAGAATTATAAAATTGTATTATATAATTAAAGTTATCGAATATCTAAATTATTGCTTATAATTAGTCCAAAAGACATTTAAAATTATTTAATTACAGGATTGGATCCTGCTGGTCCTGCTTGGTCAGGAAATTCCAATGCCCTAAATCGTAACTCAGGTGTTTATGTAGAATCTATTCACACTGACGGACGTATTCTTGGTATAATGGATGCTATTTCACACGCCGATTTCTACCCCAACGGTGGCAGAAACCCTCAACCAGGTTGTTCAAACAGCAGCTGCTCACATGGACGCGCCAATCAGTACTTCGCATCTAGTGTAAGGACAAATCATTTCAACGGAAGAAGATGTGATAATCTAAATCAAGCTCAAAGTAATTCGTGTAACGGTGCCCAGCTACGTATGGGTAATGGAGTTATAAGTAAAAGAGGGTATGTTCTTTTTTATAAAATGTCATATAATATTCATATTTTTGTAGAATTTTTCTATAATTTTGGTCTTTAATTACAGATCTGGGATATACGGACTGAGAACAGGAAACAGTTGGCCATTCTGATCATGAGTATTGTTTGTAAACGCCTGAAAATATATAAATTGCATATTTTTTATACTTTTTTATTTTTTCTAATTTATTTTAAATTATTTTATATTAAACTAAAAACTAAATCAATTTGAAATATTTTTCTTTGTATGAACAATACGAAAATACTTTTACCCCGACCTATTATATTCCAAAAGATAAATGTATTACCTAGATAATATGTACAATCTGTCTTCAAACAAAAATTGCTCTTGATTTATGGACAGGAGCACTGCAATTTTTAGACTTCCGTACCATTTAAGGAAAAATGGAACCCTTATAAGATCACTTTGTTCTCCGTCCGTCTGTCTCTCTGTCAAGAGACTTTCTGAGGAACGATATGGAGTTGCAATTGCAGTCATATGCTCAGATCTACGGTTTGTGTTTGTTTATGTTTATGTTTTATCCAAATTTATAATTTGACATCTGTAGAGATCGTCATTTCTAATATACCAAAGAGCATTAACATTGACTAAGAGCCGTCAAAGTACTTTGTTCTGGAATCGCTGTATAATACCTAAATTGTTCTTTTTTTGGTACAGCTCCACTGCTGTATTCCAATGTCTGTGAACTTAGCAGAGCATTGTCCAGCAGATCAAAAAAAAATGGAGTTCTCTTCGCATGCACCTGAGTTCTATAGTTCCTGATAGGTTTTATAAATAGTTCTGTCGTTTTTACCCCTGAAAAAGTTATGTAAAAAAATGATCTGCTAACTTCCCTTGGCAGATCATTTTTTTGCAAATAAAAATCGGGGCGAGATCTGCACTCATAGGGATGAATAAAATAGTTCCTGATAATTTTTAACAATAGTTCTGTTAATTTCACGAAGAAAAAA
>JAKRZM010000623.1:89459-141203 GCA_036379175.1 Heliconius cydno galanthus
ATTATACAGGGTGGAAGAGGCAGCGCTTCTTTTATTGAAACTGCATATAGGGCATATAATATATTTGAAACCCACACCTAAGAAATTAAACAAGGTACCTCAACAGTTTGGACGTAGGATTTTTTTTTTCAAATCACGATTTTTATCCATACCTGTATTTCGTGTGACGCACACATACGTGTGCGACGTGCCCGATTTGCCCGATTTGACGTGCCTATGTTATACTATACAAATGGTGTTTTATTTTAAAACGATAATTTTATTATTTATTTTGTTTGAAAAAATAACTTTTTCATTTTTGGGAATTTTTTTTTTCCGAATTATATTAGGCTTTTATAGAGTAGTTAAAACTATGGTTTCATTTAAAGTGGTGCTGACAATTCCACCCTGTATATTAAGTAAATGGAATAATCAAACGTCTTCATAAAGAACTGGTCTTAAAATAATATTCTATAACAGATTTTTTAAATATACGTAACTATTTGGAAAGTCTAATGGGAAGTGGCAAGGCCATATATGGTAAATCTTTTTCTGCAATAAATCAATAGAAATAAAGAACGAAATAAAAGTTTTAAGATACTTTGTTTTCTTTGATTACATTTTTCTCAGACCCAAATGACTATATTATAAGCTATCTAAAGGCATCTGTGTCGTTTAATCCTTTAACTATATTTTGAAATTAAATCCTTAATTCTTTTTGTTTAACACTTAATGTAAATAGTTTAATTTTTTAGGAATCGTTAAGAAAATATATATTTTTATTATTTTATTCTATTTTATTCTATTCATTTATTTTTTTTTTATTCTATGCAGATGATAGCACAGAGGACGCTGCTTACTCCGGCTACGCAAGTCTTTCTCCGGAAAACGTCGACCAGTGCCGAAAGAAAATTGTCTTCAGTTCTCTTCTCTTGGCTCCCTAGTATCAGCTTGATAAAATTATATTTTTTATTAAACGTACGTATCTATTACCTACTTCTTTTAACCTACGTTTTCCCTTCGCATCGGCATGAATGATAGATAACAATCATAATTACAGATAAAACACAAAATAAATACAGCAGAAAACCTAAGCGCGAAAATTATAACCATGAAGGTTTTGGCGATTATTCTCGCTTTAGTAGCAAGTGAGTAGTGAAAAGTTAATAAATAATTTTATTTTTTTATATACTTATATTAAATCGAGTTATACTGAGGTCGTTGAAGCGCAAAGGCATAAAGATGTGTGTTCGATGACGGTTGTGAATTCGATTTCCACTTGGAGAAATTAAATATTTTATATTTTCACTTCTTTGTTCTGGTGATGAGGGAAAAGCGCAGTACTGAGATCCACCATTCCTCCAGAAGTCTAGTATCTTAATAATAGGTTCCCAGGATAGCCTGCTCATCCTGCTATGTACAGGATACAGCGTGAAGATAATAAAAACAAGTTACATATTTTAATTTGTAGAAACTATTAATTTCAGCTTGCTATAGCAGTGCAATTCCACTTGTACCTAAGGATAATAGTCATTATGTAGAAGGCGAAAGCCGCTACATTTGGATGCCAGACAACGAAGGCAATCCTGTGCTCGTGGATCTACATGCCAAAGTTGATGCATCCTTTGCCCGAAATGGTGCAAACAACCAATATTGGCTTTTCACCAGGTAAGTAATTATTAAATCATAATTATTGTAGTTATTAGTACTTAAAATCCAATCAATAGAAATTCATAACTTGTTTTAATTAGGATAAGAATTCTGAACTCCGATTTCTGACCTGAGAACCGACAACTTCTCAACGTATAGTTGAAATTAAACATTAAGCAATAGTTGTTTAAATGTCATCTAATACTGCTCTAAATTTGAAGCTGGATAAGCATTAAAACATATTAATGAACGCTAAATTATATTTGGGTTGACATTGATTTGTATATTTTGTGAAACATAAATATTTAACATGCATATTTTTTCAGGCAAAATCCTAATAACCGTCAGATATTGGTCAATGGTAACATCAATTCAGTTTGGAACTCTAACTATCGTGCCAATCGTCCTACGAAGGTAATTGTCCATGGCTGGAACAACAATGGCAATTCTAATATGAACCCTCTTATCACATCTGCGTTTCTGGCGGTCGCTGATGTCAACGTAATCGTAGTAGACTGGGGTGGTGTTGCCCAAAATTTGAATTATCTCGC
This sequence comes from Heliconius cydno galanthus, assembly GCA_036379175.1. Lineage (NCBI taxonomy): Eukaryota > Metazoa > Arthropoda > Insecta > Lepidoptera > Nymphalidae > Heliconius > Heliconius cydno. Next base: position 91,640 of record JAKRZM010000623.1, read on the forward strand.
TGTGGCAGGTCAAGTTCCTAATATTAGTCAACATCTAGGACAGTTTATAAATTGGCTGTTCAATAGTGCTGGTGGAAACTTTAATCAGCTACATTTGATCGGATTTAGTTTGGGAGCTCACGTCGTGGGTAACGCAGGACGCACCATCGGTGGACGTGCCGCTCGTGTTACAGGTAAAATACTATACGAATAAAAATATATTTCTATATCTAGATATATAAATATATACCTTGACTATTTTTCCTTATTGCTTATTAAAACTTTATTAAGAGTTATTATTCTTCGCTTTTTATTGAAGCTGTCATATTTCAATTAAAACGTTCTTTCAGTGCAATGAGAGGACGTTTTAACGAACTTTAAAATATTTAATAAAATTGTAAATTTTTATTTTAGGCCTGGATCCTGCAGGTCCTACATGGGGAGGAAACTCATTGGCTTTAAATCCTAGCGCCGGAATTTATGTTGAGTCAATCCATACAGACGGACGTATACTCGGTATAATGGATCCTATTTCGCACGCTGATTTCTATCCTAATGGTGGAAGGAACTTCCAGCCAGGTTGTGCTTCTAGCTCTTGCTCACACGGCCGCGCTAATGAGTATTTTGCATCCAGCGTGAGGACAAATCATTTCATCGGAAGACGGTGTAATAATCTCAACGAAGCAGAACTAAGTGCATGCAACGGCGCTGAACTCCGCATGGGCAATGGAGATATAAGTAAAAGAGGGTTCGTAAAAATGATTTTACACATTGTTTAATCTATATATATAAAAGGACTTGTCCTCACTGACTGAGGTAAGACGCACGCACAGCCGTAACCGCTGTGCGTAGAAACGTGAAATTTGGACAGATGTATACTTTTTTAATTTGGACATCCACTAAGAAGGGATTTTGAAAAATTTTAATCCTAAAGGGGTGAAATAGGGGTTGAAAGTTTGTATGGAAAAAAAATTAAATCTGCACCTATTTTTATAAAATTTGAAATTAGATTTTTAAAAGTATTTAAGTCCTGGGCCGGCCCCTAAGTCGGATAAGCGTTGCCTGGGCTAAGTGTTTAGTTTAGGGAGGTCACTGGTGTGGTCTGTGATCGCAAGATACCGTCCTAACTCTTATCCGTCTTATAGAGATCGTGATCGATGCCTCCAGACTCGTGCATGACGGATCCAAGGTACCTGAACTTTTCCAACTTAGGGTATGACCCAGGACTTATAAGGACAGTGCTCGAGTCCGGGGTCTTGCAGGCGATATACTCGGTCTTTGACACATTGCCAATATGCATTTCATTCATGGAGAATGGTTATGTAACGCAAATGCTGCAGCTAGAATGTATCGGAAAAGATACCAAAAAGCTGAACGTCATCCCGATTATCGTGTATTTCGATTTTTCTCTCTTCAACAAAGAAGTAATCCAGCAAGTGTCGTACCATTTCGGAATCCAGATTAAATGCGCCAACTTTTAAAGTTACTTGCAAAAACAGTGTAGTACATTTTTTTTATAGTACAGTCGGTTAAAGTTGGGTGTAGTAAATATTTTGAATTTAATGTTTGGCAAAAACACCACATTTTATTGAAAACTGATGCAGGTATGTTTCAATCTTAAACTGTAATTCACAGAAGGGTTACTCATGATTACATTACAGAAAAAAAAATGAAGAAAGAGTAATATTTGTAGTCCTGGGACTTGAAAAACCATCACAGGGTGTCGGTTTTTGCCATATTTTTTAAAATCAATATAATATGAAAAATACATGACAAAGATTTTTTTAAATATTTTTCTCATAACTGTCATGACTTGGTCTATCACCTGGTTTCGTTTTATCGTTGACTCCTGGGACACCCTGTATATGTTTCTTGGTTAATTACCCCTAAATACGCAAGCGAAGCTGCGCGCGTCCGCTAGTTAGAATATAAATAGAATAAGGATAAACAACTCCTATGTTGTGATTATTCTATAATTATTATTAACTGTAAGAATTAAAATAATGGTTGTACGTAATTTAAGAATTTAATTATTTATTCATTAATTCATTCATCTACAATATATTATGTTACAATACATTGTGGTAGAACAGTTAATAAATTATTTAATATTTCTTCATTTCCAGAAACGGACTTTACTCATTGCGGACAGGCAACAGTTGGCCGTTCTAAGGATACCAAATACGGGCGTACCTTCATACAATTAATGAATATAAAAATAAAGGAAAAAACCATCTTACGGAGCTTAGTGAGATTGTGTGTGTTTATTGAAAAATATATATTTTTATTGTATCCATTTTTTTTCTCTAAGTATACTATATGTACACGAAACTTAAAATTTAGCAAATTTAAGTAATAAAAAAAAAATTAGCTTATTAGTAAGCTGTAACAACTTAACAATATCATTTACAAGTAATATCACTTTTTTGTATATCGTGTTCATATCACTTCACGTGGGAAACCCTAGCACGATAAGAATATCGACATTCGTATATTATTTCTTATGTTTGATTATTTATGTTAATTATGAATTACTTACCTACGTATAGATAATCGTAATTAATATTTTATCAAAAATTAACATATCGTATTTTACCTAATAATGTAAACGCTTCCAGTACTCTTATCAAAATGTCTTAGGGATTTCCATTTTTTTTGTACAGGCTTCATACAATCTAATAAGATTAATTACACAACTTACGAGTACAATGTTGAAATATTTATTTCATTCAACCAAAATTTTACAAAAACAATAATTCAAATATACCAAACAATGTTATGAATAGACTTACTTTGAAAGCGAGAGGAAAAAAAGGTTTTGAATGTTCTTAATTATACCATCGAAATGTGACACGCTATTATTATTTACTAGCGGCCCGCTCGCGGTTTCACCCGCGTGAACTATGTTATTATTAATTTCTGTCTCCATGGCTACGTCCTAGTGACGTCTATGCAAAATTTGAGACTCCTAGCATTTGTAGTAACTATGTTTCTTACAAACTTTCGACCCCAAAAACAACCCCTTAGAAGTCGAATTTTCCAAATTTCCGTCTTAGCGAGCACCTACGTCCTATAAATAACTCCTATGCAAAATTTGAGATTCCTAGCATATGCAGTTTCTGAGATTTCGTGATGAGTGAGTGACCTTTCGATTTTATATATATAAGATAGATTAAATGTTATATTTCTTATTAGAGTTAATTTATTTTTAACTTTTTAGTTCATTTTATTAACAAATAATAAAAGCTTGTTCTTCAATTTTATTTTTAACGTTTTAGTATTTTTAATTCAAAGATTTTCCAACGAATCAAACGAGCCCAAATTCCGCAATTCACGTTCAGAACGCCATAATGAAAGAACCATACCGTACCATGTAAACTGCTAGAAATACTGTTAAATCTCACATACAGTTTAAAAAAAGTGCTTAAAATATAAATAATTGGAAAGTAATAATCATTCAATCATAATATACATTTATAATTAAAAAAACATAAAACTTCACAGCTTTATTTATAACTTACATATTATTTAAAAAATAATTACTTTTCCAATATATTTTTTTAATACGGATCAAACCAGTTCTTAATTTATTTTAGTTAGCAGAGTAGAATCTAAAATATATATATGCAAATTTGAACATTTACTCAAAAACCAAAGAGATATACGTATACTTCACTTACATACAAGTGACTGATTCCGAAATCTATTGAATTTCCAAGCAAAATTACACACATTTTTATCTTGATTGTCATGGTTTCTTAATTATCCTGATTGATCATATTTTTAAAGATGTTTATTTATAATATAAATAATATAATACAATTAATATATTTGTTATCTTCACGCTGTAAACTGTACATAGCAGGGTAAGCAGAGGGAACCTGGGAAACTAAGACATATATATAGTAATTAAATCCTAAAAAATAATACCTTTAACTAGCAAAAAAACACGTATTTCGACACTAAAAGGGAATCAAAATTAATAGGGTACTTCCGGTTAATCTAGAATTATTAAATTTGGCAGCTAGCATCTAGTAATACTAGGTTAGGAAAAAATCTGAAAACAATAACTTTATGGTAAAATACTTAAAAAACTAAAAAGGGGCAAAATTTGGTATTAAAGCCGCTAGTTCAAGTGAGGTATCAGATGAAAGGACTCTGGGTAAGCTGGCCTGAATTTCAGAAAAAAGCTCGAGACATCTATCTTTTGTACGGAACCCTCGGTAGACGAGCTCGACTACGGTTTTTTTAGACGTGTATACTAAAAATAAGCACGAGACTTTATAGCCTTATAGCTTACGCTTGCACTGTCGAGTTAATGTTATAATAAAATCTTGTTCGTTCCATCTTACTTACTTGCCTTAACGTTTTTTTACCTTGGACTATTTTCTGAAATATTAATTCTATTAGAATTATTTCTATGAAATAAAATAATTTTTGAGACCACTCTAAACGCGACTGGTTATGGATTCTATCCCCACTCGAGGAAATTAAATATTTATTTAAATTTACGAGAATATTTTGATATCCGCCACTGCTTCCAGAATTCGGTGGAAAATGGGGAACGCAGTGTCTTAACACCTAGGTTCCCCCTGCCTACTCTGCTCAGTGCGGGATACGGCGTGACGCTGATAAAATTTTTAATTTACATAATTTAGAGTAAAGCCGTAGGAATAAACTAGATGCAAGTTGTACGTATTTATCATTGTTGTTTTTGGTGATGATTTTTTAATTAATTATTGCATAAATTTCAATGATAGATTACGATCATAATTACAGATAAAATATTAAATATATACAGCAGAAAAGCGAAAAGAGAAAATTATAATCATGAAGGTTTTGGCGATTATCCTCACTTTAGTAGCGCGTTAGTAAGAAAATAAAAATCATTATATATATTAATAATTTACATAATATTAAATAGAATTGTATATTTTAGTTAGTTCCTGCAGTACAATTCCTCTGGTACCAGGGGATAATAGCCACTATGTAGAAGGGGAGAGCCGCTATATTTGGATGGCAGATAAGGACGCGAAACCTGTGCTTGTAGATCTACAGGCTGAAGTCGACGATCAGGTGCTCTTAAGTGCCCGAAATGGTGCTGAAAACCAATATTGGCTTTTCACCAGGTAGTTGTTATAAAAAAACTTTATTTTATTAAACTTTTATTTAACAAATCAATGATAATACAATCACAAATTCATAATGTTTCAATTAAGTGTACATATTTTTCATTTCACTTTTTATTCTCCGACTTTAGATAAAGTTAAAAATAGAAGGAATCAATTAAGATTTATTTTTCTCATTTAACAAAATATACCTACTTTGTGGCGTTATAAAAGGCTAACTCGTCCGAGCCAACCACAATAGATAGCGTTCTCTCTAAATATTCCTTCCATTAAGATTCAAACATGCAACTATGGCGAACTACAATATGAATTTACTTCTCTTAATCCCTAGAGCTTCAGCCCTCCGGGGCTACCTCACGCTTGTACGTGATCTTTCTCCAGTATTAACGCTACTATTTTCTCAAAGGTGAACCTAGGACGAAGCCAAGTAGGGCTATATGGATTTATGATTTAATATTTTTATTACAGGCAAAATCCCACTAATCGTCAGATATTGGTAAATGGTAACATTAATTCGGTTCGGAACTCCAACTATCGTGCCAACCGACCCACAAAAGTAATTGTCCACGGCTGGAACAACAATGGCAACTCTAATATGAATCCACTCATAACAGCCGCATTTCTAGCTGTAGCAGATGTAAACGTAATTGTGCTGGATTGGAATCGTCTTGCCAATTCACTTTACAACGCTGCCGTGCGTGGAGTCCCTGATGTTGGTAATCATCTAGGATGGTTTCTAACTTGGCTGTTTAATAACGCCGGTGGAAACTGGAATCAACTCCATTTGGTTGGATTTAGTCTGGGAGCACATGTTGTAGGAAACGCTGGACGCACTATTGGAAGACGTGCAGCACGTGTTACAGGTATATATATATAATAGTAGACGACCTGGGTGGCTTCGCCCGCTTGAACTATACGATTATTTATTAAATATTATGTTTATGAAATTATTTTGAGTTTAGGAGTAAATTCTAAAAAACCAAGAAACACGTGAAATAATAATAAACGTCTGCCCAAATTTTACATTTCTACGCACAGCGGTTACGGCTGTGTTCATTTGGTGCTGTTTTAATTTAAATATGTTTAATATGCCACAAATAGATAAATATATGTTTTTAATTTTAGGCTTAGATCCTGCAGGCCCTCAATGGGGAGGAAATTCATTAGCTTTAAACACCAACTCCGGACAGTACGTGGAATCCATCCACACAGACGGACGCATACTCGGTATAATGGACCCAATCTCGCACGCTGACTTTTATCCTAATGGTGGCAGGAATATGCAGCCAGGTTGCCTTACTAGCCTCTGCTCTCACGGCCGCTCTACCGAATATTTTGCTTCCAGTATAAGAACAAATCATTTTATTGGAAGACAATGTAATAATCTTAACGAAGCACAACTAAGTTCGTGTACTGGCGCTCAACTACGCATGGGTAATGGCGATCTAAGTAAAAGAGGGTACGTGAAGTTTATTAATCGTTTCTTTATACCTTTATTTTTGGTTCGGACGTAGTTTACATCCAAATATTTGGCATTGTATTAGTAAAAATTTAACTGAATCAGTATAAATATAGCAGTTAGTGCAAAACATGTCAACATGAAATATATTCAAAGACGCTAAAATAGAAACCCAAACTCTCTGCAAAATTTTTCAGTATTATAAAAAAGGCAGTCGCGCGCAGTGGCAGAAGAGTGTGACTGTAAACGACAGTTGTGGCTTCGATTCACAGTCGGGTGAATGAATTATTATCTATTAATATTTTCATTTCTTATATAACAAGGCAAAGCGCGAAGAAATGAAAATATTAATAAATAATAATTCATTCCCCCAAATTATCTCTGCCTACACTACTATACCTATGTGGGAAAAAAATATTTTATTACAGATGAAGCTAAAAAAAGCCTATAACTAAAAAGAAATAAAAAATGTATTTATTCTTTTATAGATGGGGGCTTTTCTCTTTACGAACAGGCAACAGTTGGCCATTCTAAAGATGTGGAAAAATTAACGAACAAGAAAAAACCGTAATGAAAAAACACTTCTTATGTATATAATACGTCTTATGTGTGTTTTTATTTATGTAGCAAATAAATTATTTAAATTTACTTCGAGTTTCATTTTGAAAATATATAGATATATGTAAATAAAATATAGTGTTCCTACTTATTAATTGCAATTGCTTGGGCCGCACCTGTAGCTCCTCTGGTGTTACACGGAGTCGTGGGCGGCGGTAATCTCTTACTATCAGGTGACCTGTACGCTCATTTGCCTTGTCTTTTTCCATAAAAAAATGCTTAAATGATCTCTAAGGAGCATTATAAACGAAAATATTTGTTTTATTTGTACGAGTATAATTTTTAGACTTTGTGGGTAACCCCATTTNTTTCTACGCACAGCGGTTACGGCTGTGTTCATTTGGTGCTGTTTTAATTTAAATATGTTTAATATGCTATAAATAGATAAATATATGTTTTTAATTTTAGGCTTAGATCCTGCAGGCCCTCAGTGGGGAGGAAATTCATTAGCTTTAAACACCAACTCCGGACAGTACGTGGAATCTATCCACACAGACGGACGCATACTCGGTATAATGGACCCAATCTCGCACGCTGATTTTTATCCTAATGGTGGCAGGAATATGCAACCAGGTTGCCTTACTAGCCTCTGCTCTCACGGCCGCTCTACCGAATATTTTGCCTCCAGTATAAGAACAAATCATTTTATTGGAAGACAATGTAATAATCTTAACGAAGCGCAACTAAGTTCGTGTACTGGCGCACAACTGCGCATGGGTAATGGCGATCTGAGTAAAAGAGGGTACGTGAAGTTTATTAATCGTTTCTTTATACCTTTTTTGGCTTATTTAACGTCATTGTATTAGTAAAAATTTTACTACAGTATAAATATAATGTAAATGCATTTGTTAGTGCAAAACATGTCAACATAAAATATAATACGACTAAATGAGATGAATACAACTAAAATAGAATAAAAAAGGCAATCGTGGCGCAGTGGCACAAGAGTGTGGCGTGTGGCGTGTTTACAGTTAACACGACAGTTGTGGCTTCGATTCACAGTCGGGTGAATGAATTATTATCTATTAATATTTTCATTTCTTATATAACAAGGCAAAGCGCGAAGAAATGAAAATATTAATAAATAATAATTCATTCCCCCAAATTATCTCTGCCTACACTACTATACCTATGTGGGAAAAAAATATTTTATTACAGATGAAGCTAAAAAAAGCCTATAACTAAAAAGAAATAAAAAATGTATTTATTCTTTTATAGATGGGGGCTTTTCTCTTTACGAACAGGCAACAGTTGGCCATTCTAAAGATGTGGAAAAATTAACGAACAAGAAAAAACCGTAATGAAAAAACACTTCTTATGTATATAATACGTCTTATGTGTGTTTTTATTTATGTAGCAAATAAATTATTTAAATTTACTTCGAGTTTCATTTTGAAAATATATAGATATATGTAAATAAAATATAGTGTTCCTACTTATTAATTGCAATTGCTTGGGCCGCACCTGTAGCTCCTCTGGTGTTACACGGAGTCGTGGGCGGCGGTAATCTCTTACTATCAGGTGACCTGTACGCTCATTTGCCTTGTCTTTTTCCATAAAAAAATGCTTAAATGATCTCTAAGGAGCATTATAAACGAAAATATTTGTTTTATTTGTACGAGTATAATTTTTAGACTTTGTGGGTAACCCCATTTCGATAAGAATATTTTAAAATAATTAATAATAAATAAATAAAAGATTTAAAGTAATTCATATTGACTAACTAATTTATATTGGCGTAAGCGCACGTAATATTATATATTTTGAGACAATGAAGGAATTTTTACTTGGATTTGTTGGAATTATATTTTTAATTCCTTTAAATCCAAATGTTGGATAACAAATGGAAAAACCGTAAAACAGTTTTATTTAAATTTGCGAATGCACAACTACAAGGCCCCCACGTTCATGATTAGGTTTTAATTTGATGGAAAATGACTTTAATCCATCTATCTGAGCCAATCAATCTTATCTTATTTGTGTATACGAAGTAAACAAATAAGTGACGACATGATGTTTTATCAATAAAAGTCAGTCGACAGATATCGCACTATTTAAAATAGTAATTAGGTAGCTATAAAATATTTGCGAAGACGCAATATTATGGATTATTATTTTACTTGAAAAATAAGGATGATTTCATCTGTAAATAGTTTTCTGCGTGTACATAATATGATTAAAATCATCATTTTACAGGTAAACAATTTGAATAAACACTGATTTTAAGATTGCCCTTCTATTATATAATATTTTACTTTAAAACATAAGGCAGACCGCGCTTTTCATCGTGTATTCTCATAATCAAACGGAACCGGAATAAAATATTTCAAACGCTGGCAACCCCTGTTTGCGGCAGGAATTTTCCAGGCAACCCAGATGTAATCTGTTCTACTAATCATGTATTATTCATGAATATAAGTTTAATTAAGAAAACTGATACCTGCAGGTTTAAACGGTGGGATCTCAGGTTATATCAAAGGGACATCGCCGCACACGCCTCAGTAATAAATAACTTAAGTTTGTATAACAGCTGTATCAAAATTATATGCAGATTAAAATTTGAAAACCAATTTCAAAAAACCGCTAAAAAATATTAAAAATCCAACCTTTTAGATACCCATCTGATATTAATATGAAACACCAAAGAGAAGAACTGAGACTAATTGACAAAAAAGACTGACGACACAATACGTCGTACAGATAGAGATTTAAATTGATTGATAGCTTAATTATGATATATCGATACATATTTCCAAGAATTTTTTCGTCTGGTGGGTAAACAAGTGAAACAACACTATAAGTTATTGATAAACAAATCCCGCACACAGCAGGGTAGGCAGAGGGAACCTAGTATAAAGAACTCCGTACCCCACTTTTTGCTGAATTCTGGAGGCTTTGCGTGTTGAGTGGCAGAACTCAACGCCGCGCTTTGCCTTGACACCAGAGCGAAGAAATGGAAATATAAACGTAAATAAATATTTCACTTCCCCGAGTGGGGATCGAACCTAAAACCGTCGTGTTAAGGTCACACCCTTGTGACGCTGCGCTACGACGGCCTTTTGTTTAAGTTCTTTGTTTTCCATCTGACTGACTGTCAAGACCATTCATCTCGAGTTCTCATGGAGGTATTAAGCTAAAATTAATAGCATATAATTAAGTCTATATTCCCTTGAAGTACATAAAAAATCAACCAATCAACGTAATCAAAAGTGCGAGCATTTATAGATCAGATTTGGTGCATTTTGTATAAAAGTCGCTGCGTAATGAACGTTATTTCTACTATAACTTTATTTCATACAAAACGAATGCATAGGTATATATAACCGCAAATTTAAGTTTAAAAACTTTTATAATATCCTGACATTGGTACAGAAGCCTCGGTGGCAGAGTCCGACACTGATTTAACCAGTTTTAAGTATCGTATCAACAGGCACAGCAAGCAGGGGCGAGCGATGCTATTCTTAGTAAGTAGTATAGAAATATAAAAAAGATATTTGTTTTCTCTCTACATTAAATAAAGTGAATTAGGGAACCAATCTTTCGCTCAGTACATGCTATTGTCCAAACGTTTAATGGAATGAAATAGAACGAAATATTCTACAACCGTTGCCTGGGACTCGTCACACATGTAATAAACTCTATGTTTTTTGATTTTCTTGTCGTTTATACTTAATTTATGCAGTATCTTGAATTATTGTTAGAAATAATAACAATTACAGATTATTATTTTTATATGCTCTTTTTTATTCTGATAAATAATCTAAAAAGAATAAATTTTTCACTTTTAAAATCGAAAGTGTGTTTATGGTCTCCCTACATAAATATTCTACAACTGACAATTATCTTAATGAAGACCTAAGACGAGATAAGGTCCATATTATAAGATAAAAAGTAACATAAATATACTGCAAGAAAGAGGAAAAAATCGAACACTGCAATCGACAATGAAGTCCTTAGTGCTTCTTTTCGCTTTAGTAAAACGTAATATTAAATTATTTTTTTATTATATTATAAAATTTTAATTTACGTATGGAAACTACTCGTACTATAATTAACGAAGATTATTAAATAAATATACGTTATTTCAGTGGGATACAGTAGTGTGATACCCCCAGTACCACTGGATAATAGCCATTATGTAGAAGGCGTTAGTCGTTATATTTGGATGGGAGGCGATGATAGTGCACCTGAGCTCGTTGATCTGCAGGCGCCAGTGGATGAGGATATGTTAGATGCTGCTAGAAATGGCGCCAACAATCAATACTGGCTCTTCACTAGGTAATGTATCAATAATTCAATTTATTTAAATATGTTGTTATTATATTTTTGAAAACATGATCGAGATGATTATAAGTGGGCAAGGGCTACCGTGTCATGTACGGGCACGGCTAAAGACGCTAGTACCCAGAAGGAAACTCCGCTTTGCAACGTGGAATATTGGCTCTCTGACCGGACGATGCAGGGAACTCGCAGATGTACTCATGAGACGTCGGGTCCAGTGTGCCTTCCTCCAGGAAACACGCTGGAAGGGCAATAAGTCCGTAGTCAGTCTTCACGACCCACCGCCTAACCTCGGACTTATTGCCCCAATAACCCTTGACGAAACACGTAATTGCCTTCGACGCATGAAGAACGGAAAAGCGGTGGGACCTGACGACATTCCGATCGAAGCGTGGAAATCGTTGGGCTCTCTTGGTGTGCTCATGCTTACTGACCTTTTTAACCATATCTTGAACACTGGTAAGATGCCGCATCAGTGGCGGCTTAGCTTCATTACCCCTATTTACAAAGGAAGGGGCAGTGTTCAAGATTGTGGTAGTTATAGGGGCATTAAGCTTATGAGTCATACCATGAAGCTCTTCGAGCGCATGATCGACCTCAGGCTCCGCCGAGAGTGTACTGTCTCTGAGTCTCAATATGGATTTCAGCCAGGATCGGGCACCATGGACGCCATTTTCGCCCTCAGAACTTTGATGGAGGCATACAGGGAAAAAAGGAGAGCTCTGCATGTGGCCTTTTTAGATCTGCAGAAGGCCTTTGACTGTGTGCCTCGTCAGTGTATCTGGTGGGCATTGCGATCCAAAGGGATCCCTGAGGCCTATATTGAGATTATCAGAGACATGTGCCACGATTCCGCTTCTATGGTTAGGACTGCTGTTGGCGACACTAGACCCTTCCCGATTACGGTGGGGGTTCACCAGGGCTCGGCTCTTAGTCCGTTCTTATTCAATGTAGTGCTCGATACTGTCTCGGCTCACATCCAGGACCAGCCTCCATGGCTGATGATGTATGCCGACGACATAGCACTCATTGCCGAGAACCGACTGACGCTGGAGCGTAAAGTGAACCTCTGGAAGGGTACGCTTGAGAACGGCGGTCTTAAACTAAATGTGTCGAAGACAGAGTACGTGGCCTGCGGGAGCCGGGACTCGAGCACCATCCTTATAGGTCCTGAGCCAGCCGTTAAGTCGGAGAAGTTCAGGTACCTTGGATCCGCTATGCACGAGTCTGGAGGCATCGATCACGATGTCCATGGCCGGATAAGCGCTGCCTGGGCCAAATGGCGGGAGGTCACTGGTGTGGTCTGCGACCGCAGAATACCGTCCAAGCTCAAGGGGCTGATATACAAGAGCATCGTCCGACCGGTTCTTTTATACGGCAGCGAATGTTGGCCAGCACTATCTCGGCACACTCAGGAGCTTCACGTCACGGAAATGAAGATGCTGAGGTGGATGTGCGGCGTAACGCGGTCTGACCGCATACGCAACACATTCATTCGAGGTAGTCTTGGGGTCCGTGACGTAGCGGATAAGCTCCAAGAGAGTCGCTTGAGATGGTTTGGCCACGTTACGCGCCGGCCTAAGAACTATGTCGGACGCAAGTGCCTTGCTATACCAGTCCCTGGGGTGCGACCTCCCGGACGCCCAAGGAAGCGCTGGTTGGATGTCGTGATGCAGGACATGAGAGCCAATGGTCTAACCACCGAGGATGCAAAAGATCGTGCAAAGTGGAGTAGGTTGTGTAGGAAGGCAGACCCTGGCAATAGCCGGGATTAATGCCAGGATGAAGAAGATGAAGAAGATCGAGATGATTATATCTTATTTATTATTTTCTATTTGTATTTATTTCTTATAATTGTAATTGTTATGTCATAGGCAAAATCGTAACAATCGTCAAGTACTCGTCAACGGGAATATCAATTCAGTGAGAAACTCCAACTACCGAGCAAACCGACCGACTAAAGTTGTTGTTCACGGATGGAATAGCAATGGCAACTCTAACATAAACCCGATGATCACCTCAGCATTTCTCGACTCAGGAGATGTTAACGTTATCGTAGTAGACTGGGGCAATCTGGCCAATTCATATTACAATGTTGCAGCTCGTGGTGTTCCAGATGTCGGCAGACATCTCGGAAATTTCATCCAATGGCTTTTTAATAATGCTGGCGGCAACTTTAATCAACTTCACTTAGTGGGTTTCAGTTTAGGAGCTCACGTCGTAGGAAACGCTGGACGCACTATTGGAGGACGTGCAGTACGCGTAACAGGTGCTTTATTTACAAATATATTAGATACTAGCGAACCGCTCGCGTCTTCACTTGCTACCACTATACAAATATTTATCAACTAATCTGAATTACTTTCGTATTCTAATAACATTATCACTTCACATGTCAAAAAATTATATTTCAACCAATTCAACAAATAAATACTATCAGTTTTGGCGAACCAAATACTTGATATAACGAACAATCGATATAATGTTCTTATTCATGAATTGATTTAAATGAAACTAACTCTAAATGTTAAGGGCATTTAAATCAATTAAGACAATTCTGAGATTGTGCGTACGCGAAGAAACACACTGACAAACCGACAAACAGACCAAAAAATCATTATTTAGGGTTCTATAATATACAATTTTATTATAAGTATAGATAAAGATATTTTTAATTTTACCAGTATTTTGAAGTCTTTTCAAATTGTATATTCTAATTTGTAGGTTTGGATCCCGCTGGTCCTACATGGGGAGGAAATTCAAATGCCTTAAATCGTAATTCTGGTATCTACGTGGAATCTATACATACCGATGGGAGAATCCTGGGTATAATGGACGCCATTTCACATGCTGATTTTTATCCCAACGGTGGTAGGAATCCCCAGCCTGGCTGTCGTATCAGTACCTGCTCTCATAGCCGTGCTTACGAACTATTCGCTTCGAGTGTAAGAACAAACCACTTTAATGGAAGACGCTGCGTCAGCATCCGTGATGCTGAACTGAGTGCATGTACTGGAGCACAGCTTCGCATGGGCAATGGAATATTGAACAAGAGAGGGTGTGTAATTTAAATTTATAATATTTTAATATTGTTTTACTTCACTAAATAATCCTAATCAATACCAAAGTTTGTGAGTTTATGGTAAAAAAATAATTTTAAATGACACTTAAGTAGCTGTAACTCAGTTGCATTTCAGCTTTATTAATAAAAGTTACGATTTCAAAATTCAATTGCAATATTTCGTGCACAAAATGAAAATAACGAAGAAAAAATAAAATTTCGTTATTTTTCAATTCAAATATATGTATATTTCAATAGCAATGCAAGATACTATTATTCATGAAAATCTTATTATTTTACACAACATAATGATTTTATTACTATTACAGAACGGGAATCTACAGCTTGCGGACTGGCAACAGCTGGCCTTTCTAGAAAATATAACGTAATACGTAAATGCATAAATTAAATGGAAAACGGATAAATATAATAATAATACTCAATTGTTTTTTTTATTTTATACTGTTTGAATTTGAATATTTCATAACTTCAGTATCAGAGTTTTCATATTCAATAAGCAAATGATAATTCATGTTCTTAAAGTTGTTTTTAATTATAAGTATACAGTTAATTATAGATAATTTTCTTTTTTTTCTTTATTTCAAATAGTGTTAATTATACATAGAGTCGTCTGGGTCAAATAAACACACTTTTACTTTAAAGTAGAGTCCCACTGTGCAATAGAATAGTGAAGTTAGAGAAATATTTTTAGCGTTACCCTGTATCTTGCACATAGCAAGATGGCAGAAGGAATCTGGAAACCTAGTGTTCTTGAACACTTCGTTCCCACTAAGACACTTCCGTCCTCCATTTACCGCCAAATTTTCGAGGCATAACGAGATGGTGGTGAAGTAAACAAAAGAATGATTTTATTAAATCATGTTATTTTTCTATTTCATTTAGAAAGTCTCTTGATTTAATATTTAAAATTATTTTATATGACCTACTTAATATACCTTTAATGAATATCAATTACGCATAAACGAATTAAGATTATTTTTATAAACAAGGCGACATTAAAGTAATTTTCATTTTAACTTAAACCATCAATTTTTATCTTAGTTGTTCCTTTATATTGCTTTTAAAAGAAACGAGTAAGGCAGAGCTCGTTTTTCAAAGAAATAACTTATTATAAATTTAGTGTATTTCAATATAAATAAGTAGTATATATATTTTAAAACATTTTAAATTTGCACTAGCCCGTATCTCTGTCTGTAAGAGATTGCTATCAGCAATAAGACCGCCTTTGCACGCTCTAGATTTATTTTAAGGTCTTTTATTTTTCTCTGTAACAGCTTTGTGTGCAATAAAGTTTTTCTATCTATCTATCTATCTAGAATAGCACTATAACTTACTTACATTTACATTTTCTAATTAACTAAGTATCAATACTCAAGTAAAAACGCGATAGATTTTGGGTTCAATTCTTACTCGAGAAATGGAGTATTTAATGTTTCCATTTCTTTGCTCTCGTAACGATGCAAAGAGTGGCGGAGAGTTGAATTATAAAAGAAAGTGATAAGGTACTAATTTCTCTAATTGTCTTGAGCCTAAATTAATACAATGACAATATCTTTAATGAATTGAATAATATGGAAAACGTAATAGCTTATCACTTCCCTGGTGTTCTCTACCTATTCCGATTAATGTGGAATATGTGCAATGATATTTATCAATAACCAAAATAATTCTGCGACAAAAGATAAATACTACGATTTATATCTTAAACTACCTTTCTAATAATTAATTAAATTAAATATTAAATTAAATGATTCATTAAACCATACAGCTTGTATTGACTTTAAATCTGATAAGAAATTGAAGAAGAAGAAGAAGTTTTGAAATGTAACATACTATTTACATAAAAAACAACACATAGCCAAATGGCCACAATCTTTCACGCAAACTGTTATATCAATCACGCACTAATTGTATTGAACGAAGATGCTAGACTACTTATTAGATTATAATGATTGGTTATCACATAAATTAAGAACTTATATAAAATAATAAATTAAACATCCGTGCCATTACTAAAAATATTCAGTTGTATTAGTACAATAAATATGAAAAATATATTTCTTCTGACTGCTTATTTGGCATGTAAGTATGGTGTTAATCTCTCTATCTTCCTAAAGCCTTTTATACTTGATAGCGGGGTGTCTGTTTAGATATAATCTACTTAGATGAAAGCAATCAATATTTTCAAAATTACTAAATAACTAAAATATAAATAATATTTTAACCGTTCTAGTTTGTGCCGGTACAGCTATTAATAAAGCTTCAAAAGGAAAATATGTACCTGCTGATGAAGAAGACTTAAACATAGAAGAAATAACGATTTATGAAAATTTTGAAAGCACTATCAGTAAAAATCTTTTGGAAGCTGTAGATAACAATGAATATTGGCTTTTTACGAGGTATTTTTGTAATTTAATATATTAATTTTTATGATTTTTTATAAGTCTGTAAGTACATTTATTTAACTTGAATCATAATACATTACAGAAAAAATCCGAGGACTCCTCAAAATATCGTTAACGGTGATATTAATTCCGTACGATCTTCGAATTATGATAGTAACAAGCCGATAAAAGTGATAGCTCATGGATGGAACCGCGATGGTCATTCTCCAGTTAACACTATGATCACATCAGCATATTTAGATAATTATGATGTAAATGTGATAGTCCTAGATTGGAGAGTAAGTGCTAAGGGAAACTATGTCAGTGCATCTGTAAGGGTGCCAGCTGCTGGCCGATTTTTGGGAAACTTCTTAGAATGGCTTATTAATATTGAAGGTGGCAGCTGGGATAAAGTACATCTTATTGGGTACAGTCTAGGAGCACATTTGGTCGGTAACGCTGGAAGATATGTGAATGGCCGACCAAGAAGAATCACTGGTCTGCAAACATATTGTGTTATTACCTGTAGTTTCTTACTTTTATTATATATATATTTATATTTAAACGTTTTTATAATAATTGGATTCGTTGTAAAGTACTTATTATTAATTTTATATCTTTAAGAAAATATCAATATAAAATGATATTTTCATTTTAGGGTTGGATCCAGCTGGTCCTTTCTGGAGCAATTCTTTTGCATTAAACGAAAAATCTGGTCAATACGTTGAAACTATTCATTCAAACATCTTGGCTAGAGGAATTACAGAGCCTATAGCACATGCGGATTTTTATCCAAACGGCGGAAGGTCACAGCCAGGTTGTAACACCAATCAGTGCGCTCATGCTCGATCTTATGAATTTTTCGCTTCAAGCGTAAGGACAAACCATTTTAAAGCCAGACGTTGCTCAAATTTATTACAAGCTGTTCTCAACCGATGTACTGGTGATATTCTGAACATGGGAAATGGAAACTTAACAAAATCTGGGTAAATAAAAATTTTACTTTTTTTGGCATATCCTTCATTTTGCAGAGACATTTTAATGACTTATTATTCTTTCCTCTACCTTCTTCATAATACGGTAGAGTGTAGAAAAATCTATGTTGTAAGCCTTATTTTTTGCCTACAATAATTATAACCCACATCCATTACGTGTACTCAGTGCACTACGAGGTTCCAGGACCTAACAGACTTTCCTAGACGCCTTAAACAATATTACGTTTATAACACTCGCAAATATCGTATTTGTATATATTTTTTTTATTTTCTGTTCATTTCAGATATGGTATCTATGCATTATCTACTGGAAGCATGTGGCCTTTTTAAACGACAATTCTAATTTAATTAGTTGCATACTTCAAAAAATTGTATGTAAGAAAACTTTAAAAAACTATTGTCAAAGTAATAAAATATTAAAATTAAATTAGGTTTTGAATTTGTAATATTTTATTGAATCTTCAGAACGTACTATACTCGTGCAATCTATCAAAACCAAATGAAAACAAAACAATGTACCTAATATAAAAACATACTATGATTGATAAATAAACATCTTAATCTATTAATTATCTGCCTAATCTTTTATTATAGAT
Source organism: Heliconius cydno galanthus (assembly GCA_036379175.1). Classification (NCBI taxonomy): domain Eukaryota; kingdom Metazoa; phylum Arthropoda; class Insecta; order Lepidoptera; family Nymphalidae; genus Heliconius; species Heliconius cydno. The sequence continues at coordinate 110,163 of JAKRZM010000623.1, forward strand.
AAGTTTCTTCATTAAAATTCTATTGAATCATTAATGATTGGATCAATATGAAATTGTTTTTAAAAACCTCCCAAATTATATCTAAAATCTGTTGATCTATTATATAAGTATTTAGTTTCATTATATCGTTTTTTTTTATTTTCATAAACTTTAACTTTAACTCTAACTCTACCATTTTTTTTGCAAAGGATACAACAACTGCTTTATCAGATCATACCCAGAACATAAATATCTTTAAATATAAATATCCCTGAGCGGGGATCGAACTTTAAACCATCGTTTACATTTAATAATTAAACCACGTTGGCGTCGTTTACCTTTATCTATATTCTAATAATCAATTGTTAGTTAATCATAAGCTATACATTAATTGACCTCCATAAATATAATTCAGTAACTGTGCCAAGAGGATTAATATTAATTAAAACTAGCAATTAGCATTCAGCATCGTCTATATTTACTATTAAATTATATTGTGAAAGTAATAATTAATGATTTTACGTCAATTTCAAAGGTATTTTTGTTTCTTTATCAGGTAGATAGGAGATATGACGTTTAGCCTTATCTATTTCCGGCTTATATTGCTACACTAAGTTTTAGGTAATTAGACGAAAATCCTTCCTTCACTTTCAGAAGGAGGAGGAGATTAGTAATTAGGCTTTCCATTTTCATCTTCCAAAACATTAAGATAAAATCTTCAGTATACCTATAAAAAAAGATAATCTCATCGATATCTTATCTGAATATATAGTATATGATAGTTTAAAAATCTTAAAATTTAGAATATACGTACAATAATAAACTAAAACTATTATTAAATATTTATAGTTAAAATGTAACAGTTAGGTGCATGTTATCAAACTAATCAAAAGATAAAGATATTTTCGAGAAGTACGCATTGTTTTAAAGGGAATAATTTTAACTAGTCCAACTACAGTGATCCAGTGTTCTCATAAAATGAATCAGTTGTTTATTATAATTGTATTTATAACAGGTAATGCATGAAAATATTTACTTTATTTTGAAATTCAACTATATTAATATTTTTATCTATAGTTAGTTCTGCAAATATATTAAAAGAACAATATAACGAAGAAGAAAGATTCTTTTTATTTCCTGGGGATGGTGATGGCTCGCTTCACCTTGTTGATACTAATGAGCCAGTAGATGAAGATATTATAGCAATATATTCCAGACAGCCAAGCAATTATAACTACTGGTTACACACACGGTTAAGTATTTTAATAATTTTATGATATTAATATAAAATAAGTTATAAGTTAGTTAGTTAGTTATAAGTTATAAAGTAAGTGTTATTTGTAATATTTGTGTTAAATTATACTTTTGATAGAGCTTGCCTTAAGTATTTTCAGTATTTGAGTTTTATCATACACAAAGAATATTTCTTCATAATCACAAATAACTAAAAATATGTATATAATAAATTAGATGGAATGTTAAGATATTGCATTTTAGTAAAAATTTTAAATTTAAAAAATTTTGGAACAAAGAATTGTATTTGTAAAATAATTATCTTTTCGTTTGGCAGAAATAATCCAAACCAATATGAGTCTCTCATTTATAAAGACGTAGACAGTATTTTGAAATCTCATTTGGATTTCAATAAAACAATAGTATTTTTAATTCACGGGTGGCTTGGAAGCGGTACTAACGAGATGAACCAATTACTCAGGGAAGGTAACAAATTAAATACCATTCAAAAATTTAAAACCGATTTTTAAATTAAATTTAGATAAAACATAAATTTTACCTAAATAACAACAGTAAAAAAACATATATGTATGATATGTTCAATTGAAAAATATTAAAATTTCAGCACCCTTTCAGCATTTCTCCAAGACGATGATGTAAATGTAATTGTTTTCGAGTGGAGCGAACTGGCCAATCGTAATTATTTGACAGCTAAATATGGGGTAGTCACTTTAGGGCAAGGACTCGGTGAATTTGTCGAATGGCTAGTTTCTTTAGGAGCATCGTATAGTAATATTCACCTTGTCGGGTTTAGCCTTGGAGCGCATATTGCCGGTAATGCAGGCCGGCATACAAAATCGCATATTAGAAGAATAACAGGTATGAACGGAATTCTTCGTTATGTGCCTTCGATATGCGCATAAATGTAAATTCAGTGTTCTTATACATTTATATTATAGCTTTAGATCCCGCTGGACCTCTGTGGACAAAAGATAAAAGTCGATTAAAAGAAACAGATGCACAATACGTTGAAGTAATACATACAAGTAACCTTTACGGCTATAAGGAACCTTGTGGTGATGCAGATTTCTATCCAAACGGCGGCTCCAAGATGCCGGGATGTTGGATTAGTGTGTGTTCTCACAGCAAAGGTTATGAGTACATGGCTGCCTCGGTTAAATATAATCATTTATATGCAAATGAATGCGATAGCTTGAGAGACGCAAAAAAGGATGTGTGCAAAGGAAATATTTACCCAATGGGAAACAGTGACTTGAATAAGTCAAGGTAATAAAATTTATGAATGCTACTGCATTATAAAAGGTTTCATGATTAGTTTTGAAACAAGTTAAATATATAAAAATGTATACTTATCTACAGCAAGAAAAAAACCAAATAACTTTATTTACTTGTTTCTTTTTTATTGTATTCATATTTTTTCAGGACTGGAATATTCCGAGTAAATACAGATTGATTAAAAACTACTTACGCCATCAAAATCTTGAAAATCGAAATAAATCAATACGACCTTTATCAGTTATTTCCTTTATCTCTTTATAATTTGTTCAAATCATAAAATACCCCCAAAACAACCTGTAAATAAAAAGCCAAGTCTTGAGACCTGTCGAGACCTATAAGTAAGTACCTACGTTCTATAAGTGACGTTCATGCAAAATTTGAGACTCCTAGAATTTATAGTAACGAAGTTTCATACAAACTTTCAACCCCAAAAACAACCCCTTAGAAGCCGATTATTGCAAATTCCCGTCTTAGCGAGCACCTACGTCCTATAAATAACTCCTATGCAAAATTTGAGATTCCTAGCACATGTAGTTTCTGAGATTTCGTGATGAGTGAGTGACCTTTCGATTTTATATATATAGATTACATTTGACTCTCATTAAGTTAAATTGCAAACTAACGAAAATCATAATATATGACGTACATGTGTGGTGTGTTAATTTATCTATAATATTAATTCTCTGATAAATTTCAATGATAAACTAATCTTAATAGATTATTTCTTCCATAAATACAACATCACTTTTACTGAATATCGCGGTAATAAACAATCATGAAAAGTTTATTAATCTTGTTAGCTACAGTAACATGTTAGTTTAATTAATAATGAATTGTTTAGTTTATCGATGTCTTTTTAATCAATTAATATTTTTTTCATTAATATTTTCTAACATTATTGTAGTATGCTCTGGCAGTGCAATTCCTCTGGTACCAGGGGATAATAGTCACTATGTGGACGGTGAAAGCCGATATATCTGGATGCCTGATGGCGAAGGAAAACCTCATCTTGTAGACCTTCAAGCTCCTGTTGATGAAATTTTACTGAACGCTAGAAACGGAGCTCGTAATGAATACTGGCTTTTCACCAGGTATATTAAGAAATATTTACAATTAATTAATAAAAGAAGTTTCTTAAAAATGTTAATATATATTTTTATTTTATTACCAGGCAAAACCCAACAAATCGTCAAATATTAGTAAACGGAAACGCCAACTCCATCCATAACTCCAACTACAGAGGAAACCGTCCAACTAAAGTGATTGCGCACGGATGGAACAGCGACGGGAACACCGACATGAATCCACTCATTACATCTGCATTCTTAGCAGTCTCAGATGTTAATGTTATCATTGTTGACTGGAGAAGAACGTCTAGTGGAATGTATACAACCTCTGTTCGCGCTGTTCCTGATGTGGGTGTGCATCTTGCCAATTTCCTAACCTTCTTATTCAATACGGCCGGTGGAAATTGGAACAATGTGCACTTACTTGGCCACAGCTTGGGTGCTCACGTAGTGGGTAACGCAGGTCGCGCGGCCCCTACCCGTCCTCAACGCATCACTGGTTGGTATATTGTTTTTGGGTTGTTATAATACTTATCAAGACGCTTATTTTTATTTTATATAGACGCATATTTTTTATTATTTTCTTTTATAAAATGTAGGTATGGATCCTGCGGGTCCACAGTGGGGAGGAAATTCGAATGCTTTAAATCGCAACTTCGGAGTTTACGTTGAGTGCATTCACACTGACGGTGGTCTTCTTGGTATTATGGATCCTATTTGCGGCGCCGACTTCTATCCTAATGGTGGTAGAAACCGTCAGCCTGGATGTGGAAACAGCATGTGCTCTCACAGACGTGCACCACAGCTGTTTGCTTCTAGTGTTAGGAGTAATCATTTAGTTGGTAGACGTTGTAACAACCTTAGAGAAGCTGAAAATAACCAGTGTTCTGGCGCTTCCCTACCTCTTGGTAACGCAAATTTAAACAAACGAGGGTAAGTAATCAAATATGATTCATATTTATATAATTTAATATTTATATGAATTTGCATAATTTCGTATAATTTTTGTTCCATTGATTAAAATAGTACGATCACAATATGTTTAATTAAGATGACATACACGACATATAAAAGTTACGTAGGTATATAAGCAGTTAGAGTGTGAAAACGTGGTTATTTTGGTATCAATTTCGACAAGGGATAATTTTCATATATTTTGAAATATTGCTCTAATTGAAATTATTAATTTAAATGAACATTCAACCTAAAATTTATAATTAATTTATATTATTTTGGTTATTTCAGAGATGGACTTTATGGACTAACAACAGGAAGCGCATGGCCTTTCTAAAACGAATGATCTTATTTATTTTTAATAATTAGTATTTAGAAATAACGCTTACAAATATATAATTTAATACATAACTGAAAGGTATATTTTCTTTTATTCCTTCTCATCTTCAATTAAATAAAATATTTTGTAATCAAAGATTTAAGTCCAGTTTCGGTCTAGTTGATTATTAGCACCAAGTACCAATACAAAAAAGTAAATGCATTTTTATATCCATTTAAACTTTATAAATGACGGCATTATAGAACACTAAAAAATGTTTGTTGTTGTTGATGTTGATTGTTGATTCGTTCTCATCCTAAAGTTTAATTACTGTTTTTCATATAAAAGAGAACAACAACACACCCTCTAATATTATTATTAAAATATCTAATCAACCATGGCGTGATCATTCGCACTATTAAACGTCATTAAGACGATAATAGTATACAAAATTTAAATCCGCATTTACTAGGTATAACTCTTCTAAATACTAATATCTTATCTTATCGTTAAAAGTATCTCTATTTAAAATCTATAATTAATCATATTAAAAAATTTAAAAGACGTCATAACTAGAAATTTACGCACAAAAACCGTTTAAAAATAGATTAAGTAAATTAAGCTAAACTCTAACATCGATAAATAATATTCACTCAATTATTTCAATTTATTATCAACCTTATTATACAAAAAAAATCCTTATTTAGTACTAAATTAAGTTAAATTAATATTAAATTATAATAGCTAAATTAAATTTTGAAATATGAATTTATATTATTTTATTTTATTTTGCTAAAGTCCTCAAATCCAGGTGCGGTTGTAAAATCTGCAAAATTATAAAAACGTTATACATTTTCTTTTTTTTTTTTATTTTAAAAAATATGTAATTAGTTAATTTCAATTCCTTATAATAAATATCATATTACTTTAATAAATATACTACGAAGGAATCTAAATACCTCATTTCTCTCCAGCAGTCTTGATCGGAAAAATGGTGCATACAGTCTATGGTCATTTCGGGGTTTAGACGAAGTTCTCAAGCTCACTAAACACGCGACTACCACTGTGACTATACAACCAAATGCGGTGAACCATAAATATGATATTCTATACAGGAATGGCACCTCCCTAAAAATAAAAAAATAGGTATTTATGTTGATATGTAATAAAGCTTGCGGATTTAAGTTATTAATATAATTAAAAATATACAGGATAATTAAAAAATATACAATAAAAATATACATATAATTAATAAAAATATAAAGAGCAGCGCTGAGTTCTGCCACTCAACACGGAATGCCTCCATAATTTAGCGTAAAGTGGGAAAAGTGTTTTAACACTAGGTTTCCTCTGCCTACCCTGCTATGAGCGGGATACAGCGTGAAGCTGATTTATTAATTTTTATTTTAAAATAATACATATAAATTATAAGGACTATTGGTTGATAAAACGGTCGGAAATTGGTTGACGTTTCAATATTCTATTTGTTAGGGTGATCGTAAAATATTCTGTTATTGGAAAGGTTAAAGGGGAACAATAGGCATGGAAAGTTCTCGAAATTTCGACGGGAACGGGAAAATTAGATATATAATCTTAATTCAAGGAAATAATTGAGATATAAAGTTCTTATATGATTTGAAATATGTGATAGAGAGAGTGATAATTAATTAATCCTTATATGCTATCATTACAATAAACGATAATACTAATGAAGAAGGAATGAGGATGTTTTGAAAGTCACATAGTATGAGCCGTTTACAAATAAATTACATAAATTATAGTTATAATAAGAAGCTGATATTTGAACAATTTTTTTGTCCAATTTTCGTCAATTTAGAGAGGCACGTTAGGCAAAAATATATAAAAAGCATACCTACCCAGTACTTTCACGAATCTCGTCATTAACAAAAGTATAGGAACAATTGAACGTGTATCGTTCTTTCTCTTCAAAGGTCAAAAGACCTTGTGTTTGCGCCAACTGTGAATGTGCAGCAATCCACCAAGCACTTATCAACCCCACCACTCCACCAGTTAGTGCGCTCTATATAAAAATATAATATATTTTTGAGAAGTAATATTAAAAATATATATGCAATTAAGACAATCTGTGAAAAGATAGTGGATATTCTTCGTTTAATTTCGAGACATTGAGTGGCGGAACTTAACGCCGTATTAGCTAAGTATCTGGCGTTACATTGATAGTAAGTAGCTCAAGTGAACTCTGCGATAAGAAGGAATATATTATACAGTTCTACACAATAATTAACGGAAACGAACCTATTTCCATAAACTATTTATTTTACTTTAGTATTTATCTTAACATTAATAATACTTACAACACCATCAATCATTGGTAAAAATAATCCCATAATAAATATTCCTGTGAGTGGTCCCATCGATGCTGAGGAAAGACTCATCGCTAACTGTAGTACCGAACCCAGTCTTTCTACTACAAATACTAGTCCTAAAAAAATCAATATTGTAATGACCTAAATTTATTGATTAAGAAAATATATATTTATTTTAGACCATCAAAATGAAATTTCAACAGTTTTCACTATTAAATTCTGACCTTTGTCATTCATAATGTGTAAATTTATTTTCATGTACATATATCCTACATATATGAGGGTAGATAAAGAGAACTTAGTGTTAAAACACTGCGCACTCAGAATTTTGTCCAAATTCGTTACAAGGTTTTTAGGTTCAATTCATACTTAGGGAAACGAATCATTTCAATTATTAATCTCCTCGCCTTGGTAATAAGACAAAGCGAAACGTCTTTAAAATTCAGTGGAAAATGGATGAAAAGCCTACCTAAGCTACTCTGTTATATACGAAATAAAAGGTTAAGCTAAAACAGAGATACATTATACCCATAATAAAAAAAAATCCGCTTATAGATCTAATAATTTATATATTTTTTTCTTACCAACACAAATACAGCCGAGTACAACGACAACAGATCTTACAAGTATTTGAGTTTGTCTTTGACTCAATTTGGGTAAGAAAGGTTTCCAAAAATCTTCTAATACGACGGCTGCCATTGAATTTAGCCCAGTAGATAGTGAACTGTAAATGTATAAGGACAATTATATTATACTTGTTAAAAAAGGAAATTTAAAAAACTCTGCTTGAAAATTTGGCCCTCAAGAGAAAGGCAAAAATTTTCTATTTCAAAAAATTCGGCGGTAAGTGGAGAATGGAGTATCTCAACACTACGTTCCCTCTGCCTTCCCTCCTGTGTGCTACAGCGTGCACAAGCTGATTTTATTAAACATTGTGGCCCTCAACATATTCACCTCAAGGCTGCACTAAAGACCCCAGCAACAAATATCCCAGGCATGCCCTTCCACTCCTCCAGCACGTCCATAACAAGTAAGGGAAGTAGCTGATCCTTAGCTAGAGCTAATTTTGAATCTAAGGGATCGCATTCATAATATCGGGCATATGCTAAGAGTCCGCAATAACTGCACATTGATACTATAAATATGACGCCACCTAGAAATCCCCATACGGCTCTGTAAATACAAATTATTAATCGCAATCTAATTAAAATTGTATTTAATCTAATAAACTTATAAGGTTGCAATTAATATTACCTTTTCTCGTATCATCTTGAGGAGGACCTGAACGGACTGGGAAATACGTTTTGAAGTGAGAAATTCAACATATGTCACAGCGTACACACAACGCCTTCAGAATTCGACGGAAAGTGAGGAATGGGAGTGCCTTGGTGGGAACGGAGTGTCTTAGCACTAGGTTCCTAAGTTCCCTCTGCCTACCCAGCTTTGTGCTGGATACAACGTTAAGCAAACCAATATGTATATTAAAAATATCACCTTTTCGACATCTTCAAATCTGACAACGCAAGAAACCTTTGCATCATCGACTGATTCACTGCTATATTTCCAGTCCAATAAAACATGGACCCTATTGAAACTGACCAGATTGAATGACGTACAGTCATATCTAAAGTAAAACTGAAAAAAATGTTTTTTGATGTTTAAAATTTAAATGAACTAAACAAATTTTAAAACAAGTTTTGTTTTTGAAATGATTATTTATCTTTTTTAACAGCCACGCTTAAGGAATATGAGACGCGGGTTCAAAACCGTCGTTCAATTTTTTTTACGTTTTTAGAAAAGTAAGTTTAATTAACTTGTTATTAACGACCATACTTATCGTAAGTGAAATTTTAATTCAATCTTCATGTTTCTGTTTGTTATGTGTGTGTTTTGAGTTTTTTTGTTTCTCATAGATTTTCTTCACCTGATATTAAAGGTATAATAAGCATTTTACCTTGGCAGTTCCAATCGTTTGGTTTCCCAATTCCTAGCAATAACTTCATCAAGTCCTCCAACTATTACCGTTCCCTTCACTATAACTAACAACATGGCTCCGATCATAACAATCGTTTGCATTACATCTGTCCATACTACAGCTTTTATACCTCCCTGAAATAAATTTCATTTCTTAGTATAAAATAGGTTAAAGTTAACTTCGGTTTTGGCTTAGTGATATATATATATATGAAAATGTTTTTTTTTCTATTTTACCCTACTCCTGTGACGCATTGCTATACAGACTATTTATTTATTTAAGCATTTCTATTAATAATTTCTAATTTTAAAGTAAATTGTATAATATGCAAATAGACTCTTACAAGTACTTGCTATTTTTTTTTTACTTACCACACATGTATAAAATATACAAACAAGGCACACTATGGGTGATATAATGTGTATATTTACACCAGTCACTGTAAAAAAGTTGTTACTTTCTATAAAAATATATATAGGTAATAATAAATTAAAATTAAATAAATAGACAATACTTATTTTAAAAATATATAAAAAATTTAGTTAAGTAAAAATTGCCCTGCGTCTCTTGGACCGTTTTCCAGAGGCACAGATTGTAAATATGGAATAACACTAAAAACACACTTAAAAACATTAAAATAGATATCTGAAATATGAAAAAGTATACCCTGATTGAATGCCAATGCTGGAACATAAATGACTATAGGAAGCCAAGCCATCTGAAAAACAAAAAGGACATATGTTTATTTTAAATTTCATCATTTAGACTTTTCTTAATATCTAACACCAATTATTTTATTTTTATACAATTTGGAATATTACCAAATAAACGCTAAATATAAGTGATCCAAAAATCCTCGTCCTTTTATCGTAACGTAATTCCAGATACTAAAAAGAATAAAAATAAAAATATATTACAATATATAAAATTTACAAAAATAGCTTACTAATATTTAAACTAAATAAATATTTCTTACCTCGTACACAGATGTCAACTGTAATTCATGTAAGACTGGAATGAAAGTGTATGTGACTATAAAAGACATCAATAAAGCTCCAATCGTAGTAAAAACATAGGAAGTTCCATGTACGTAAAGCTCTGTGGGTATTCCTAATAGCGAAATACCTGAAAAAAAGCTGCACACGGTTTGCTTGACTATTATTGACTATTTTCTGTCTTAGGCGAATCTATTAAATTTGATATTTAGCATACAATAAAAACAAATATTATTTGTTCCATCCTTTCCGAAGTACTAGTAAGAGACTCTGAAAGCATTACTCTGGCTTCCACATTTCAGTCTACTTCATTTCCCATTCTTAAACATCACTGTTTATTTAGTGCTTATTGATTATGCTGTAAAATTTCGCAATTTTTATACTAATAAAAAAAATCTAAATACATACCTGGCAACTAAAGAAAAACAAACTGGCACTAGCTTCATATTCCTTCCCCCCATCAAATAATCTTCAGTCGAGTTCTGTTTCTTAACAAAACCATAATAAATCCCAATACCACCACACGCCGTTAACATAAACACAAAAATTGAATAATCGATCCATGAAAAATGCTGAAAAGCCTTTCTGACCTCTAAAACGTCTCTATCCATATTATAATATTTATATTTATATATTATAACTATTTATATTATATTTATATATTATTATTTATATTATTACTGTTTATATTATATTTATATATTATAACTATTTATAATCCATATAAATATATGAGTATCTAGTAGTGTCTAGTGTCTCTCTCACGCACTCAATAATCTCTGAATTAAAAGTGTTCCAACGAAGACACCAATTTTTCAATTACCGCCTACTATTTTCCTCTTATGCTATTTTAGTTTATTAAGCATATCCTGTATTGTAAAAATAACTTCTGCCAGTTAAGCTTGCTCTGGCTTTGACCTGCATTATTTTTGCATTGTTCAATTTAAGAATATTATTTTATTAACTTTTTTTTTTACTTAATTTTGCTAAAGGCATATTAAAATAAAATAAACTTTTGATGTAACAATATTTATAATAAATAATAAATAAATTTATAATCTTTTTTTGTACATGTATGTTTTCAGCTTCGTTGTTCGCATTCTGTATCAGTAATTGGTTTCATATTGATTGAGGTAGAATTTAGATGGTGATTCTGGAATAGAAATGAAATTATTTTTTCTTTCTTTTTCACTTTTAACGTAAAATCCTAGCTTTATAAAATGGCTAGCAAATAAAATATAAATGAAAACTCGACTGACATAAGCACTAGGAAATAAAAAAAATATATAACTGCAATTTTGGCACTGCGTGAGTGAGATCGATGGTTGTAGCATTCTCACTCGGGGTAAAGGGAGAATGAAGAATTTTTATTCTTCGTTATGGTAACAAGACAAAATGAGTTCTGGCACTCAAATCACAATGCTTTGGCACAATTGGTCGGAAAAAGGGATATCTTATCACTGTGTTCCCTCTATCTACTCTGCTATATAAAAGCTAGAAACAATCCATAACTAACCTTGTTTCCATAAGCTCGTATAAACGGTTCATCAGTAGGATGCGGTGGTTCCCTGCACATTCTTCTAACACACGGCGCAAGCAGTTTGGGCGCGGGCGGCACGTGCGCTACGCCCGCCGCCGCGCGCCCCCTACTCACCACCACGCCCACCACCACCGTTATGAGGGCGCCCGCCAGCGTGTACCACATGTACGATACGTGGAGTATTGAGTTTACTTCTGCACTGTAATAGTTTCATTTTCTTTCTTGGTTTTATAAATATCAAGTCTACTGTAGCTCACCGTCACAGCATATGGCTGTTAAGTTGTAAACGCGACGAGTTCAATTCCCACTTAGAAGACTATATCACTATTATCTCGTTCTGGCAACACGGTAAAGGGTGTAGTTAAGTTTCACCACTAAACACAAAATGTTTCGAAAATTTCTGCGAAATTTGAGGAACGGAGTATCTTAACACTACACATTTACACATAAAAAACATAAGGGAAAATCATTATTGAATACTTTCTCCTTTTAATAATTATTTGTTTAAAGTTATCTCAATAGGAACTCTTTCTTACAATCATTTCGTTAATTTTAATGGCATAAAAAGACATTTCAAATTTCAATCCGGCTATGTACACTTGAGCGGAAAAAACATAGCATTATATTGTCCTTTTATTTTCAATTTTGCGCCCTTTATCGACTTATTTTAAAAACTCTGTCTCCAGATAAGGTTAGTTCTAAGGTAGTTAACACAGACATTCTATGTGACTATCAACGAACACTATAGTTACAATATCCAACATTTAAAATGTAAAGTAGGTGTCTATACTTACGTTTCACTAACAACACTTGTTTCCACAACAGTATAATTATATGCACATCCATCTACAGTGAGAGGCTTGTGCGCCACGGGCACGAGGCCGCGCGCCACCGCCAGTTGTGCTGAGAGACACCACCACGCCATACACGCGAGGCCGACTGCGCCGCCAACTAGCGCAGCCTATATATTTAGAATATTTTATAAAAAAATTAGGCTCTTAAGAACTTAAGAGATTATTTTTTAAAAAAAAATTTTAAGAAAAAAATTACGATAAGGAATAAGTACAATAACATTAGAATCATCATAAGAAGCAAAATATGAATTAACTTAAAAGCATATATTTTTGGAAAGCAATTTTTTGTATCATTGCGTGTCCTATATTAAGTTTTCAGAATTAATGTTTTCAATAGAGCCTTAAGTAAATAATGTTAATTAAATAATGTAAATATTAAGAATAACTTTTAATAGGAGGTATTAAAATCATTTAAGTTCGTGAATATTACCGTAGCATCAATCCAGGGCATTAGAATCCCCATAGAAAATACACCAAGTTGGGGACCCATCGTCATTGCCTCTAACGTCATTGTTAATTGTAAAATAGTTCCCATTTTCTCAACTACAAATACTAAACCTGGAAATAATATAACGATTATAAAATCGTAAATATCCATACTTTTATTACTAACTTTACACAAAAAGATCACTTCGAATTTAAGGTCAAGCATAAACCCTCAACCCTCGGATATAGAGTCAGGCAGTCTCTTATTGTACCAGAATAACTTAAATTTTAAAATATATACTTAATTAGGAATGTATTATATACAACTCACCCACACATATAGTTCCTAGAAGTATAACAACGGCTTTTAAGAGAAAATTGGTCTGTCTGTCAGACAGCCGTCGTTTGAAAAATGGTTTGTAAAAGTCTTCTAAAACTACCGCCGACATTGAATTTAAGCTTGTTGATAATGAACTGTAAAAATAAATTTCTTTAAGTTTAAGTTTAAAAATTACAAATCGGAACCTTATATTTAAAGATAATTGTTAGAGAAAATTTATAGGAGTGTAGGTACTCTTGCTCTTTCCATTTTCCGGCTATTTTATAATTTTGTGTTAGTGATATACTAATCCGATACCTATTTGTAACTGTATAATAGCCATTTTGTCCAATGAGATGAAAGAAACTTTAACTTTTATTCATGGAATTTTGGTTCATAGCCGATTGAAAATAAATAAAGTTAAATTTCACTATAAAATATCAAATTTAATACCTATATTTCTTTATTTCATTTAATCAATAATCTATAATAACAATATTCATAATATTTTCTTTAATTGAAGTAAATATAATACAGAATACAGATATCATTGTTATAGCTATTTAGCACATACCTCAACGCTGCACTGAAGATGCCAGCAATAAACACCCCCGGTAAACCCGGGAAATCTCCTAAAACGTCCATGACTAATAATGGTAGTAACTGATCTTTCGCCTTAGCTAACTATAAAAAAAAATTACATAAAATGTTTATAATCGCATTTGAAAACATAATTTAGTAATATTCTGATATTACATGAGTAGAAGAACTATTTTTATATGTAGCTGTGAATCTTAAAATTGTGAAATGAAATCAAATAAGTACATCTTTAAATATGAATATAGGTTTAATAATTAGGCTGACTTTCCAAATAGTTTTTTCACAACAAATTGTGAACTTGTCAAGTAACATGTATATTATTTACGTACCTTAGTTTGTAATGGATCGCAATCGTGGAAACGCGCATAAATAAGTAACCCGCAATATAGACAAAAGCAGTACAATATAGATATTCCAATGCAGAATAAAACAACGGCCCTGTGAATTTTTAAATATTAGATATATTNATACCTTCGTTAAGAAAGAAAGTGGAGATAGAAGCATCTAGCACGAAGGACCAAACAGCAACCAATTTGGATATCAACTGCCCAAGACCGAAAAGAATGAAGAAGTGAGAAAAAGCGAAGAAAGTCAGCTAAGAACCAGCTGACCATTTATAAATTTGCTTTCAGCTGAATTGAATTATTTTAATAAATATTATAATGTATTACGTCTATCAACTTTTATAAATATAATCAAATGAAAGTTCTATTAAATCATATTTTTTGTTCATTGAAATATTCATTTTTGATAACCAAGTAAGGAACCGTCATTAAAAAGATATACCATAAGCTGTCGTCATCTACAATTTTTGTAAGATAAGTGAAATCAAAAATTTACTTAGGAGCTTCGATCCGTCCACTCTCCATATTTCTCTGCCACACAACGCCCACTCCACCGACATCCATCGTCCCTTTTATAGCTACCAAGGCCATGGCACCCACCATAGACGTTATTTGTATAACATCTGTCCATACTACAGCTTGGAGACCGCCCTTTAAAATAAGGAATGTTATTTAATAATTCTAGAAAACCATAATTATGTGAATAGGAAATTGAATCCGTTATACAAGAACAGTTTAATGAAAAAAACATAAAAACGTTATGTCCCACGTGGACATAACGGAGAGTCGTTAGGTTTTCAGGTTCCCTCTGCGTACCCTGTTACTTGCGGGATACAGCGGGTTAATAAAGCTAGAAATTCAAGTAGTAGGTATAACAGAAATATAAGTACATATTTAATTAAATTAAAACTAAATACTTACCGCACTTGTATAAAATATGCACACTAAACAAACAATTGGCGTTATTACATGTATATCAACTCCAGTCACTAAAATATAATAATTAAATCAATACTCAAATCGATAGAAAAAACATGCTAGTACATATTTCAAAATTTACTAAGATTTATTTACCTTGGTTGAAAGCTAAAGCTGGCACATAAATGACGATCGGTAACCAACCTATCTGAAAAAAATTACAATTATTATACATTCCTTAGAGTGAGATGAGAACCTACAATCATGTTCTTAATGATATTTCACTAATTTAATTTTTAATTTCTCCAATACTCACTAAAGTGAAAGCGAAAAGTATCGAGCCAAACAACCGCACTCTGTTGTCAAATCTCATGGATAAGTACTAAAAATTAAAACAAACACGTTTGTTAGTGACTTAGTTGTAAAATTATAAATAATTTCCATTTTCTTTTGTAAAAATTAAATAACTTTGTAGAGTTTGCAAAAGTGTAGTGTAGTACTAGTAAGTATAACGCAATCCGTATTTTTATATTTTTGTTTTTCATATATACATAACATTTTTTTAAGCCTCAACGCAATAGAATACGGTAGTTGCCGATGAAAGTTTCTAATTTCCACAATCATCTAAATATTGACGTTACGTTGATACGGCGTTGAGTTCTGCCACTCAACACGCAATGCCTCCAGAATACGACACAAAGTGGGGAACGGAGTGTCTTAACACGATTCCCTCTGCCTAACCTGCTGTGCGCGGGATACAGCGTGAATATTGTCTACGAATTATTTGCCAGTCTTATCTTCATTATTTTCTATTTTTACTTGATTAAATTAAATTATTATCAATTTATCATGAAATTAGTAAACATTTATATTTATTTACCTCATAATTAGAAGTTATTTTGAGCTCATGAAAAACAGGTAAATAGACCTGCGTCATGACTATGGACATGAGGAATATTCCTCCCATTATATAGGCATACTGCGTTCCATGCATGTATACCTCGGTTGGAGACCCAAGTAATGTTATCCCCGATACAAAACTAAAAGAAATTATTTTTTAATTTACTTTTTAGTCTAGAAACTTTATTTTTTTAAAATATAATACGAGGTACTTGCCTAGCTACCAATGACATTGAAACTGGAACGACTTTCATATTTCTACCTCCGAGAAGATAATCATTTTGTGTCGTCTGCTTCTTAAAGAAACCCCAATAAACACCAACAAATGCACTTATTGCTAACATTAACACAAATACTACGTAATCTATCCATGAAAACTTTTGCATTTGATATATCATATCAGTAACATCACCATCTAACTCACTCATGCTGAGAACCTCTGCTCTGTGAAGAGTTTAGTGTCGTCGCTACTAGAATGGCACGTGAACTTCAGATACAAACTCAATCTGTTACAATGAAACAATTACGATAACTCGCAATTTAAAAGAGGATGTTGCGAGAGCCCCTCCAATAGTTCACCAGGACCGAATCGGGAACTGACTAATATCTACATATTTTAAACTTCAAGGTTGGAATATAACGTTACGAATATTTGGGATAAATATATTAAATAACTAAACTAAAAGTTCAATAAATAGTTTCTTGTAACTATAAAGAGAAATTTACAATATATATTCGAAAGTTATTAATCGTCATCATCATCAGCCTGTCTTCATCCTCTGCTGGATATATATGACTCCTCAATGGCACCCCACAAAGCTAGAGCTTAGGCTCTTCTTGTTCTTCTTCCTAAAGTTACCAGCCATTTTGCTTAGGTCGTCACACGACCTAAATCGTGACAGATCTAAAAATACAATACTTTTATTAATTAAAATGAAGTTAATATTATGTTAATTCTTAGAAAAGAGAGCACAATTTGGTCTTTTTTTCTGGCAAAGTAAACCTTTTTCCGCTTGCCTTGGTAGTGTAGCAGAGTAGACAGAGAAAGCCTAGTGTCAAAACACTCCGATCCGGAACTCAACGCCGCGCTTTTTTTAGCTTGAAGACATGAAAATATTAAATATTTTATTTCCTTGATTGGGAATCTAACCCACAACCTCTCGCGCTCAGAGTCACGCGCTTGTGCCCCTGCGCCACTATTGGCATCAAAAATAAATAAACATATCCGTTCCCTACTTTCCGCCGAATTCTGCAGGCATTGTGTGCTGAGTGGCGAAACACAACGCCGAGCTTTGCATTGACACCAGAGCGAAGAAATGAAAATAAATGAAAGTAAATTTAAATAAATATTTCATTTTCTTCGAGTGGGGATCGAACCCACAGCCAGTCGATTTTATAGTCACACTTTGGTGGCTCATATATTATTCAAATATATATTATTTTACTTATATTTTAATTTTTTTTAACATAAATAGTTATTCACCGATACAATAATTTTTAATTTTGCCGGCGTGATTATTGATGATAAAATTTTGATATTCTTTTTCATTTGCCATTAATATTAAAATTATCAAGTTAGAATACTGTTAACTTTTATGAATTTAAAAAGAAAACATTAATAATTACGTAATATTAAGTGAAGCCATGTTATCTTATGTCACTAGATACACCCATATTATATAAATAACTATTAAATATGTTAAATAAAAAAATATGAAATATAGCGCTGCTATTGTCCATCTGAAAAAATTAAGCAATTATACGTACTTAAAAATAATGAATTATTTATTTCAAAGAGGCATGGGTGTATGAATAGGGAAGGAGGGAATTCTAGCCACCTCAGAAATTTTACTAACAAAAATTTAAAAAATCTACATTTACACGAACATATTTATTTAACAAATTTATTCGTTTATCATCTTCTTTTCCTATTCACTAAACATGGCATCAATTATCGATTAAAACATCGATTTTTTAATAAAAAAATACTATGAATAACTAAACAGCACTATTTTATTTACTTTGAGTTTGACGTTTGATTATCTGAGCTTGTATGTTTTGAATTTGAAGGTTATAAATACAAATATGAGATGTACTAAAACTTAAATTTGTATAAAGTGTTTATATGTAAAAGTAAATTAAAATAATATATATTGAACAATGGCAGGCATTTTATTGAGTTCTACAGAAAAAGTATATATTTTGCATGGTGTTCAGGTAAACAAGAATGTTTTTTAATTTTAATCACGTCTTACCTGTTATTTATTGTTTAAAATAAATAAATATTTATCTGCTTTCTTAGGACGATTATCGATCAGATGGGAGGTCAAATATTGACTATAGGCCAATGGAACTGGAGACTGATGTTGTCAGTCATGCCAGTGGTTCGGCAAGACTTCGCCTGGCAAACACAGATATTCTCGTGGGCGTGAAAACAGAAATAGATGCACCTAAACCTGACAAGCCAAACTTAGGAAAAATCGAATTTTTCGTGGACTGGTATTTTTTCCTATATTACTTTTCCACATTTTTGGCATTCTTGTTATAAATTATGCTTACAGTGTATTCAAGTTTCGGGAACTTTAAATGGTGCTTTTTAAAAAGAAATTACATTAGTTCGCTTAATATTTTAATTGTAATGAAGACTACAAGCCGTAGAATTGGATGCCGAACTTTATAATCTTTTTCTTTGCTTTGGATTTTACATTTTTTATCAACTTTCAGTTCAGCAAATGCCACACCTGAATTTGAAGGCCGAGGAGGAGAACAGCTTGCGAATAGTATATCAAACATGATGCAACGAGCCTACCAATCATCAGATGCATTTAATTTACAACAGTTGTGCATTTTTGAAGGGAAACAGTGCTGGAAGCTTTATGTAGATATTTTGGTAAGCAATAACCTAAATATGAGACCATTGGACATGGTGTGTAGTTGGACATAATGCAACTTTAAATGTAATGGTTGTGGAATTCATTCCCACTTGGAAGGTCTGTCAAAACAAGATATGACAATAGTTTTGATTCTTATCATTATTGTTTTAATTATGAATTGCACACCTACATTGTGTATGAACACTCACAAAAAAAGATCAAAGTTCAGCTTAGACCTTATGGGCTGTATATAATACCTTAATTCTCAAACCAGCTCACTCAGTCTGTTGATCTGTACAAAAAGAGATGATGAAAATTTAATTTGTTATTTTCACACACCACTTATTAAAGAAAAATTATGTTAGTAGACAATATATTTAAATCATTACTTTTATGAGTGGTCTACAAATCATAAAGTTTTTAACATATCAGTAAGCAGATGGAGTTGGATGATTTGAATTATGGTCTAAACATTTGAAGCAGTGTACTTAATTCAATTCTTCTAAATAACATATTTAACAGATTTTAGAATGTGGAGGCAATCTATGTGATGCAGTTTCACTGGCAGTGAAGGCCGCACTGTTTAACACAAGGATACCATTTGTTAAAGCCGCTCTCATGGACGGAGGGAATGTGGATCTGCAGCTATCTGACGATCCATATGATAGTAAACTGTTAGAAGTTGGATGTGCTCCACTTTTGGTAAGCTAAAATGACTTACTTAGACCTTTATTGTACGTTATTATTAATTGGAATATAATTTTTTTAAACAAACTAATATATCAGCTGTCTATATTGAATTTGCTCTTAAGTCTAGTGTAGTAAATAAATAATTATTGATATGAATTGAAATACTTATATCCATAAAAAAAAATACAAGTAAAAAAGTTGCCAAAGCTATTTCTATTTTAGGTAACACTGTGCAAAATAGGTGACAAATGTGTAGTGGATCCCTCAGCAGAGGAAGAAAGCTGTAGTGTAATATCCCTTATAGTAGGCATTACAGGCAATCCTGCGTGCTATAGCAATGAAGAATTGGCTAATGTAAAATATAGGTGTAGTACTATTGGCATGAATGGTCCGGGAAGTGTTGCTCCAGAGACCTTGAAAAAAGCCATTAATCAAGGAATGTAAGTAAAGTTAAGAGTATGAAAAACTTTTTTTTTTTAAATATTATTTACACAGAAAAATATTTATAAATGTACAATTTTTTTTTCACTTTATATTGAGTTTCGGAGTGGCGGACCTCCACATACTTTGTCATACTAACAGAACAAGGTAAGGAGACTGAAACTTTTAGGCTTAAATGTAAAGAGTTGAGATGTGGTCTAAAGAAAATTATCATTTTTAGAATTGCAAATAATAATTAATTGACATACTAAAAGTGAAGAAAAATGAAAAAAATAAGTTTTAGATCCTTAACCGATTAAATTCAATCATATTTTATATGACAAATTTGGCAGCTGATTAACAATGATATCGTGTCTAATGATTTTTGCATTTTCAATTTTGTAATTGAGAACTTGCACTTCTTGTTGAATTCTGAGAATGTCGAATACATCGAGCGAGGTATCGCCACGTAGAAGATTCGACTGGCGGAGCCGGTGTATCAATTGGTCTTTCTTAATACCTAGAAACCGACAGAGACATCCTTTGGAACAAGCAACAACAACCTCACTTTTATCAAATCTCTAATAACTCAGCAGTTCCCAGATTGCCAAAATTTATGGAATTTTTAGAGAGGGAATGATGAACTTGAACATATTAAATCATACCATTTTCATCTATTAACATTCTGAGCCCAAAAATGTATGAAATCGTTTCAGTTTCCTTCATATAATTCATCCCCCAAAAAGGGTATTGAATCCACAACCGTCGAGTTTACGGTTAGACTGTGCCTCTGCGCAACAACGCCTCTGACATAAATTATTTCAGGAATTTTCTTACCAAAATTATATTTCTTTTTTGTTTTGAAAAATTTTATTTTTTTACAGTAAAATGTACAAAATAACATTCAAAATGTAAATATGGTTATTATTCATATTTTTTCAGCGTCGCGGCTAAGTGCTTAGATGAAGCCTTAGGTAAAACACTTCTTCGAGAGAGAAAAGAATGTGATACCTTCAAGAAGAACTCATATGGATTTCTTCAATAAATTTTTGAATTTCTTAAGCAGCTGATTGTTTCACTTCTTTCTTAATCATATGGCTTAGAAAGTTATCACAGTATTCGTAAATTTATAAATCTACAACTTTTTGAAGATAAGAGCACCTCTATATATAAGGGGGATATTGACTTTAGTTCTATACCGATTTTTTATGTTAAAATTTATTTAGTGGGCACCAGACTATTCTGGGGTGGACATGGGCATAGACTAAATATGGCTATGGTGCAATGGTTATGGGTACGATACTCAATCTGGTAATTAATTTTATTTCCACACTGGTAAGACATTTAAGCATCGTTAAATTCCGCCACAACAAGGTTGCCTCCAGTTCAATCAAACAATAAAATATATGGAAATAGCAAATGCAAGTTTGGCACTCCATTCTATCTACCCTACTATAAGGAAACTACCAAGCTATATTAATATAAAAATGCAAAAAGCAAATGTAACTTACTTTATGGGTATGTTATTTTAAAAATGAAATAAAACAATTATAATAATGGAATTTTAACTTTATTGTAGAATTCCAGCTCACACAATAATGACATCACAATCCAAATATCACATTAAAATAATCTTCCTTCACTATATAATATGGAAATTTTCATTGAAATTATAAAGCCAATTAACATGGAATGTTTTAATTTTATTTATTAAAAACATGGAATCAAAGTATATATATATAGGAAATAATCCTATTGATAACATATTGGTGATTACCGCCACCATTAAAACTAAATAGTACCAACATACAAAGGTACATTATAATATTAAGAATACAAAAGGCAAGTTAGGCCATAAACCATTTTATTATTTAATTTGATATTACTCTTATTACATATTAGAAGACCACCAAATACATTGAAATAGTATTTTTTTAAGCAAAATGGAAAAATAAAGGAGTACAAATTATAAACACAGCACAAAACCATATGCTTAAGTAAAATATCAAGAAAAATATATCTATAGCACATCAAACGGCTAACATAGTAAGTAAAAAAAAAGTCTACATAAGCAATAATCATAATATATGTCAAATATAGATTAAAATTTATTTCTTAGGGTTGACAGGCGTAAGAAGATCGAGTACCGCGGCAATATTGCCATTTTTGCTCTCTAACAACTGTGTGAGCCAACCACCATCGTTTGTGAAGCCCATTGCTATCATTTGATTGATTGCTGCGTCAATATGTGGCACTAGAAAAGAAAAATAGGAAAATAATATATAAATATGTTATTATCTCCGAAACTAAGCTTAATTTATTTTTAAATCTAGTGTTAAGACACTCTATTCCCTACTCACCGTAAAATTTTCAACCATTTTGTAGAGAGTGGCGGAACTCACCGCCACGCTTTGCCTTGTATAATGGTATATCCATTGCAAGGAAATGAAAATATTAATTTACTGTAGCAGTGTTAATTATCTTGAATTTAAATAAACAATGAAGTTTAGTATCTAATTTAATTAAAAAACGGAATGATTAAAATTCACCTTCAAATCTAATTTGAACTTACAACTACTAAATGCAGTTTGAAGTTTAAAAGAATTTGTATTTTAATATTATTTTTAATATTATCACTTTTTAAGGTATATTGAATATAAATCATTACCTTGTAAATAAATAACAGTATTACTCATTTTGATATTTTAACACTACAAAATGATTAATCATGTGATAAGCTAATGATAACCCAGTTAGGTATTTGTTATTTTAAGTGACTCATGTATGTAAAATATATTTAAATAAATTCTCTATCTATATATATAAATCCTACTTAATATTATATGATGCTCACATACAAAGAATAAAATAAATAATATAAATATTTATTTTTTCTTTTTAGTATTTGTTGTTATAGCAGTAACGGTACCTATATATAAATTATTATATTTACTTGGGTGGGGTAGCTTCGCCTGTTGTTCTTTCTCAGCGGGTGCAGACGGAGTGGATGTTGGGGGACTGTTTGCTTGAGAGTTTCCAGCTTGTGGTTGCTTGGGTTGAGCTGGTTCCGCTTCTTTGGGATTCAACACTAAATGTTAACAAATGTGTCAATGTATGATAGCTTGTGGACACAAAAGCTGTGATAGTAACATGTATTTTTGCTTTCACGCTGAATCTCACTGTAGGGTAGACGGAAGGATTGCCCAGATTTGTAAACATTGCGCGTTGAGTGACAGAACTTAACATCGCGCTTTGTGCAGTATTCAAAACGAGGAAATGAAAATAATTTGTTCTGCAAGTGGAAACCGAACCCGTAACCGTCGCGTTTATTTTCACTTCTGAGTTCTAAAGAAATTGGGAACTTAATATGAATGATAAAATATTTTTATAAAGTATATATTTTGTATTATCAATAATTTTATAAGATGAAATACCTGATTTTAAGTAAATTAAAAAAAAAAGCAAAAATCACTGTTTAAAAGAAAATAAAATAAAGGTCCTTTAAAGTTGGTAACTAAAGAAAAATTAATTTAATTCATTGAACTAAAAAAGGGGAAAATAGCAGTTAATCTAAATTCATCCTTATTTAGTTATTTTGGTACAGATAAATACATATCTGTAAAAATGAGGCCTGTGTGATAATAAACTTGAATCTAGTTCACTTTCTACAGATATTTTACTAATCCCATGTAAAATGATCTTGTTACTTTATATTTTATTATTATTATATATATTTATATATATATATTATTTCGCATTACAATCTTATAAATTTAACCACAAGTGTTCCACATACAAATTAACATAAATATTTAAATAAAAACGATGATTAAGCCATTCTGTCACAATGATATAAAAGATGGTGAAAATTATAAAAATTATTTGTTTACCTGCAGTTGACACATTAAGTGGAGGATAGATATTTTGTCCTTCAGCGATATTTACACGCTCTTGAAATTCCTTTGGTAGATTAAAACCAATAGCTGGGGCTTGGGAAGAATCGGGTTTGGCAGAATTTTCAGGAAAATCTGCGAATTTTTGTTTGTGTAAATTAATACATACTTAAATATATAGAATATCTAAATAAATAAATAAGCCGCGGACTGTAAACGCGGCTTGGGGTTGGGGCTTCTATTTCCAGACGTGGGGAATGAGCTTTCATTCCTCCCTCTGGTAATAAAACAAAGTGTGGCTTTGAGTGCTTCTTGGAAAGCTTCTTGGAGTGTTGTCCAAGCGCTTTAACTACTTAGCCATATGTTCTCATCAAACTCGGTCTAACGAGCAACTTAATACAGCTTATTAATGTTGTCAGTATACATGTAACACTTTAAATTAATTGTTGTAATACCTTTATCTTTATTAATAACTGTCCAACCGTCAGCCTTGTCCTTCTCCACCTCAGGGCTACCTTCCCTCCTAGATTCCTCTGAAGATGACGACGCCTCAGATTTAGCATCACCATCATTTTGTTTAGGTGTCTCTTGACTCATTTCCACATCATTATCATCATTAACAGGTTCTTGCGAAGCAGTAGGATTTACTGGATTTTGTAGATTACCACCATTTGCATTAATGTAAGCGCGGATTAAGGCCTGAACATCCTGCCTACCACCACTTATGCCAAATGGACATTCAACAGATGGCCCTTGACTTGTAGTTGGTTTTTCTGCATTGGCCTCTTGATTTTTAGGTTCTTGAGGTTTATTAGTTTCAATATTAACATCGCCCGCTAAGTTAGCGAATTCATTCATATAGTTAGCAAAAGTTTCCAGCCAACTTGTTCGTGATCGTCGGTGGTCACCGTCTCCACCGTGGCGGTGGCTTCGACCATGGCTGTGGCCGTGGCCGTGGCGTTTCCTTTCATTACTACGTTCACGACGTTGCCTCTTACAATCTTCTTCGACTGTGCTTGCAACGGAATGTAGGAAGCGACGGGAACGCCTTAAGGCAGCTTTGATGGTAGTACGCTGCAAGTGAATAAATTTTATAATGTAGTCTATTCTTTTTACTATGTGTAATATTTATCATTTCTTTTTTGAGTATTACACAGGATAAGCAGTGGAAATCTACTATCAAGACACCTTTCTGCACGCACTGTCCAATTTTTGAAACATTGCGTGTTGCATGTCGGAATTCTACACCTAACTTGATCTTCATATCAGAGTGAGAAAATTATTGTAATTCATTCTCTCGAGTGGGAATTGAACCCACAACCGTCGCGTTTATTGCTAGACGCTGCGCGAACAGCTAGCAGATAGATCATCAAACATATGAAATGACAAAATTACAATATTTTTTTGAAACATATAATGAAATTATTCATCTTGATATAAAATCTGCGGACGGTCGTGGCGCAGGGGAACAGTGACTGCTATCTACCCAATTATTTTTAATTAACAATACTATCGAATTGAATGAATCATATAAGGAAATAACCCTTTGCTATGACAATGCACAAGCATGATATTGCTTTTTTTCTCCTGTGAATATTTTGTTTAATATTGCAATAAATAAATAAATTATTATACTTATAAAACATTTCCGCGCTATACTACATCTATTCTTTATGCACTACTTTGTGTGAGTATTTTTTTTTACATTTTGTTTTATCTTACACAATTTTATATGAGATCTTTGATAGTAATTCCTTGTTCCACTACCACAAAGTAACAGGAAATGTGTTGAAAGTTGGGCAAACAGATTATATATTTATATAAAATATGAAAGTCACAAACACTTTAAACACAGATACACAAGTTAGAAGACCATCAATTGTAAAATAATGAGTGTTGGCAAAAACACATTTTTTATGTCTTTATTACATTATATTAACTTACCGCAATATTAGGAGTCGGTAGTCGCACCATACAATGTTCAGAGTGTAAACCTGCTGATTCACATTTTGTACACAAATCGTAGTCGTCACATGTTGTACACTTGTAACGGAATCCAACGACTGGTGACTCGCATCCATCACAAACTACACCACAATGGGGCTGGGTGGAACATGCTGAAAGAAATATTAAATAAATCAGCTTCACACTGTATCCCGCAGACAGCAGGGTAGGCAGAGGGTACCTAATGTTAAGACACTCCATTCCATTTTCATTTCACATTTTCCGCCGAATTCTGGAGTCTTTGCGCATTGGGTGCGCCAAAGCGAAGAAATGGAAATATAAATTTAAAAAATATTTCATCTCCTCAAGTGGGTGTCAAACAATTTACAATAACTGGCCTCAGAAATAAAAAGAGGAAATATTGGATTTTTTAAATTAGTGTTACTCTGTACTTTGCTCACATATACAGCAGTAACAACAGATTATAATAAGATCTATAACAGTTCATTGAATTGAATATGTCCAAGGAGCATGATGCAATATTTTACTTATCATTGAAATTTTTACATTTAAGAAGCAAACAATTAAAGAAAGTATGGATAATTATGGACAGAAAACTAAATTAACTTTGTAGAGTTGTTTATAAGAGACTAAGTAAATAAGTAATACAATATTTAAAATATTTCATCACCCTATTACACCTTAGAATTTATAGCTTCATATTTTTATTGTAATATATTTTTACTAAATACTACAGACATTGGTGATTATTGAAAAGACACTCTTTTTCAGCTATTTAAATAAAGATCAGCTTTTAATTTTAATTTTCTTTTTATCAGGTACTTAAATATAGGCTTATAACTAGACATAATTAACTCTAGCTATTGAATTTCTAAGAGTCTGAATATTTGAATTGTCTTTTTCTGTATATTTAACTAAATACCTTAATATATATATGTTATTTCTCAAAATTTTTGATTTGAAGTGCCTACTATCTTTAACAAACATTGAAATTATATTCCACAATATCTCTAATTGTTGTTCACTAATATTACAGTGGAACAATGCTCTGCTATGTGCAAGGTAAAACATAAAACAGAAAAAAAAACTTACCTCCATTGTCAGCTACAGCAGTTACAATGATGTCACAGTCATCATCTTGTGGCTTTGCATCCTTGCAGTAAACATAAAGCTTTATTAAATTCTGTTGCTGCATAGCCACCAATGCAATCATGACTTCATTATCAGATGATATTGTAACATCATCATCTTCCTCATCTAAAAAATAAGTACAAATTATTATATTAAAAATAATATAACTTATCCCACATAGTAATTACTACAGCAAAAAATAAGTTTCTTTCATTATTTATGTACAGTAAAATATATTTTAGATATTTATCACAGTACCTTTCCAGGAAACCACATAACGTCTGGTTTTCAAGCCAGGGAAAACATCTTGTAACTTAGCATTTATGTAGTGGAAGCTAGTTACAACACTCTTTTCAATGCCAAATCTTCTTACTTCAGGTTTATCATCTTCATTCCAGTATGTAAACACTTTAAATGGCACTTGATCCTCCATTTCTATAAAAAATAGGCTAAATTAAGAAATGCCCACTATGTACATACATGGAAGCCATTTTGTTGAGTTATGCATTTAAATTTAGTATGAAAGCCGAAACAATGCGCGTAACGTTAACATTAAAGATTAATATTTACTTAACTGTTAATAGAAATAATTGAAAATATATTCCTAGATTCTATTAAATATAAAGGTTTACATTATGTGTAAACAAAAATAAATAATCAAATCTATTTACCTGATGTTTTACAAAGGTTTATTTAACAAACAAAGCAACACAAGCAGCGACAAGGACTATTTCAACTTGAATGTTGTTATTGCGCAGCGGTCTACTATTTATACAAGTAGCAAAATGAATCATCACTCACCGAAGCTTGGAGAAAGAAAACAAAATATATAATATTATGGTGCAATTGAAAGTGATTCTGTCAGCTGTTCGAAATGAAAATGACAATGTCATTCTACACATCATGTCTTCCACAGATTAAAATGGACAATATATAAATATACAAAGAAATATTATCTTAAAAAAACAAAAAATCCCAAACCTCTACACAAAATACGAAATATGGAATCCATTAGACCAGTAGATGATGAGTATGTTTAACTTGACTGAATATATTTATTTAAATCATGGCTACAAATATTGTCGATTAAATCATCGTCTGTACATTCAGGCCGCCGTGGCGCAGTAACACGACGTGTAACACGACGGTTGTGGGTTCGATCCCCACCCGAGGAAGCGAAATATTTATTTACGTTTATATTTCCATTTTTTCGCTCTAGTGTCGAGGCAAAGCGCGGAGTTGAGTTCTGCTATTCAACATGATTGCGTGTTGAGTGGCAGAACTCAACCCCGTCTCCAGAATTCGGCAAAAAGTGGGGAACGGATTGTCTTAATACCGGGTTCCCTGCCTACTCCGTTGCGTGCGGGATACAGCGTGAAGCTAAAATCACCTTCCAAACAAAAAAAAAGACGACACGCAAAAATAACAATACAGACACATCAAATAATTATATCTTGTGGGGAAGTTAAAATTGAAATCAAAAATCATTCAATAGTACAGTAGTAATTGACATTTTTTAAGGTAATTTACAATATGAATAAGATTATAAATAACGACCATATGAATGTTACAAATTTCTCTATTCCGATAAAATCTTTTCTTATTTAATATTTTTTTATATACCGGTAGACTATATTGACTTAAAGCTAGGCAAGGCATAGCCCAAAGATAAAATAGAAAAAAATGTTAGACATCAGTTAAATTGCGTTTATTTGTACTATAGAAAACTTATTTATGGATTATTTTTGAGTTAATACAACATTAGGAATTCACGATGTTCACATTAAGTTCGATGTTTGATAAAAATCGAAAGAAAAACATCAATTTTTTGCACATATGTCATTAATAAATTGTCAATCACAAAAGTTATTAAAAATTTTAAACGGTTAAAACGAGAAAAAAAAATTAAGCCCTAATGGCTTAAAAATACATTATATGACCGAATACTTTTAGCCAATCGACTGTACAAATAATAATTTTGAAAGCACGTGTCGCGTCTAAATTTCGATTATGTGTTCTTGCTCACATCGATGTTACGATGTTTTATTTAATGCAACATCGATATTTCATCTGCTGATAACGATGTTCATTGAAAATCGATGATCGGACATCCTTATGTTATGTTACGTTCAGCGTTCAGAGTCAGACTTCAGTCATAAAAGGTTGATTTTGTTATTCTGCGACAAGTAAATGTGTTCTGTGTTCTGCGACTATCATCAATTAATTTAGTGCATCAGTAAGTGCAATTATTATTAACTTTACGGACTTAGAGAAACATATTTTTATTGTATGATTATTAAATGGGAAAGACAAGCCAAATGGGGTCAATGGAAGTATTATGGGCTTGACAGACATAAACAATGGTTGAATGTTAAATGTAGGTAGCGGAGTATATCAAAAAACTGTAGTTAACGCTTAAAGATAGTTGATACAATCTTGAAATGTTGTTCTTTTGTTATAATACTTTTAAATATAACACCAACTATTCTCTTTAAGGAATATGTTTCTTAAAATGTTTACTTGAAAAAATTAATGTGTGGATAAATTTATATTCGTAATTAAGTATTTGAATAACTTTTTACTTAATTGCAGGTAAAAATATTCAATATGCCGCGCAAATACATTGCGAAGGGCAGCAAAAAGTATAATAAATATGATGTAAAACTTATAGCAAAAGCTGTTAAAGCATATAAATCTGGCATAAGTTCTCTGCAATCTATAGCTGACAAATATAAAATAGATAAATCAGTATTATATAGGCACGCTACTCGTACTATGAAAAGGCAAGGAGGTCAGACTGCCTTATCAGAGGAGACCGAAAAAATAATATTGAATTATATACACATATGTACTAACTGGGGCTACACTTTGGACTCTTTAGACGTGCGATTCCTTGTTAAGTATCATCTTGATAAAATAGGTAGGACAGTTTTAAAATTTAAAAATAATTTGCCTGGCCCAGACTTTGTTAGGAGTTTCCTTAAAAGGCACAAAGATCAAATATCTCAAACAGCAGATTGTCCAGATATGGAAAATGAAGTTGACAAATCTTTATTAGCTTTATTAGATATTCTCAATTCAATGCGGTGTGGAAAAAGAAAAAGAAAATTAAAAGTTACCTCTTACGAATATAATGAAGAAGAAGAATTGAAAAGTGAAAACAAAAGAGCCAAAGAAATTGGAAAAAGAAACAAACAAACAAGTGATAACGAAGCATTTTTTGATAAAATAGCCATATGTGATAAAAAATATAAAAAAGGCA
The DNA here is from genome assembly GCA_036379175.1 of Heliconius cydno galanthus. Taxonomy (NCBI): domain Eukaryota; kingdom Metazoa; phylum Arthropoda; class Insecta; order Lepidoptera; family Nymphalidae; genus Heliconius; species Heliconius cydno. The sequence goes on from JAKRZM010000623.1 coordinate 140,467, forward strand.
TTCAGAATATTAGTGATGTAGAAGATAAAAACATAGATAAAGGCAATGGTAAAGGTAAAAAGTTCAAAGGAATGAACGCCAAGAAAGTTGAAGAAAAGGTTAATACATGTCCTGAAAAAATGAACACACATGACACAAACCTTTTAAATAATACACAAAATGCTAGCATAGCTTGTTTCTGTAATGATATTGTCAAGGCAATGTCCATTAATGTAGGAGATTACATTGTATATGATGGAAATGAAATAATTATACTAGAAAATTTTTCACATATAGAAGATGAAAGTAATTGAAGAGTATAATAATGAAAGTTAGTACAAATAACAAAGTAAACATTCTTGCTGATGAAATTATATCAACTTCAAACCACTCTACTTTCACATTTTGTATTTTTTCTAAAATATGGTTTTTTTTATGTGTGAAATAACACTCAACAATTAAATCTAAGTAATTTGTAATAAATTAAATGAAGAGATTTTTTTTTGTTTTACATTACCAAGTGGTAATATGGTTTGTAAAATAAAAAGTTAGTACCTTAGGTGTTCATTGACTCTACATTTTTTTTGTATTTTATATTATGTTTAATACTTGTTTTACATTTACTATAATTTAAATTTATTTTTAAAACACATTTATATTTATAGTAAATGTAAAATGAGTATTAACATAATAAAATGAAAAAAAAATACTACAGTATATATTGTTTGATATTTAAAATCTAAAGCATTGTGAAAATT
>JAKRZM010000623.1:141275-236393 GCA_036379175.1 Heliconius cydno galanthus
TATTATGTTTAATACTTGTTTTACATTTACTATAATTTAAATTTATTTTTAAAACATATTTATATTTATAGCAAATGTAAAACGAGTATTGACATAATAAAATTAAAAAAAAAATACTACAGCATATATTGTTTGATATTTAAAATCTAAAGCATTGTGAAAATTGGAAAAGGTTTATATCAACCCGGTTTTACTGTTGATTTTTTGTTTAGAATATCATAATACTATGTATAAAAATGGGAAGTTACAAATTCATGTTTTTTTATTAGATATAAGCCGCTAGTATGTAATAAAAAAAGGTTCACCCTCTTTTACTCCTCAATTATTTATTTGCTAATTTAAATTACTTTCGTCGTCTAATAATCAAAGTGCATCTTGAAGCCTTATTCTAGTAATGACTAGATAGTGGCATATGCATCATTATGACTAAATAAATAACGATATTTTACAAAAATAATATATTTACAAAAATCTACATCAATTTGTTAACATTAAAAAAATGGCTGACATTGACACGATCGTACGTTCGTAGTGTTGCTGCGGGATTCAGAGGCAGAACAGAGTCGCCTAATCCTCGCTAGACTTCACTTCACTAGCAGCTTTACTAATCAAGACATGATGGTTTATATTGTACAACACAAGTTGTATGGACCACCATATTTAGAGAACTTACTATATTCGCACAAACAACCCATTAAACACGGTTTCACTTTGTTATGGAATATATTTGTTTGATTTTAAAAAAAAAGGAATTTTATAATTATTATTTTTATTTTCAATACTTCTGTAACTGAATTACATTTTAGAGAAAAACATAAATTATCATTCTTACATTAAATTATATAAACTAATTGGAAATAAATAAATAAAAACAATTAATCTTGATGTAGTTTTTCTATGGTATTTTTGGGGCTGTCTGCAAATTTTATTGGCCCACCAAGTTGGACTGTTTCAGGTATGCATAGTTCTTCATTGAGCTTCTTTGCTAAGAAATATATCTCTGCCAGTGCAATGACTAATGCACACATGACACCCAAAAGTAATCTAAATCCAAAGTCCAAGTTTCCAACCATCCATTCCACCCCTCTAAATCCAAATAGAAATCCGGCAAATATTGAAATAATAAATTGTCCAATGGCGATGAGTTGACGGTTTAGTTGTTTTACTAAAAAAAGGAAATTTATTTATTATACTAGTCTTTTTTGTATTATTTTATTTTTTTAGCATCATGATTTATATTGCAAATATCGCTGGGTAGGCACCAAATTCACAGAGAACCTAGTGAGAAGACAGAAGACATTTGCTTTCAGTTTTTTAACTCAAATTATATATAGAGTATTGAATAGTAGGAATTTTTAATGAATCATTAACTATAGATTTCTGTTTTATATTTCTATATTTAAAGTATATTTAGAAATGTTATTTCTGCTAACACATCTTTTATAAAAATAAAAGGTTTTTTCCAAATTAATTATATGAAACTATTTAACAGGATTAATTGTGTATATATACCATTCATTTCGTACATTTTAAAAATTTTGGGGTTTTCTCTGGGTCACAGGCCAATGTAATATAAATGCAACATATTAAATTAAATTATTTAATCCGATTAAATATTTTCATTTAAAATCTATGAAAATAATTATTTATGAAACTTTACAAAGGATGAAAATCAAAGGATAACTTACATTGATATGAAATACTATCTTCAGGAAATTTCATTCTTACATTATCAACACCTTTTGTCATTTTTCTGTATTCTCGAGCTTCTTGCTGGGCTCTTAGTTTAACACATCTTGCTTCCAAATCAGGGTTTCTTTTAATTGTTTTATTTTCTGGAAGTTTAAGTTGAGCATCTTCCAAAAGAGTGTGAAGATACGGAATGTCTTCTTCTCCATTAGACCTTCTGAGTTTGAGATGGTCATATAACCAGTTCAAATCTGCAATTACAAGATAAATGTCATTTTCATTTTTGGATTCCTTATAAATATCATCAATGTCATCACTGCAATTTTTATTATTGTCTTTTCTTTGTTCTTCACTTGTTTCTGGAATATTATTATCTGTCTCATTTTTTTCTTCAAGTTCACTTGTGGCTGTTTTTTCACCAGCGCAAGACTTTTTAATTTTATTTAAATTTTCAATATCAGATGAAGTAAAGGATATTGTTTTCTGATTAGCAATGCTGTAAGTTTCAAATTTTCCTTTTACACCTTTTACTATTTGTAATATATTATGAGGTAAACTATCAGATATGGGTACAGTTTTCAAAAAATCCAATATTTTTTCAGTTGGATAAATTTTTAAGTGTGTGTCAACAAGATATCCTTTAAGATCCATTTTTTATTTATTGGTTATATTCAACTTATGATTTAAATCTGCATATAAATCTCTTAATTCCTCTTCTTTTTCTTCAAATGTATTATCAATTCTTTGGCATTTGAAGTTCATATCATCAATAAATTGATCCCATTCTTTCTGTCTTCTTTCACGATTTTCATCTATTTTTTTTTTGTTAACCTAAAGAAAAGTTAAAAGAGAAAATATAATACAAATAAGAAAAAAAGTGAATATTTAGGTATTAATATAGACTGCCCACAATTTAATTATATTTATTTGTTCCCTCGATTCCCATTAAAATCATTTAATGGGAATGGCAGAATGCCACTTTCTGCCAAATTCTGGAGGCATTGCGTATTGAATTGCGAATCTCAATGCCTTATTCCCATAAAGACATGTCGGTTCCCCAATTTTCACTGATTGTTTGAAGCTTAGCATATTAAGTAGTGGAACTCAACACATGCATTGTTACCAGAGTGAAAGAATGAAAATATTTCCTAGGGGGAAGTGGATTTCCCTAGTGGGAATTGAACCCCAACTGTTGCATACTATTTATTTTATTGTTTTATTATATACCTTTTGTTTTTCCTGATATTGTATCTCAATTTCTTCAGATAGTTTAGTAGCTTGAGCTAATTTCTCAGCTAAAACTGGCAATGCAGCATTGGAATTTTTTATTATTCTATCTACTTGAGTATCTTTTAAATCTGTAAGATTCTCAAGTACGGTGAACAAATTTTCAACTTCTCTATCACCTCTTTTTTCCTGAAAATAATATATATATTTATAATAATATAACTTGACTAAATTCAAAATTGTAGATTGAGTTATTAACACGAATGTCAAGTTATTTCATTAAGTATTTATCAAGAATTATTGTTTTCCTTAAAGTTAGGTTCCGTGAACGATTCTTCAACATGTCACCATAGGATGTGAATATTTTATATAACAATACAAATTCTGTACATAGTTACCTCAAATTCTTTTAACATAAATTTGATCTCCCCATTAAGAAAAGGGCGATGGTCAAAAAGTCTTGACCAAACTTCGCTAATTTCTAAAACATATAAATTAATAAATTAGAATACCATGTTGATGAGCTTTTATGCATACAAATTGGTAACATACATATATACTTATAATTAAAATAACTGAATGATTCAATGAAATTAAATACCAACGTGTATTTTTAAATATTTTTTAATACTATGTAACTCATATCGTGCACAAATTTAATATTAGTTTGAGTATCATGAAAAATAAACCATACCTCGTGACAGTTCCGTCATTATCACTAAAAAAAATTAAAGTATGTCTATGTATAATTGATTACTATATAATCTGTGCATTACAACAAATAATTTATAACTCTTAATTAGGTAGCAAGTTTCTATTATCTTTATAATAAAAATCTAATAAACTCAGAATAAATAAAGAGCTTAAGAACGACGAACGTATTTTAATATTGTCTATGGTATGGAACATTCATTCTTCCTGTCAATTATATTTCATTTCATTCGGCAAATCTCACATTCATGATTCAATTCAATTAGTTTATTCATTCATGACCGCTGAGATGGATGTGTTTGTTTGGTAATTGATACAAAATTGTTTTTATTTGCGCAGAAGTGATTTGTGGTTAACAATATGTGTTCAATTAGTCGCGAGTGTCGGTTTAGGTAATTTGGTTGGTGAATTGTGTAAATAGCTCTAAACGAATGTGATTGTAGACCTTGATAAGTGCAGTTTTATATTGTGGTCATCATGCCGGGTCTTATTGGTATCGGTGAATTTATTGACGAAACTCGAGAGGATTATAGTTCACCTACTACATCGACATTCGTTTCGCGTATGCCACAATGCCGGCAAACTATAAACGCTTTAGAAGAAGTGAGTAATATTTTAACCTTTTTGAATTGCTCTTTTATTATTTATATAGTGGTCTTGTTCTGTCTATAATTTCATGTAAAAAGTATAATCATTGTAAAAAAATAATGGGAAAATATATTAAGAATGTTAATGAAATTCTGAGACAGTTTAACTTAATGATTATTAAAATTAAAGTCAATTGTTTTGATAATGAAATTTATATATAAATTGACAACAGTGAATTTTCATTATAGAAGTACTAGCCAGTACTTTTTATATTATTTGTTTAAGTACATAAATTTCTGTACCCGTTGGATAGGATGTAGTATGCTTATTATTTTATATTTTATTCATTTACAACCCAAGATACTTAATGATAAAATGAAATAATAATCTAAAAAAGTATGATATATGTACAAAGATTATAATAATTGAAAGACTATCTTTCTTTCTTTTTAATACACATTTTTAATTATACAATTTTTTTCTCTTTTAATAAAAAAAATACTCAAGTATTATGAGACCTAAACCCACAACCATTGCATATATTTGAAGTGTAATTATATATCCGCTTGCTATATCATGAAGACATGAACAATTTTTTTCATATATCTATATTGTTGGTAAAATCTGTACACCAAATTAGTGAGGTCAACAGCATCTGACTCACCACTAGCAATAATTGAATGCACAGCTATACATTTTTGGAGTTAACTTATGCGTTACTCTGACATGTCCATTATGCACACATCGTAATGTGCAACCTATTCAAAAAAATTACTTATTCTTCTTTTTATTTGTCTATAGGGATACATTAAATTTTTTTATTTTTTTAAAAATATTTTTTTAGTATGATTGAAAGTAGTAGTAATTATGCAGCGTTTAGATAAGTTTATATTCTAATTGATAGAATAGTTAATAACGATAAAAAAGGCGATACCGATTTTAGTCTAATAATAGGTATACAGAAAATATCTTGGCGTTTGTGAACGATCTGTCGATACTGACGCGAAACGCAAAGCAATGTCAGGAACTATTAAACGGAGAAGAGAAATTCTGTACGTGGACGGGAGGAACGAGGACAAAACCCAGTAAATACATTGTCCAAGTCTTTGAAGATGAAATACCAAATACCTATATTTGGTATTTCCTATCATATGACTTATAATTGCCGTCCAAAGCGTTTCCATTATGTCCGAAGCGGTATCTTCAAAATTTCTCGGTAAGAAAATAGATTCCGAAGAACGCAATGATCCATCGCATCCGATGATGCTTTTTATGATGATCTTGAAAAGCCGAGATTTACCTATAAGTAATGCTTAACTTGCATTTACGACAATTCACAAATATGACGTCTAAATTGGTCTTTCTTAGTATGTGATAATAATAATACTCTTTAAATGACATTAGATGCAAGCGTCACAAAACATCTGGCTAGAGCTAACGCAATCGGCAGATACCACTACCCTACTTCGACACAAAAACAGTTTTGCGTTAAGATTAAAGAAACTATCGGAGTTCTTTAAATACCTAAGAGTAACCAAAAGACATTATATTAGAAATTCATAGGATGATATTGTTCCATCACTTCAGAAGCTCCCGTCAAGCTTCATAGTCAACCAACATAAAGACGAGAACCATAAGGTGCATGCAATGGGATTAGAAATGCAATATGACCATAGGAAAATTCCTATCCCATAAGCTTTAGAATGGCGCACTCTAATACGTAATTGGTCTGTAGAGCTGTTATAATTGTATCTTAATCCGTTCCAAAAGATATCCAGATCAAAGTAATCTGGTGAGATAGAGTAAAGCTACCAAAACAGCTAAAGAATTGTTGGTAGGGTGTACTCAGAGACAGTGGACACTACTAGAGTCGTTATGGTAAAGTGTTATTTCTAGAAAATACTACGAAGGAAGCACTAATATAATTTCGAATTTACTTAGGAAAAGGGCCCCTTAAACTTACACTTGAGACACCAGTTCCATGTACTGTTCTGAGCTTGTCTTTCTGCAAAGCGATGAACCCGGCACCTGAACGATACGACGCGCGATAGTAATTTAAAACTTAGCTTGTGATTTTTATTTTTTTTTCTACTGAAATAACAAGTGAATAATTTCAAATACATTATGTATATTTTCATACATTTAGATATATGTAAAATGTTTAAGTCGAAGATGTTTTATTATTTGCGAATTCAAGCATCAAATGATGCGATAATTGCAAGCGCACTGCTTGACAGATATAATCTTGCGTAACTAGTGCATTGATTATCTACAATCTAAAAACACGAAAACAACACCTGTCGTATTACAATTTGCATGACAACGTAATAATTATCTTAAATATTTATTCGTATTCGTATTGATGTAGAACTAAAAGTTATTTAATTTTATTTCACAGAAGTACTTACAATGTCATGTAGTTTTTATATAAGAATATTAAATGACTTACTATAATTTACTAAATATTTATTAAGTCTAAGTAATAATAAGTCTTCGAACTCAAACGTAACTTAACTCATATTAAACATGAAATATGTCGTTAATCTATCTATTTTTGGCAGAAATTTATCGTTTAGGTTCTTTGGTTATTGTAGGGGAGGATATTAAGAGAATTTTTTATAGAAATTCTTAGGGGAAAGACACAGAACGGTATTATATATTTTATAGTTCACTCAAAGAAATGTTGCTGGTTTATTAAATATATGAGGTCATTCGTGGTGCAGGAGCACAAAGTGTGACTGCAACGCGACTCCAGGATTCGGCTGAAAGTGGGGAGTCTAGGTTCCCTTACCTGCTGTGTGCGAGATAAGCGTGAAGCTAATTTATTAAATATAAAAGAAAGATATTAAAAGTTGTTAGAAAAATATGAAAAATAGTTAAAGTAGCGAAATATCTCTTTTATAGAACACATGTGAAAGGGTTTAGTGCTCACTCATGTTTAGTGGCTCACGTGTTCTTATTGGGACCAGTTCGACCCAGATCGAAATCTTGTTTCAAGTTTTCTTTTACTTTCTAACAACGTTTCTGAACAAAATTTAAGTTACTTTCGTTTTGCCGTATGTAGTATTTAATAAATAATTAAATTATATTTCAACAAACATATTATAACATTGTATAAAAAAGTAATAAATACTCATGTAAAAAAAAGTGGTGTATTTATTATTTTTTAGCTTTATATAATTTATTATATCTAAGTAGGTAAATACTTAAAATAAATGAGGCTTGACATACACATTATGCTCAATATTTAATGAAATTCATTGTATAATAATAAAATTAAACAAGTTAGGTTACATCTAAGTGCTCGTATAAAAATATTACGTATATATAAACAATACAATAGTAAGAACGATAAAAAAGAAAAAATGATGCAGAGACTTCTGGGGTTACAAGGTCAACCGCTTTCGCTATCGAATTTACACAAACGTGCACACTTATTCCATTTCCATAATATCCAGCCACTTTGAAAATCTTTTCTCGAGTCGACAAAGGTCACGGATGCTAGATTCGCTAATTGGCGTGAATGAGTGAATGGCTTACTGTGTTATGATTCATGGCTGTTGCAATGTTTCACATCACTAACGATCTTTGATAATAGTAATTGAATGAATGGTTTTTTTTACAGTTTTTTTTTTTATTACCTCGGTTAATTTAACACACTGCAAAACTCAGGAGTCTGTATCAATTAAAATAAGTTCTGCGTGATTGGTTCGTTACTATTTGTTTACGAAATAATCTATTTGGTCTATATGTAAACAGTGAATTTGTTATTCAGTTATGTTAAGAAGATTTTAGCATATTTCGATTTAACTGCTTTTCGTTTTTGTGTTGTGAAATTTATTATTTTTAGTTCCTTGCTCTGGTAATAAGGCAAAGCGCGGTTGAGTTTCGCTACTCAACACGCGATATATTGAGATTTCGGTGACAAGTATTCCTACTCTGAAGTATCTTAACACTAGGTTCCCGCAGCCTATTTTTTAGTCAAGTTCAAAGGGATATATTTTAAATATATATACAAGATATCATTATTGTTTTTTATTCTTACAAAATTACCATTCATTCATTTGCATGTCTTTGTCTTCTTATATTAAAATTAATCCAGTGTAGTGCAATCGTGAAAAATGAAAGTTTAAAATAAATACAAGTTTTTTTATGTTCTCAATTATAAAAGAAAATATTTTTTTATGTGTCACTGGTGAAGAAGAATATATTTATTATTTACTCATGATGCTTGGGTTTTTTTTTATATAATTAAAAACAAAACAAAAACTAGCATAACAACAACAAAAACGTGCTTAAGGAAAAATACCTACAAAACAATACAATGTAGGTTTCGATGTGACTCAAACCGGAAATATATTTTATGATTCAATGCGAGAAATGTTAATATTATTAAGTTAATTCATCTTATACTATAGTCTTTTTAACTTTTGTAATGGAATGTTGTTCTACAGAAAAGACAGCTTCTGATTATCGGAAATAAATATTAGCAATTGCAATTTTTTATGGTAAAATGAGAAATAATTATGCATATTATCTATATAGTATAGGCTTGTCGTGTCGCAGGGAAACAAGCGTCCGATTGTAAATGCGACAGGTTGTGGATTTGATTCCCACTCGAGTGAATGAAATATTTAATATTTTAAATTCCTCGTCCTGGCAAAGAGGTAAATCGCGGCGTTGAAATTTGCCGAACGCACAGTGCCTCTAGAATATTTTTATGAGCACGGAGTGTTTTAACACTAGGTTTTCCCAGAGGCTTACTGTGCTATGTGCGCGATACAGATTGGAAAGTATTTATTTATATATTTTTTATCGCATGTTACTTTTATCAAACGACAAACAATGAATGTACGATACTTATAAAATTATATAAGTATGCAGGCCTTTAAGTATATAACAAAATAATATAATTATTCGTTGTAGGTATTCTATAGGTACTTATGTAAAAGCAATAAAAAAGTAAGGACTAGGTACCATATGCTATTTTTTGTCGTAACTTTCTACTTTTCCTCTTCTCTTTGATTTGCAGTTGATAAAATTCAAGGGGTCCCGTTAGATCTTTGTTTAAAGCGACAGATGTTTGGTGCTCCCTTATTGAATGGCTCGTGGATCCTATTGAAAACTGTTCGCAGAGAATGACCGTATCGTTAAAAAATGGGGTCAGGGGCTCACTATAGAAGTCTCAACTGCACAGAATAAAATAAGTGCAATTTTGTAAAGGTTATGAGATAACTGAATGGAAGTCGTATAACTGTTACTTGAATAAGATTTGTTTCTTTGTTGAATTTGTAGTATTATTTATAATGGTTATTGTATTTAGTATATAAAAAGAAGAATATAAATTTATTTTGAACTGCTTAATTCTTTACAGACCCTGGACTTCGACCGCGATGGCCTAACGAAACTCAAGAAAGCCATAAAAGCAATACACAACTCCGGAAATGGTGAGTTTAAAGGAAACGTATATAATATCTATATTACAAAATATACTGTCGTGGCACAGCGGCACAAGGGTGTGACTGTAGCGTGACGGTTATGAGTTCGATCCCCACTCGAGGAAGTGAAATATTTTAATTACCTTTATATTTCCATTTCTTCGCTCTGGTGTCGAGGCAAATCGCGGCGTTTAGTTTTGCCACTCAACACGCAATGCCTCCAGAATTCGGCATAAATTGGGGAACGGAGTGTCTCAACACTATGTTCCCTCTACCTACGCTGCTGTGTGCGGGATACAGCGTGAAGCTGATTTGTTTTTTGATTTGATTTTATATTTTGTAATAATTATTAATGAAATAAAAATAATTTACATATGAAACTTGAAGACAGGTTCAAACTTTTATGTAATACCATATCTAAAGTATGTATGTAAGATAAATTTTACGGGTTATTTTCGTCCCAGTTGGTAGGTTACGGTACACTAACTTATTATTAAGACGGCACGGCAGCGTCGCAGCATTCAAATGTCAGTGGGATAAAAGCAGCACTCTTAATGAATCCGTTTTAGATAGTTGAATTTTAGGTTCATCTTCCTTCGAGCGACACGAGTGTGAGTCGAGAATAGAAACAGAGGAAGTGATATGAATAGAAAAAATCTAAATATATGTAAGAACGTCGAACGGAATACTTTTAAATTTTAAAACACGTGTTTAATAGGTTCTATATGGTAAATATGTAGTTCACACTGTATTGAATGTCATTGTTTGTATTGGATTACCTACAGAGTAAATAGTAGTAAAAAGCAATTTATAGTCATATTATTTAGAATATGCCTCTTTGTCTATAAAAAAAAATACCGATAAATATTGCTAAAAAGAAATTATTGTCTGAATATTTTAATCCATTCTTCTTTTTCTTTCATTATATTCTTAATCTTTAACTAACTTTCAGATTATTTTTTTGCAAATATAAATACAAAAAATTAAATGTCTGTCTATCTGTAAAAATAAAAAAGATATACCATTTGATTAATACTTAATTAATACAGATGAACGGATGTAATGATTCTTTTTGGTTTTAATTAATTAAACACAAACAACATCGAAAATATTAAATATTGAAAGCGACATAGAAACATCGGTGAAGCCATTAAATTGAAACGAAAATATATAACTTTCGTTTTTATGCCAAGTCCGAAAAGTAACGAGATAAGAGAGTTTATTGACTCTGCAATACCGTCGCGTGCTAAGGTTTGTTTACTGCGCCGGAGTTGGGCCGCGAACTGGTTGTACGGGTTTGGCTTAGTTCAGCCGCAGCTGGCAAGGTCGTGCGCGCGCGCATGCAAAAACGACAAAACCTCCGCGGACATTCCTAAAGAGTGATGTGGTGTTAAATGTTCAGGAAAGTTCTAACCAATGTTTACAATGTAACTTATCCAATCAAATCGAATGTAAATTATGAAACGCAGTTGGAACCGTTCCAACTAATAATATCTTTGTATATAATCACAACACTCGTATATTAATAAAACTGTTATTTATACGTCGATTACGTTATATATTTTTTTTGTGTGTTCACTCTGTATTCCGTACGTAGCAGAGTATGCAGAGGGAACCTGGGAACTTAGTGTTAAGACACTTCTATTCCACACTCCGTCGAATACTTAAGGTATTGTGTGTTGAGTGCCGGATCTCATATATTTATTTTATAGATATTTCCAACGATTTATATAATAACATAAAATACGTTTATATTTTCTATTTTTAATTAAAATAAATTTAAGTGATACTTTTTATATAAAAGCTTGTGAAGTTTTCGTTTAGTTCATACAAACTACTACTACTGAAATGATTATATGAGACCAGCGGAGAAATTGAAAGGCGTTAGGCTCAAGTGTCGTCATTTAATATTCAGAAAGCGTCGATAAGATAGAGCCAGCGAATGTGGGACTCGACACGGATGACCGTCACAGTCGGTATCTTCACTCCCACTCATATGATATTAACACGCTTAGAGCAAATACTATGCCTAGCCTAGCTTTAGATAGATTCTTTAATGATTAATATTTTTTATGTTCATATACTAGTATGTATAGTATATCGTATTTTGCAGTGATGGCATACAAAAAAATGTGGGTGGTGTTTAGATGAAATCAACCTAAATACCATAAACATACAATTTTACTAAAAATAATAAAAAAATGTCGTCAATTTTTGTATATATTTGCAAATAATTTATTAAATGACTTAAGTATAAATAAACTTGGTTTATTGATTGTAATACATTTTTATTAATTATTAAAATTTATTAATTTTAACATTTAATTAACTCTTCGTTGAAATCGAGGTGATCGTTATATTGAAGTGATTGAGGCTATCTAAAATGTTCATTTCATCAAGTTCTACAAGTGACGTAATAAGTAATGAATTTAGTGACTATTACAAATTTACAACTAGACAACTAGATTAGATCGGTCGGTCTCTTTAGTGATCTTAATAAGTTGTCTCTTTTGGCTTATAGAATTAAGCGCCTAATTCCGTTGTAATTGCTAAGTAAAAAAACCACAAGACCCCATCACAGCGTAGTGCTTACAGTCTCCAAAAAATACGTTGATTTTAACTTAATTACATTCGAGGTAAATTTCTATTAAAACTTTGCGTTTTGAAATACTTCAATGAGGGCAAATGTCAGAGATCGATGAAACCAATATTTATAGTAGGTACCTAAGCTAAGAGAAATATAATCACAATGTAATAACTTTTACTGTAATTTACGACTTTACGACTAATTCGCTTTTCTATCGCAAATAGACATTTTTAATTCCAAATAAAAAAAATCGTACTTTTTATTTGCCACCCAGCTCATGTGGATAACGAGATGTACTTGTCGCGGGCATTGGAGCGGTTAGGAGAGAACGCACTCAGCAAATATTCTGAACCTGACATTGGTGCTGCATTCTTCAAATTCGCCGTGGTCACCAAGGAGCTGTCAGCGCTCATGAAGACTTTGGTTAGTATGATTATTCTCTTACTGGTATATATATTTTTTAGCTTCATAGGTATTGTATGTTGAGTAGCGGAACACAACGCCGCGCTTTACCTCGACACCAGTGTGAACAATTAATGAAAATAGAAAATATTACATTTCCTCGAGTGGAAATCGAACCCACTATCTGTCGCGTGTACAATCACATGCTTGTGCCCCTCTGCCACGACAGGCCTCTTTTATTCATCTATAAAAATATATTAATAAAAATATAATATTTATATACTTTAATTATTATCATCAGTATGTATGTTCAGGTGGTGTTGATTGCCTACTAAATTTGAATATTCGTTATGATTAAATCGAAACAGTGAAATATATTGGTACGCCCTAGTTTAAGCTTGCTTGCACAGAACTGTTAAGTGTTGCGCCGATAATATGAAATAGTAGCGATTTTTAAATGTGGTTTTTTATTAAAATTTAAAGCATGTTTTTATTGGTCTTATGTAACTAAAATAACAATTAAAATTATTCTTCTTAATAGGGATGAAATATTATTGAACTATTCATTGTTTATTTATTTTGTGTTACTTTAAGGTAAAAAAAAACCTGTCAGTTTTCACTTTTTGTTTAAATTGTACAATATATTTGATGTAATGTAAATTTGGCACACGACCGACCTCAATTACGAACAATAGAAAGTAAAGATGAGTACAAGTGATTTAAAATCTACGAAAGTATGTGATAAATATTTTCTTTTCTCTATTTAATAGTATCCTAATGTAGGTTTGGTTTTAAAATAATGCATTTTATATAAATAAATTCTTTTTTTTAATTTATAATAGGTAATATATATAGAAACACGATTATAAATTAAAAATAGTAACTATTTAAAAAAAACATTAAATTAATGTAGCTCTAGAACTACACTGTAAAATACGCAAAATTCTCAAGAATTTGCCGATCTTTTAAATTTTTACATGTTAGTAGTAGCTAGTGCCTTAATACCGTCTATATGCGTGGGCGCATATAGACGTAAATTATACTCGTAAATAGGCCAGGGTAGCTATACCTCGACCCTGGTATTGTTGCCGGGCCGGATGATAACACATCAATTAGATCATCGCCTATTTTCTATGTTTGAATCTCTTTGCCAAAAAACTAAAGCTTAAATGAACTAGTGATTAAATGAAAAACTAATGCTTAAATGAATTACTAAAATAAATGTTAACTAAATGAAGGCGGAAGAGTGACGGCGTTGAGTTCTGCCACTCAACACACAATGCCTTCAGAATTCTGCAGAATATGGGGAACGGAGTGTTTTAAAACTAGTTTCCCTCTGCCTACCCTGCTGAGTGCGGGATACAGCGTGAAGCTGATTCGATTTTATGTTAACTAAAGTGCTACTGCTCTATATTTTGCGAATAGCAAGTTCGGATCAACAAAGGCTTAGTGGTTTAACAGGGCTATTTATAATAGAGAAAACGGTGCACCATTATCTCCAATCCGGTAACGTTGTGAGCTTGTTACAATAAGCAATTTGTCTTATCTACTAGCTACGACTTTAAATGGGGCTACAAATTGCTATAGACTATTTACTTATATAGAATTTAAAATAACTATTAGTCTGTACCTATCATACATTTGGAAGCTAGAATATCATGAGCCATGTAAATATGGAACACATTTACCACTAATTCAAAAACTTAAATAAATACTAAAAAAATGCATTTAATTAAAAGTTGTAAAATCCATTCTTAATTTCTAGAGATTGTGTCAGTTGTATCTTACAAATTTGCATTATTTATAATCTCTCAAAGTGCTTATTTTTCGCGTTTCTGCAAATCCAATAAGATTAGAGGGAGCAACCTCGTTCCATTTCTGCTCGCTAAGTCCAACCGACTCTTGGGAACTGCGCAGAATCCTTGCCCTGCCCTTGACACGGCGCAATCCTTTGTCCTTCTGAGTGCTCGTTGTTTTATAAGTCTACGTCGCGTAGTAAGTAAAAAAATACTTTAATGGAACTCTTAAATTCTAACCTAATGCTTTCTTCTTTTATTACTAAAACATTATTTTGATTTAATATTATACTCTTAGGACAGAAAATTCTGTTGTATTATTCTTTATGTAGGTGTAGGTAGTTGCTAAAAAGCTAAACTAAATAAATAAAATTAAATAAAATTAAAATTAAATCAGCTTCACGCTGTATCCCGTACACAGCAGGGTAGGCAGAGGGAACCTAGTTTTGAGNAGTCTACGTCGCGTAGTAAGTGAAAAAATACTTTAATGGAACTCTTAAATTCTAACCTAATGCTTTCTTATTTTATTAGTAAAACATTATTTTAATTTTATATTATACTCTTAGGACAGAAAATTCTGTTATATTATTCTTTATGTAGGTAGTTGCTAAAAAGCTAAACTAAATAAATAAAATTAAATAAAATTAAAATTAAATCAGCTTCACGCTGTATCCCGTACACAGCAGGGTAGGCAGAGGGAACCTAGTTTTGAGACACTCGGTTCCCTACTTTCTGCCGAATTCTGGAGGCATTGCGTGTTGAGTGGCAGAAGTCAACGCTGCGCTTTGCCTCAACATCAGAGCGAAGAAATGGAAATATAAACGTAAATAAATATTTCACTTCCTCGAGTGGGGATCAAACCCACAACCGTCGCGTTACAGTCACACTCTGAACTAAACTAAAAAATTATAACTTTTCCATGATTTGTACCATCAAGCTTAGAATTAATTACCTGAGAACTCCTATCAAAGATGCAATCACCAACTTGTCATAGAATATTACTCAATAGTAAGCCTGGTGTGTAGCGTTTCGCATCAGAGGGCACGGCGTTTTCCGCTCCGTTTATTTTTCTTTCTGTGTCGCATATAATTTTATAAGAAAATGCTATTTTTAGATATATAATACATATATTGTGAACAATTTTCGATTGAATAAATTACCTGGGTCACACCTTACAGTTTACTGTATGAAGTCACGACAATTTTTCAATGACCTCGCTCTTTGTGTCGTTGAATGTATTGTACTTTTCAAGATATACATATATATTTTATTATAATAATAATAAAATATATATT
This sequence comes from Heliconius cydno galanthus, assembly GCA_036379175.1. Taxonomy (NCBI): domain Eukaryota; kingdom Metazoa; phylum Arthropoda; class Insecta; order Lepidoptera; family Nymphalidae; genus Heliconius; species Heliconius cydno. The sequence continues at coordinate 157,009 of JAKRZM010000623.1, forward strand.
TAAATAAAAAAAATCGAATAAATTGTTTCTATAGGATTACCTACTTAAATTATACAATTATGCCGTTTAATTTATAATTGGAAATTTTCAGTGTTTACAGCTGTAAAAAAAGATATCTATACTTCTTGCTAATACATAACTACGTTTAGAACTATCTCGCTTAACTAACTTTATCAATAGAAACACGTCATATCTCATAAAAAAATCTATGCAAAAAAATGTGTATAACATTTAATTTCTACACCAGTCAAGTGTGGAAGCAACAACGATCCCCTTGCCAGTCATTTGCATACAATAGCCAAGTACAAAGCACGCGCGTGCTCTCAATTAGAGCACTGCTCATAGTAAGTAACATTATCTTTTTTACTATATAGTAGGTATGTAGAATACGCACAGACGTACAGAATAGCGTAATGTGTTCTTGCATAATGGCATTTGTAATTGTTTATTATGAACGTAAAGTTTCATTGTAAGTTTTTGTAATAGTATCTTTATGTGCCCTCTAGACAAACGACTCTGATAGTCTATGGTACTTCAGCTAAGATATTTTGTCAGTTTTGCACATGATCAAAGACAAGTATCGTTTAGTCAAGAACTTAGTTAAGTATGTCTGTTAATAATGGGGGCCTAGTGTTAAGACATTCCGCTCCCGACTTTTCGCCGTATTCTGGAGGCATTGCAGGTTGAGAATAGGAGATTAAGACCAGAGAGAAGAAATGAAAAATATTAAATTTAATTTCATTTCCTCGAGTGGGAATCAAATCCGCCACCTATCGTGTTAACAGTCACACGGTTGTGCTGCTGCGGCTGGCTCCAACTGTATTTAGGTTTTTTTTTAATATACTAGAAGTTAATTGATCGACGCAAAATATTGAACTGTTAGCAATGAATAGGTTGGTTAGGTAGGTACTAAAAGACTAAAAATTGAGAGGCAGACGTAAAATATAAAAAAATATACTCTGCTCTTATCAAGTAGGTACATTCGCAGATATTGTGAATGACGTGGGGCTGTGTTAGGCTCTTAACAAAATTGAAACGCCGAGTTCAGCGTGCCTTTTGGGTACAGAAAGGATATTCTTAGCTATATCACAAAAAACCTACCTATCTACTATTCATCCAAAACTACATCTTAGGAGACATGTAAGTAAGTAAACAACATATAAAACGTTTACAAAACTAAATACATATATACCTAAAAATAAACAAACAGAAAGGCTAAAAAAGAGAAAAAAAAATCTCTGTTCTTTTGTTTAACATCATGCCTAAAATTTTTTGCAAGTAATCGAGAATGTTTACGAGGTGTTACGACAAAAATATGTAGTCCGACGCATTGTGTCCAAGTTATTCTAAGATTGCAGCTAGATAAATGCTTATTCGTTGCGCTATAGAAATGTTGAAACGAAATAGAACCTGTAAACGCCATTATTTGTACAGATGTACATATTATTTGTAATGTTTCCAGTAAATTGTCACAAATGTCTCCCAAATAGCATTATTTGGCAGATAAAAAAAATAATCAAATCAGCTTCACGCAGTATCCCGCTCCCAGCAGGGTAGGCAGAGGTAACCTGGGAACCTAGAAATAAGATCCTTCGTTCCCCACTTTCCAGCGGATTCCGGAAGCGTGTTGAGTGGCGGAACTCAACGCCGCGCTTTGCCTCGTTACGAAAGAGGAGATAAATGAAAATAATAAATATTTCACTTCCTCGAGTGGGAATCGAGCCTATAACGTACCTCTGCGCTACCACTGGAGCATATTATCTTTATTTTCTGAAATTTAATATTTTTTTTATATAAGGCTGTAGTTTTTTTCTTTATATTTGCAATTTATTTTGTAAGTATTGCGCAATGTAATATTCAATTTGAAAATTGTAGGCCGTGTATTCAGAAAAATAATTACGTTTTGCCCTTGTTTGTTATTAAATTTCTCTTTAGAAACTATTATTAAGATTTTTTCACTTGTAAAAAGCGAGCGCCGCTTGACATATTTTTTTTAATGGCTTTCATAATATTTCTTATTATTTTAGTTCATTAAATGTTTCTGTTTGTGTGTTTAATGTGTAGAAAAGCTTACATTTTTATATGACTATAAATAAAAATTTAGAGAAACATGATTAAAAATTTAAAATACTGCAAAGTGGAAGTGGTGCAGTCTTCTTTCTATACTCGTACAAAGTCGTTATTGAGGTCGACTTATTAATAAAACGTTATTGATCGATAATGTTCTCATGTCAGCCATTTCGTTTCCTAGGTCGTTTGACATTTTCTAGCTTTAAATATGAAATTTATTTTGTTTTATATCTTAGGCACTTTTAGTATGTATTTTATATTTCTAGTAACATTTATAACATATATTTTTAAACGATTTCTGGAAAAGGAGGATGTTCTCAATTCGATTGTTTTTTTTTGTTTGTTAACTTTCAAGTGGGTAGACCGATTTTGATGATTATTTTTTTATTTGACTAGTGCTTTCCGTGTGGTCCCATTTTTGGTCCATTTGGCCCAGTTCTAACAATGCCATCAATGAGAAAATGATTTAAATTTTAAATTAGCATTGTTTACTGTTTGTAGGGATTAACTAGATATACGTTTAGAATATTTATATCTGGCTTTTGAAATACATTGTACTGATAGATACATTCGACTTATATTATTAATTTCTTCCAGATTTCAAAATAAAGCGAACCATATAAAATGTTTCGTAAAAAATGTTCGTTGTTAAATGAGGGTTTCTTGAATTTTTAATTCGCACATACGTTATCATTTTGTTAGCGGATTAAAGTATTCAACAAAATGAAGCCGACAAGACATGTTAACAACAATTTCCCTCTTCCATATTAATTAGCGGAGTGCTCAATGGCCTACGACAACATCCAGGAAGGGTTTCAACGTGACAAGTTGACAACCCCTTTGTTCCTCTGACCCTCTCTCGGTGTCTGTCGGTGGCGCGTTCGCCCCATTGATTGCACAATTATGTCGCGCTTCGAGTATTCGATTTGCTAGCGTTAATGTTTTGCTTATATTGCATATTTTTTTTTACGAGGAAAAAATTGCAACGGTTTCACGGCATGTGTGCTTGCCTTTTTAGTATTTTTAGAATAAACGCTGTTCTTCTTCGGTATTTTCTAAAGATAATATGGCTCAGCCGTGGCGCAGGGGCACGAGGTTGTGGGTACGATTCTCCCTCGTGGAAGTTGTTTATATTTTCATTCATTTGCTCTCTCTGGTAACGAGGCAAAACGCGGCGTTGAGTTCCGCCACTCAACTGGGAACAGAGTGTCTTAACACTGGATTCCCATGTTACCTCAGCCTACCCTGCTATGTGTGCGGGATACAGTAATAAGCTTAAAAAAAGATAATATAAATTTTGAATTCATATATGACAGGAGGTTTTAGGTCAGGGTTCATGTTATTGTGGATATTCAATTTGCGAATACATTATGGTTGCTCAACAACCATCGTTATTCAGCGCACCACGTTCGACGCCTATTCGGCCGGTGCATTTGCAACCAGGTGGAACGTTCTAACAAAACTATGAGGTAACCGAGTGTACGACTGTACTGCAGTTGTAGTTGAAGCTGACGCCGACGCTCGACTCTCGTGGAATGCAGATGTTTGGCAACTGACTGCTTAATATGAGCACAGATTGTAAATTACCATTTTAGTGATATTTATTTGTTTTAAATTTTATTCAGTGAAAACAACCATTTGTCGGAATTGTTGAATTAAATAAGATTATTATTCTGCCTAATAATTTAAAATAACATAAGCTAGGAGAGAAGGGAGTAGGCGAAGCCGCGGGCGCGTGCTAGTAATTTTTATAAGATTGATAATATTATGACAGATTAATATGCGATAATTGTAGGTTTAAATTATTTTAGAGTTTATGTTCATATATGAAATGCATTCTGGTATACATACAATCAAAATTTAACACCATAACGAAATATATAAGTCAATGTTAAAGTTATTCTATATTTTTTTCTGTTCTATACTATTAATTTAATCTTTCATTAACAGATGCAGAACATAAACAACATAGTGATGTTTCCTGTAGACAGTCTTCTCAAAGGCGATCTCAGGGGGGTTAAAGGTGATCTCAAGAGGCCTTTTGATAAGGCATCTAAAGACTACGAGTCAAAGTACCTGAAAATTGAAAAAGAGAAAAAATCACAGGCAAAAGAAGCTGGATTAATACGAAGTGAGGTTACGTCGGCTGAGATTGCCGATGAAATGGAAAAGGAGCGAAGGTTGTTTCAGTTGCAGATGTGTGAGGTAATTTACATCAATATTATTTACTTATTTATAATAATTTATAAAAAAAAAAATAACTGATATATATTTTTACTTGAATCGTTAAATTAATAAAAACATGCTTTAGGTCCAAGTTTGTAATGATTTCTGTTAGGTATATGTATATAATGTTTGAGTATAATGGAACTTTTATTCGTTTTGGTCCCGCTAATGAATACTTTTGGCATAGAGCCTAATAGCAGTTAGTTTGGATTTAGTTTTACTATTGGCTTTTGTAGTTGAAGTCAAAACTTTAACTATTACACTAAACTGTAATTGAAATATACATATTGTATTATTCTTAAAATTACTTCAATTAGATTCAAGTCTGAAATATCTCGCAGTGGCTTGTTTTTTATTTAAGATTGAAATATGAATGCATCAATACAATTTTAATAAGTTATGCCGCAAGCCTATATTTTGAATATTTTTTAAACGTCTATATTATGTGTACGTATATATGCATATAAAAATAAATATTTCCTACTTTCATTAGGATAACATCAGTTTTAAACAAACACCTTTTTGAAACAAATACAAATGTTCGATACAGATCACCTATGATAAATACTTATCACCCGGTTTTTTATTTTCATATTTATCTAAAATATAAAAAACACATGTAATAAGACTACGTCCTGTAATCTTGAAAATTATCTTTGCCGATAACAATGAATGCAGAAGCAGTTTAACATTGAATAAATATATAAATAGATAATTGAATAATTTTTGAAATATATTTTTAGTTTTTTCTTTATATATTTTACATTCGAAATAGTGTTTATAATTTTTAGTTGCCATAATATTAATTTATGGTAGTCCACATCAGTGTCAGCGACTGCGGTATATGCCGTTAGCCGCGCGTCCACAATTGCTTCAAACAAAATGTACGATTATTTACGCAGGATGTCAATGTGACATGCGAGAGTAACGGAACGCGGCCTGGCCATATTGTAGATTAAACAATGAAAGATTCATATTATTATTTATTTGTGGAAAGTTTTACGTTATTGCTTCTTTAATACGTGTGTCAACATCTATGCACATACTAAAGATAAACTGTAAAAATAAAACATATTATCTACAGTCAACAAGCGGGTAGATGTGAAAAACAATTGACATTGTCGTTGTTTTGATGGGGGGGTCTGATTTTTTTTTATCGAATTTTAATTTAAAGATTTTTAATTTCTATGCCAAATTCTTTTAGGCGTTTAAAATAAAAAGAAACCATTTGGTCGGTTGGTATTAAAACAACAAATGAAGAAAATTTTAGGTGCAATCTGTTGGCACTAGTAAAATTCGCGTCGTCGTCGCTCTGGAATGCCAAATGTCTGTACGTCGCTTATCTATGGATGTTGGTGTGTGCGTGTGTGTGCACGTTATTGCACAACTGCCAGCCTGAAATTGATTGCCCTCGCTCCGTAGCCTACGGCGTTAACGATGCATTTTGACTATATTTAGTTTGACATTGTGTTGAATAGTGAATAATGAAAATTGAATAATTGTTTGTTCTAAATTTTACTATTATATAATGCTATTTTTAAAATTAAAATAAATAAATATTTAAAATTATTGTAATATTAAACATTTGTTTAGGAGGACGGGCTACGATATTTAAATAACAAAAGTCCCTCCTTATTCTTATTTGATGTTTACCAAGTTTTTCGTTCGCCTATACCTCAGCCACGGATGAATTTCAAATAAGGTTATTTAAATGTCACCAAAGGTTTCTCTCTTAAGTGTTCCATCATGTTAGTAGTGCCTATATATTGTTAACATTTGCATTTCTAAGTTGCTTTTATACTTATGTATACAAACTTTCAAAGGAGCATTCCGTTCGTTGAACAGGAGCGAACCGTGAACCAGTACGGACCGTTTACGGTTACCTTTTGAGTGAACCTGGTGTGACGATGATATGCTCTACTGCCCACATTTCCTGATGAGATTTGATCTTATTTCATGTGCGTTTGCGTGGATATAATTTCTTTTCCTTTCTATTTTCATATCTTTACGAATTATAATTTTATTATCAACATATAAATCCTATTAACAAATGTATGTTAAATATTTGGACGTATAATAATACCGGGTGGAATGAATATAGTCCTAAAAACATGAAAATATGCTTTCTAAGAATTATCTATGAAAAAAAGGATATATTTATGTATGTACCACCGAGAACTATCTCGCTAGTCGTGGTCGGTGCGGTAAATAATGAAAGAAAGACTGAGGTGAGTTAGCCAGTGCAGTACTGTGGCGGCGGGTCATCGACCGGCCTTGCGCGACGCAGGGCCGCTGCCGTGCCGTCTTGACCCTCGCTTTGTTCGCTGTTCAGCGAAGACACTCCTGCCGTTGATGCCAACATCAGCTATATCTACATGTAATTGGACGATACTTGATAGAATTATTCATAATTTAAATGCGATAGTCATTAAAGTTTATTTTATGTATACATAAGTATGGGTATTATCGATAATTTTTAATTAGCAAACGTTGTATCGCTTTTTATGTAATATCTACATAGTTACAAAAAATATTTTGAGGTCGTCGTTGTACATGGACACAAGTATCCAACTATAAACGTGATCGATTGTGGATTCGATTCCCACTCGAAAAAATTGTCACATCTTCGGTCTGGCAAAACGCAACGTTGACTTCTTCATCAAGCCTCCAGAATTCGGCGGAAAGCGGGAGCGGAGTGTCTTAACACAAGGGTCCCTTTGATTACCCTGATACATGCGGCATACAGTGTGAAGCTGAAAAAATATATATTTGCCGACGTAACAGATGGTACTTTATTAATACAGTATACTCGTATATACACGCCCAGACGTCAAGACAGTTGTGCAAGGTCGTCTCTCGTATTATTATTGCACAACTCTGAAATATAAATCGGGATCCACCGTCGTACACGCGCGTACGCGTGCGTCATCATTTGTATATTTAGCTGCGGAAGGGCAAATAATCTGTGTTTTCACAGTACGATTCCTACTCGAGTAGACCCCGCGTGATCTTCCTCTGATGATGCGGTAACAGGCCCACGCGCCTCTCACGGCGTCCAACCCNAAGAAATTGTCACTTCTTCAGTTGACAACAAACAACAAACGCAGCGTTGACTTCCTCATCAAGCCTCCAGAATTCGGCGGAAAGCGGGAAGCGGAGTGTCTTAACATAAGGCTCCCTTTGCTCCTTGTTACAGTGTGAAGCTGAAAAAAATATATATCTGCCGACATAACAGATGGTACTTTATTAATACAGTATACTCGTATATACACGCCCAGACGTCAAGACAGTTGTGCAAGGTCGTCTCTCGTATTATTATTGCACAACTCTGAAATATAAATCGGGATCCACCGTCGTACACGCGCGTACGCGTGCGTCATCATTTGTATATTTAGCTGCGGAAGGGCAAATAATCTGTGGTTTTACAGTACGATTCCTACTCGAGTAGACCCCGCGTGATCTTCCTCTGATGATGCGGTAACAGGCCCACGCGCCTCTCACGGCGTCCAACCGTCTGTTGTACCACTGGCTGTTCTTCATGTGTAAAAATTGTTACAGTACCTGATAAAGTTCAACGAAATCAAAACGAAAAAGGGAATCGAGTTGCTGCAGCACCTGGTGGAGTACTATCACGCACAAACTAATTATTTTCAAGATGGCCTAAAAACGATTGAACACTTCGGCGTTTACGTTGCGGATCTTAGTGTACAATTGCAGAAAATTCGACAGCAGCAAGATGACGAGCGACGAAGGCTATTAGAACTCAGAAATATGTTGAGAGCAGCGACACCACAGGATAGAGAGGTAAAGATTGTAAATTATATCATTCATATGCAAATTCTTTGAGACGCTTAACGTTTCAACTTGTAATGTACTTAATAGTATTAATGTATTTAAGATAAGTAGATTATATGCTTTAAGAATCCTTTTAAATGTCAATGCTTGTACAGCCATTATTTCATAGGATAAGTAGTTGGGCAACGGTTGAAGGCTTCCCTAAGCTTATCATTCAAGTTCATGTTTGTATTTATTTTCTTTGAATTATTCTTCTCCACTTGTAAACAAAAGACTGGCTGTAATGTTTGAAAATTTTACTGATATATTATTATCCATCTCCATTCTTTTATATGAACCCAAATTTTAAATTCATGCTGCCGCAATAGCAAAAATTTTATTCTCAAACAATAGTGAAATCCAATTGTCAAGCTAGCATTGTAACAATGTACAAAGGAATTTTGTTTGTATTGTATAGAATATGGACTATATAAAATGTACCTACAAAAAGGTCTAAATTAATTTAATATAATATGTATGTATATAATTATAAACATAGTTTACAATTGCTCTTAGCATACAAGATAATAACGATTGTTACACCATATTAGGCGGCATCAGCAGTGGGTGGATATTCTCTCCACCAATTGCAAGGCGATAAACAACATGGCGTGACACGCAGTGGGTACCTTCTCAAGAAATCTGAAGGTAAAGTTAGAAGGGTGTGGCAAAAGAGAAGATGTCGGGTCACGGCTGAGGGATTTCTGGATATTTTTCATGCTGATGAAAATAAAACGCCAGCCAGAGTGAATTTGTTGACGTGCCAAATTAAAGTTGCATCGGACGATAAGAGGGCCTTCGATCTAGTCTCATGTAAGTTGATTAAATTTTATTTTATATTGTAAGCTCAATGTTTGTCACGTTCGATAAACGGTATTGAATTGATAAGGAATACAGAATAATTCATTTGAATCACCATTTTATTATAGAAAGATTATTTGAAAAGACTTTATTTTTCTTTTTATTTAAATGTAATACAGAATATTGTCTTCTATTTTGGTTCTTATTTTATTAGTTCACTTCAAGATCTGCCCACGCAGTACATCTAGACGTGGGTTCTACTATAGATCGTTTTTATCCCATTGACCTTTGGCAAATAAAAATAAACTAGCCGTCTCATTGCCAGGTTTTTATTAAGTTCCTGCCTTAAATAGATTTTGTTTATAATAATAAATGTTGAAGTTTGTGTGGATGGATGTTTTCTGATCTGAACAGATTTAGAGGTATATTTTACAGAAATGTAACTTATGTATCAGGATAACACTTAAACTACTTTTTTAAATATTTTGTATATTTTTTTGGCTAAAAAAAATAAATAATTTTAAGCTGGCGAAACTCCGTTTAGGTCGCTTGTAATCGTATATTTTTACATAAAGTACGTCATGATAAGCAAACTGCAATAGATAAGTAATGAGATACTTCTGAGTGTGCGTTTTGTAGAGATAAAGCGAACGGGTGTATCGTTTCGTTGTGTAATATTTTTTTTTCTTTGAAATAACATGCCATTTTATGAGTGGGTAGCATCGGTTCGCTACGTTGCCGTTGATTGGAAATGGTTCTGTCAATTTCACAGCTATATGCAATTGACATGATTACGATGTTCAATATTCCAGGGAGAATTGATTTTAGTGTGTTTATATCGACGGATGTGAATTTCGTTTCTTAGTTTAATTTATTAATTTTTACTAGAATATTGAAATAATAAATGCTCTAGTCAAATTCTATATAGAAATACAAAAAAAATGTACATAATTTTTATACATTACAAACTGATTTATATTACTCAATTTTTTTATCATAGCTAATTAGTAAATTGTGCGTGATTATTAATGCGTACGACATTTCGTTAATATTTTTTGTCGAAAAATGACCCCTCGGAGAATTCTAAAAACAAGATAACAACGGATATCTAAATATTAATGACACGATTCCCAGATAACCGTACATACCATTTCCAAGCGGAAGACGAAAACGAGCAAAGGGCTTGGACGTCAGTACTGATTAATTGTAAGGAAGGTGCGTTGATGAGGGCGTTCCATCAGCAAGCCGGAGAGAGTAACGACTCGGGTCACTCTCTGTTGGACCTGCAGCGGTCTATCATACGAGCGGTCAGATCGCTGCCTGGGAACCAGGTGTGCGCTGACTGCGGTTCCACTAATGGTGAGTTGATTTTTTTAAAATGATTATTGATGTGTTAAGTTGTTGTTATTTGTGACGTTTGACGTCATTTGCAATTAGTTTCAACTGGTTTTTGTTTTATTTAGATCTTCTTTTTGATGAGAATGTATGAGAAGTTTTATTTACCAGTCTGTACTCTCAGCCATATTCAACAAACTACTAAACATGATTTAAGTTATAAAATAAAAATATTATTCTATTTCATATTGAAGTCTAGTTTTCTGCTGCATAATAATCTAGTAGAGTAATGTGTGTTGTTTAAAACGTATAGACATCCATTTTAATTTCTCGTCGTCTAATGTTTTTTTTTATTTATATAATATTTAAATTATTTTATATAAGTTCCACCAACCATGTCAAACATGTTAGCTTTGAACTGTTGACATTGTTTGAAGCAAACTTTTACTCGAGTTTCTGTTTTAGTTTTATATTTTAATTCGTATTATAACTTTAGTTTTAGTTAGAAACTCTAATATTACAGTTACTACGCTTTATTTTATAATGTACAAAAAAATATGATATTTTATGGTATCCGTAACAAAGGCAACGGCTTATCGTATTCAGTTAGACTAAACGCGGCGCTATTATTATGTCTTAAATTACGGTACTTAAAATGCTGATGATATTCTCGTAATTACAGCAATCATTGCAGTAACGTAATGTTTGTATGGTATCTCTATGCCTGTACCGATTGCATAAACAATTGGATTGGTAGATTTTAATAGGGTAATTTAGAAATGTTTGCAATTTAACTTTCCATAATATTTTCATATATCAATATATATAAAATCGAAAGGTCACTCACTCATCACGAAATCTCAGAAACTACATGTGCTAGGAATCTGAAATTTTGCATAGGAGTTACTTATAGGACGTAGGTGCTCGGTAAGACTAGGGAATTTGTAATATACGACTTCTAAAAGGTTGTTTTTGTGGTTGAAAGTTTGTATGAAATTTCGTTACTAAAAATGCTAGGAGTCTCAGATTTTGCATGGTCGTCACTTATAGGACGTAGGTACTCATGGAGACAGAAATTAATAATAACGTAGTTCACGCAGACGAAGGCGCGGGCGGGCCGCTAGTAAGAGTATATAAATTTATCTATGTATGCCTTCTAAAAAATAGGCAGTCTCCATTTTCCGCCCAATTCTGAAGATATTTGTGTGTTGAGTGACGGAGCTCAACGTAGTAGCGCTTTCAGTTCCTCGAGTGGCGATCGAACCCACACCCAATCGCATTTACAGTCATACATTTGTGCCCCTGCGTCACGACTGGCCTCCTTTTGTAAGATATAATTATATATACATTACTTTTAAAGTAATGTTCGTGGCTTAAAAATATATCCTAGTTTTGCTTAAATTTATTACTGTAAGTACTTATACAATGTCGACCTCCTTTTTAAAGTAAAAAGTCCAACGCGACCGGTTAAAATGCAAATACAGAAAATGCTTAGTACTAAACTCGTTCATTAATTTCAATAGTATTATAATATTAGTGGTAGATATGTACATGAACTCTAAGCACCAAAATGAATTATAATTCTGTTTTATGTTACATTATTTAGTTAATTTGCATAAAAATTAAATTTAAAATATTCAATATTAAAAGTGTTGAATTAAAATAATAATATCGATAACGATTTTGAAACGTGTCTAGACGAAATACATGATTAAATTGCAACGTCTAAAAATAAAATGTTAAATGTTAATAAAAGTAGAGACAAATATGGCAGTAAAACGGAAATAGAATCTAGTTCGCCGGGCGTTATTTCGTTAGTTTTGTCGCCCAACGAAGTCAAGAGGGGTGGCACTGGCACGGACGTAGAGAAGTAAATTGAATTCCGTTGGATAGGTCAATTTTTTAAGGGATTTATCCCGTTATCCAATAAAAGCGAAGTTAATTTAATTTGTGATAGATAGATAGATACAATTAATTACAAGAATGGAGTTTATTGTCTAATATCTATTTAATTGAATATTCACGTAATTAGTACTGTTGGGGAATAATTCGTAATAAAAATATTTATATAGTTTATCCATTATGATGTTTATTTGTTCATGGCAGTGGGACAGTATGACTGTAAGTGCGATGGTTGTGAGTTCGGTTCTCACTAGAGGCAGGATTTATTTTTATTAGTCGCTCGGATAAGATATTACGCCGTTTAGTTCCTATACTAGATACAATGTGAAGATCAAAAAATTAATTTGTTTTAAAATATCATTAAACAAGATAAACCAACTACCTCTCTCTATGTATTGATTAGTATTATTTGTGTGACCACAGACCTTGACAAGAAATTAGTATTTTCAGCAACAATAGGAAGTTCACTTCCTTTTAAAAATTGATAAGAACGTTCAACGTGTACTCGATGAAACAGTCTAGTACAAACAAATTAATTAAAATATTTTATTTAACTTTTATATATAAAAGGTTGAAATGAAATACAAGGTGATTAAGTATAGAGTTTTTATATTCTTGTTATTTTAGTTGAGCTCACAAAAATGTCATGATATTTCACTATATCAAACGTTTTGTCATATGTCTCGTTATTATTTAGAAACTGGGGCACACTTGGAATTACTATCTTACATGAGCGATACATTGTATTTATTTGTAGTTTCTTTTTGTTAAACGTTGTATTGTTTAAGCGTGTATTGTTTACCTGAATCTTTTTCAAAATATTTTTAGCATTGCGGAATTATTTATTTTGTACTATATTTTTATTATTATTTCATTTGTTAGCTTTGACCTATCGTGTATTGCACGAGTGGCAATCGAAATTGGTGTTAATTGTCGATAAAGTTGTATTGTTTCTGCTAACTAATTGTGGCTATAACTCATCAGTTTTATAATTTATCCCATTGTTCTAACGAGGCGCATAGTTTTTATGAATTTTAATCATGTTCTACCGACAGACTTGTATTGTTTACCTATTGTGATGCAAAGGTCATTCAAGATTGAAAAAAATATTAAACTATAGATGCTTTTTTTTTGTAAATATATACGTATATTTTAAGAGGGAGAACCCATTAAGTAAAGCGCTTTTCTGTGTCGAACTTGTTAAGTTCTGGTGAAGTTTCGAAAGTTCAATGTTCTAAACCTATTTCAGAAGTACCTATCAGTGTTTTGTTAAAAAGTTGACTGACATTACAGTATATAATATTATAATTTTTTTATTTGAAATATTATAATCAAGACGAGACTTAGAGAAAGAAATTTCTCAATTTTTCACTCGAACGAAGCCGCACGTAAAGTCTAGTATTAGATAAAACTATATTTAACGGCTGCATCGCATGTAACTTATAAACCAGTTAGCAAATCTTTGAATACGCCGCCGTTACCCGTCACGGTTAGAATTAATTTTATTGTATTGTTATACCTACCTATAAATTCTTACAAATGAAATATTTTATTTATGAAATATTTTTAATACTGTAATAAACATTATTACTTTTAGATCCTACGTGGCTATCCACAAATTTTGGTGTCATTGTATGCATCGAATGTTCTGGCAGCCATCGGGAATTAGGTGTTCATATATCGAGGATTCAATCTTTAACGCTGGACAGACTGAGCACGTCACAACTGTTGCTTGCGAGGCATATGGGGAACCAGATGTTCAATGAAGTCATGGAGAATACCCTCGACGAGAGGGATAAATTAACTCCAGAAAGTACTATGTTAGTAAATATGTTTTTACTTAGTCACTATATTCTAAGTGGTTTGCCAATTGCACCTTCAAGAACGAGTGCTAATTTAATTATATGCTGGCATCATGTTTTTATAATTTACATTGTTGTTAAAAATATTTTTAATACCAACAATAATATCTGTTGGTCCATATATCTGGAAATAATGAAAACTTTTTTAACAATACATTTATCAAAATATAAAAAGTATGTAATTTTTATTTAAAAGCAAAATAAAAAGCCAAGTTCTACAATGCACTTTCTACAAATATATCAAAAGAAGGAAATTTCAATTACTGTCAATAACTTATCTTATGCTTTTTAATTTAGATTATATTTTTCCGTTTTAGGGAAGAAAGACTAAGGTTTATCAGGGAAAAGTACGTATACAGGACGTGGGCGGCACAAACATGTAGGGACGCGGCGGAACGCCTCTCAGAAGTGGAACACGCGGTGAACAATGGACACTTGCAGAATCTTTTACAAGCATACGCTGAAGGTGCTGACTTGGCTTCCTCGCTGCCGAGCTCTGTAAGTACAACATCTCTTTATTAAACAATAAAATATTTGGTTATTTTTATCAGCTTATCAGTCGGTAGGTACTCGCGCGCGGGGAATGCGGTTTTTCCTACAAAAAGCAAAAACAATCAGTTTTTTTAATTGAAAACTATTTTCGTGCTTAAAATTCCCTAGTGAACGATTACGTCATTGTGAAGGTGCCCTATCTTCTAGGAAATCATTTAACTCATAGTCTTTGAATTAAATATCTTTCTAGAAATAGTAAAAGTATACCTACTCCTAATATCAAGTATATCTGGTATATATATGTTTATTTTTATTCATAAAATATTTGTTATGTCTAAAATTGTAAAATTATTTTGGGTATTGTATGCTATTGTAAAAGGCTAAGTTCTGCTATATATGTATTATGCAGATGTAAATTTTTTTATCACATATAACACGTTCGATATAGATATAAAAGGTAAATATTCATTGTATGTTAAAATATTTACCATTGTTTTCCTTTTATTATCACCATATGTATTACTTTTATAATATAACTTTTTAACAAGACAATTATCATATTATTGTTGTTGATATCCTTATAATTTATCCTGTTAACCTTGGTTGACCTTTGGAAACAGTGTCGACGATACTGGAGGAAGGTCACTGTTTTAAAGGCCAGGGCTGTGGCTACTAAAAAAAGTTATTTAATTGTTCTTTCAAATATTACAGGATTGCGGCGAAACAGCTCTCCATTTAGCCATATCACGAGACGACGGCGACGGTTCCTCTCTCCACATAGTGGACTTCCTAGTACAAAATGGCGGATCTCAACTCCTCGATAAAGCAACTGTATCGGGCATGACCGCCCTACATCTGTGTGCGGCCATCGATCGCACTGAGCCAATGAAACTCTTGCTCAAAGCCAATGCCGATATTAACCTGAAGGATATTAATGGCAGAACGCCATTGCAGATTGCAAGACAGTTGGGACATCATGCGTGTCAAGAGTTGGTTAGTGTTTTTTTTGTTAATTTTAGTCTATATACTGCGTTCTAACGTAAAACTCTTAAGAATTATGTGTGTAGGTATATCTATTAAAAAATAGTAAAATTGTAAAATTATATCCACGTAATATTATAATGTAGTAAGATAAAACCTATAACCAAAATTAATAACATAAAATAGTAAAAAATATTTATATATTTTCAGCTGGAAAGTGTAGATAAGAGGGAAAAAAGTATTTTCGAAAATATCAACATTGACTGGAATTTGTCACACGACGATGGATCAACGGATTTTTCGGACGACGACACGGTCATAGATGAAAGAGTAAGTAAATCTACCATAGAATATTATTCACGTAATTATTTATTAAGTTGAATTTTATGCTATGATAATCATCATATAATCAATTTATTGGCAATATCAAAATTACATGTTAAGGAATATTTTTCTTTATTTTACACAATTGAAATAATATACAGGTTATGTATAAATGATGAAATAATATAACATAAGTGGTACAGCGCCTGACACGGCGTTAACGCGGCGTTTTTAGGTTCGGTTCCCACTCGAGCAAATTAACTATTTTCATTTCTTTGTTCTGGTACGCAATGCCCTTAAAATTGGAGGGTGTGTGAGGAACGACGTATACTTTACTTCCTATATGAATCATGACACATCATGGAGCTAAAACAAAAAATAATTACCCAAGTAACTAATCTATTTTATCTATTACCATGTTATTCTAGCAAAACGGCAGCGTAACACCCGAGAAGAAGTGTCCGCGGTCGCGTCCCCCCTCATACGCGGGCACGTGCGGCGGCGGGGGCGGGAGCGCGTCGGCGGGCGGCGGGGAGTCCCCGGTGCTGCGCTCGCGCTCGTCCACGTGCGACTCGCTGCACCATGCGCCTCCTACGCCCACCACGCTACCCAGGAAGCCGAATGTCTGTGAGTGCAAGCTTTGTGTATATTGCTGGCTGCTTCTTGGTTCAATGGGGTTGCATAAGCGGGTGCGTCGGTTGGTGGTACGGGGTCGTTAACGGGAGTGGGGGTGAAGTGTGCGTTGACCGACTGTTGCAGAGTGCTTTATCAAGTCGGTACGTGCGTTCGTACTCGGGAGTAGGGAAGTGGGAGTGAGAAGGAAATTGAGTCGGAAGTTGAGTGGCGAAATACCAACGTCGTGATTTGTATTAATAGAATTAAAAGTTAATATTTTAAATATAATAATTCCCCCGAATAGGGATTAAACTCACATCCATCACGTTTACAGCTAGATATTCTTTTGTATAATTCAATATACACTTTTCGTAGGCAATGCTGACTATACATAATGATTACTGTAATTATATGTTCATTCTGTTTATGTTTATTCCTATTTATCGTAAATTACTTTTGAAAAGAGCAATTATTAAGTTTATTATCGTCTCTTGTCAGGAGAATTGACGAAAGATGTTTGATTACAGACGCCATAGGCAGCCTGAAGAAGCGCGCAGCCCCGCTGCCCCCCGGCGTGGCGGGCGCTGTGCCGGGCGGTGCTCCACACCCACGCTCCACGCCCTCCCCGTCCGCCGACTCCACACGCTCCATACACGGTATGTGGTGTAGCCATCGATACCTTCATTGGCAAACCACTCAGTAAAAAAAATATTGTCTTAAATATACTTCTTATTATAATACCAACGTTTTTTGTAATAAGGGATCTACTAAAAGCTCCTAACATTACGTTTTCGAGATTTCTTGTACNAGTGGGGGTGAAGTGTGCGTTGACCGACTGTTGCAGAGTGCTTTATCAAGTCGGTACGTTCGTACTCGGGAGTAGGTAAGTGGGAGTGAGAAGGAAATTGAGTCGGAAGTTGAGTGGCGAAATACCAACGTCGTGATTTGTATTAATAGAATTTAAAAGTTAATATTTTAAATATAACAATTCCCCCGAATAGGGATTAAACTCACATCCATCACGTTTACAGCTAGATATTCTTTTGTATAATTCAATATACACTTTTCGTAGGCAATGCTATAATGATTACTATAATTATATGTTCATTCTGTTTATGTTCTGTTTATGTTTATTCATATTTATCGTAAATTACTTTTGAAAAGAGCAGTTATTAAGTTTATTATCGTCTCTTGTCAGGAGAATTGAAGATAAATGTTTGATTACAGACGCCATAGGCAGCCTGAAGAAGCGCGCAGCCCCGCTGCCCCCCGGCGTGGCGGGCGCTGTGCCGGGCGGTGCTCCACACCCACGCTCCACGCCCTCCCCGTCCGCCGACTCCACACGCTCCATACACGGTATGTGGTGTAGCCATCGATACCTTCATTGGCAAACCACTCAGTAAAAAAAATATTGTCTTAAATATACTTCTTATTATAATACCAACGTTTTTTGTAATAAGGGATCTACTAAAAGCTCCTAACATTACGTTTTCGAGATTTCTTGTACAATTTACGCGGATGGTAACGAGGCGAAGCGCGGTGCTGAGTCCCGCTACTGACACACAATGCCTCCAGAATTCGGCAGAAAATGGGGAGCAAAAGTGTCTTAATAATGGAATATCTTAACATTAGGTTCCCATGTTCCCTCTTCCATATTCTATAAAGTAGGAATTAAACATCTGATGTTTTCAAATCATCACACATTCACAAACAATATACAATATGTACAATCAATTTATTATCGATCTCAGGTGTAACAATGGCGGCCGTGGGCGTGGTTAAGCACCGGCCGCAACAGCCGCCGCCGACGCCGCCTCCTGTGTTGCACAACGGCGCGCATAGGGATGAACCCACTCCGCCACCGAGAAAGGTATTTTTTTGCTTTAACTTCTTACTTTCTTGTATCCCGCATTCAGCAGGACAGGCCGAAGCAAACCTAGTGCTAAGATACTCCGTTTTACACTTTCGACCTATTTTTCAATGAATCGCATATTAAATGGTGGAACTCAACGTTGCGGTTTGTCTTGTTGTCAAAGTCATTTTCTTATGTGGGAACCGACCGCGCAACCGTCGCGTTTACATTCAGATGCAGTGCCGAATAAATAAAACGCGATATGCTGAAAAATATTTGTTAAGTGATTTTGTTTTGACCTTTTACATCGAAATTAATGGAAAATTTTACGATTTTGAAATATTCGTAAAATATACATGTGGTTCAAAGTTGATATACTTAAAATATTTAAATTTCGATTTTTATAATAATATGTTAATTAACAATTTTTTTTACAATTTATCTCAAAATCAACTACAATGACCGATTTATAACAAAAATTGGACTACCTTGGAGTTGCATTGAATTTATTTGTATTTTAAAATTAATACGTCTTCTTTTATTGTAGGTAAATGTTATTTTCGTTTCGTATACTTAGTAAACATATATGGAAGCTTGGTTATGGTACCATGTTAAATATGGATAATAGTATTATTATTTTCCAATATGCTTGAGAAACAGAACGAATCGTGCATAATTGGTGTAGAAAATCACTTGTATTTGTCATTATTGTATGGTAGAAGTCATTTCAGTTAAACATAATATGTATTGTTTAGAAATGTTTTGCTATTGTCATACTTACATTATACTGTGGTATAGATATTTCATCAATATTATAAATGTCATTATTTTATATTAGACCCTAAAATATATCAACACTCAATTATTTCTAAGGAAAATATTTTATATTTTTTACGAAGTGAGTATATAGCGTATTTTTAAACGCTATAAACCTGTGTGTGGTATTATGTACAGTGCTATATATTAAATTCATACAAATATAGCTAAATAATTAATTAACAAACCAAAAAGGTTGAGATGACGTCATTACTGTCACTTTAAAAATCACTAACAAAAGAAAAAAGTACAGGATTTATTTGTTTTTGCTTCAGAAGAAAAATAGATTGCACCTGGAAAATGCAGTGAAAGGAAAACTAAAGAGGGTAAAATACTGAGAGAGCTTTAGTGTAATAACTCGCTTACCCTTTGTTTACGTCTTACACACGATTTGTATTTACTTGGTACCGTCGTTTTATATTGTCAAGGGAGTGACGATGATTACTTAATCGATTTTTTTCGTGTGCCTCAAGTGTGAATCGAGATGTTTTATTTAGTTTAAGAAAACTAATATTAGATTTCTTATATTATCGTCTTGATTGGATATGATTGTATCTATTATAATATTTGTAAAAAAAATCTCGCTTCATCCTTCATGGATTCTTCAAATATTGAAGCTATTTTGAATCTCACTAGTATCACAGTAGTGTATAGAGCTATTTTCTGTAATATATAGTAGTTTGATATCCAGTAGAACATAAAAATACTTTCTCTACTCTCTTGACAATTATATACTTATTAAGTTTTTTTTAAATGTTATACACATTTAATAGATGTGTATACCAAAATTGTTAATAATACTATGTTTTATAATATTTATGCATGATTTTACTATAATGGAAAGCTTTCTCCGATCTAGTTCTTCGTAATCAAATATATTGCCAAATAGATTTTGTTTGTAGAAAAATGTAACTAAGCCTAGACCTATACATAATGGAATTCTAACAGAAATGTTTATAAATTTTGAAGTTGATAAATAACATGCACATTTTTTAACTTTCAGATTTTTTAACTAACATGAATTACTGTTTTATTAGCATGATTTTACACCTTAATAAATACAGAGAAAAATGTGTTTATATTAAATTTAAACTTTAAAAGGAATATCAATATGTCAATAGTTTCTTTTAGATTGCTTTAAAAGTCTTTACATCAGTCAAGAACTACAACTGACTGCAGCTTCTACACTTACCAGCATAGATAATTAATAGAGTTAGATATATATACTTAAACTGCTCTTTATATTTATCATCAGAAAGTGTGAAAACATTCAATTTTAAATTGATAGATCGGTATAATCGATTTTCTTTCAAAAACTGAAAAAAAAAACCACATGAATATCATGTCATTTACTAAAAGAGAAAGAACATCATATTAAATCACTCTACCCTCTATTTTCGATTCTTTTTTCATGTTTAGGTTTATTTGAATGTTTTTCTCTTTCAATATAAACAAAACGATCAGTTATAAACAAAACAAACCAAAAAATTACCATCTTAACCAATTTTTTCCAGGAATGTTCTAGTCAAGACTCATCACT
Source organism: Heliconius cydno galanthus (assembly GCA_036379175.1). Classification (NCBI taxonomy): domain Eukaryota; kingdom Metazoa; phylum Arthropoda; class Insecta; order Lepidoptera; family Nymphalidae; genus Heliconius; species Heliconius cydno. The sequence goes on from JAKRZM010000623.1 coordinate 177,659, forward strand.
CGAGCTGTGCGATATAACGGACGGTCTCGACGACAGCCGCCTTCAGTCGTTTGATAGTTCGCGGTCAAGAGAACGTTCGAGAAGAAGCGATAGTCGCTCGTTAGACGTGTCGGACACGTCGAGTATTCATTCGAGATCGCCATCTAGTTCTATTACTATGGTTAGTCGATGTTTTTGGATTTTTATATGAATATTTTTTTTGGCGACGCTGTATTGTAATCTGTATCTAGCAGGGCAAGGGGAACTTAGTGTTAAGACACTCGGTTGAACATGTAACGACCAATTTTCAAGACATTGCGAGTTGACTGGCGATAATTTAACGAGAATAATTATTAATTTTGAATATCCAGATATTGAAAAAGAAATATGATTACAAATAGCTTCGCCGTAACTGTTATCCGAACTTCTGAAGAATTTATTCTATTATAACTTTTATATAACTTGGTCGTATAGGAGTGCTTTTTAACAGCACTGTCTAATGGACTAATTAAATAAAAAATAATTTTCTTTTACTTTTTAGATGGGAGGCGGCATGCGACGATGTCGAGCTCTATACGACTGTTCAGCGGATAACGAAGACGAGCTGTCTTTTAGAGAAGGCGAAATCATTGTTGTTATTAATGAGCGCACCGAAGACGATAACTGGATGGAAGGTCAAGTCGAGGGCACCGCGCGTCGAGGAATGTTCCCCGTCTCTTTTGTTCACATGCTCCCCGACTAGTGAGAGAGAGACAAATATATGTCTCTCGATTATCTTAACATCAGCAACGATCCCCGACTAGCTAGAGATATATCTCTTGACATCATCTAAGATCCTCGACTAGTTAGAAAGAGATAAATGTATGTATCTCGTTTCAATTAATACCAACGAAGTTTTTTCCGAACGATCCGTCTCTCACACATTAACGTTGCTAGACAGAGACGGATAATATCTACAAGACCATATCCAATAAATTGATCATATATGAGTAGATACAGCAATGTTAATTTTTTATTAAAATATTTCGTTGAATTTACGTAATTAAGTGGTTATTTTATTTTCTAACACTATGTAATATGCATTATGATATTCTCGATTATATTTCAGTAATATATGTTCAAAAGTTACAAAGCAAACAAGTTTAGTTTTTAATTTTCCTAATATTTATCTTAATGGGCATTGCTTTATTTGCTTCTATGTGATTCAAATTAATAAATACGTGTTCACAATTTTCATGAAAAATAAATATAATTAGATCTAAAGCGTTTCTACTTTTAAGTAAGTTAGCAAACTACTTTGAGTAGAATCTAGTGCTTTCAGTTCCATCTTAGTTTAAACGTAATCTTTTAGAGTATCATCTAATAAGAAAAATATAAGTGAGTAAACGTTTTATGTCGTTTTTGAGGAAATTCTCATTGTAAATTAGAGTGTGTAGTAATATTTGAAACAGAATATTTATTATCACCACAATAACTATGTTAGGACAGAGTATAAATGGAACATCACATATTTGGCCTAAGCTTCAGCGTTCATTTGAAGAGCTACGAGCTTATTTTACTCTAGCATTTTATATATTAATATTGAATCCGTCGTGGCGTGGCGCAGCGATACAGCGTCTAACTGTAAATGCGACATTTGTGGATTTCAGTCCCGCTTGGGAGAACAAATTGTTTCGTTTCCTCGTTCTGGTAACGCTAGTCGACACGCAGTCTCGAAAATTAGGTGGTATATGGGGAACGTTTTGTCCTAACACAAGGTTCCCTCTACCCATCATGTTATATGCGGGATATAATAGCGTGAATCGAAAAAATATATTGATATGAGTTTAAAGATGCACAGTTCGGTAGTTGCGAAACGCGGCCCCGATGTATTACTTTAATGTGATATCACCTGCACAAACATTGTTTTTATACAAGAATTTTAATACATACATTTTTGAATGTGATTTTCGACTATTTTATCATCTTTTTACACGATTTTAAAGGTGTGTTTTTTATTAGATAATTTAACAAGTCACAAGCGCTCATTACGAATACCTAATTAATTAGAGTAAAGTTATTACTGATTTAGTATTATGAACAGTGACACCAATATGAATAAGATTTGCCACTAGTTCCGTCCCGATACGGATTTTTAATTATTTTTTTTGTTTTATTTAAAAACATTTTAATTGTGTGTGATTTAAACAACGGCTATAATAACAATGCTCAAATCAAAGCAATAGCTATAAACTGGCAAACTTGTCGATATATTGTTATATGTATTGATATTTAAATGTTTGTGTAGAGTCTATTTACGTCTTTCGACGTTACAGCTCAGATAGTGATTTGCCAAAAATTATGATAAATGTGATCTTTTATAGTTGGAGTGATATATATATTTGAACGACAAACTATTGGACCAGTGACCGTTTGTTGTGTAGTTGTTCTTGTAGTTAATGTCTTAGATTGTTAATACATACATGTTTCATAGATATTGTGTTTATTTGGATACTAGAAGTATGTAAATGGCATAAGTATATATGTAATGAGAGTTGAGCACTGTTAAATATCATGTAGTATTATGTATATGTATTAAATGAACGGACCATAAATATTTAAGTATTAATTATTGTTATTAACGCATTATATGCTATTGTGTTTTTAAATATATTCCTAATGCTTATAGTATCCATGTAAATGCTGATTTTGAATCTTGTTATAAATGTTAAATTTTATCACTTCACAGAGACCGTAGCCATGGTAATATGCGCTCTTTCACTCTCTAAAGTTAGCCTTGCGATATATGGCTGTATACGTACAGATTAAAGAGTTATTACGTTTGTAATGTAAAATAGCTTTTGAATCTTTAATATATAAATGAATAAATATATATTTTCACACTATTAACACAGTACAAGAACATTCTATGTGTATCCCTTGTGAGAAGTAGGTAACAAAGTTAAAATGAATTAAAACATGGATTCATTAGTCATTAGTGTCTTACCTTATAAAAAGATAATCCTCTAATATCTTTATTATTGTGATACACACAACGTACCACACATTCCCTTGTAATTATATTTGTTTTTGTGTACATTAATTTGAAAGAAAGTCCTATTGTATTCATAGCATTAAGACCGCATCCATTGTAAAGTTACCTTTATTAACGCGCGTTGCCATAAAATAGTATTATAAAAGTATTTATGCAACTAATTTAATTATTATTAACACATCAACATGATAACTAAAAATAAAATTAATCTTAACCAAACACTTTTAATTACATTCTTAGTAATTATGAAATGTTAAAATTTCACAATTGTTTTAGTCTAAACATACTGTATAAGAGAATGTTATGTTGTAAATATAAACTCCTTATAAATATTTCTTTTAATTATATATGTATGTATGTATGTGCTCAAAACTGTATAGCATTGTGTATTCGCTGTCAGTAGTGTTAATTGATTATATTTATTTAATTGTACAATTTGTGATGAAATATTTTAATGCCATTATAGCGACCAATTTATAATAATTTTATACAAAGCTAAACTAAATTCGAAACAACAGTTATTTATTTAATAATCAATGGAATTATAAAAGTATTATCGATTTTAGTGCAACTTTGTATTAATTGTTTATAAATGGTTGAGTATGTTAATTATTAAAAATTTATGTAACCAAATGATGCTATAGATTAAGATGTTTTATTCTCTAATGTAGTATATTAAATGGAATGTAGTTGAAATAGTTTTTTCTAATGTGTATTATCTGAATGAAAACCTGTATGAATTTATCAATACATCATTTCGATGTGATATCTGCATTTTTATTTATGAGGAGTCACCTTTATTTTCCCCTCACTGGAAACCTATAGTTATACTCTTTTTGATTTAGATTTTTAGTAGTCTTTAAATCGGATCGGAATAGAGTCTTTTATATGTTATCTCAAAGTAATATACATAAATTATAAGAACCGCAGCATTTATGTATATTTTCATAAAATATTGGTTTAAAAAGCGAGTCAAAGCTCAATGGACTTAATGGGAGCATTCCAGTCAAGACAATTCTTACAAGCCAATGTCTTATTACTCATAGGTTCGTTCTTTACATTCCGGCTCTATTATCATCAGCTTAATGGACCATATTAATGTATTGACATCTGATTTACGTATAATTGCCAATTTTCATGCTAAAAGAAATCAAAGCACGGTACTTAAAAGTCTCAATTAAGGTGTGGTAAAAATTAAAATTTTAAGAGTAATTTTTTTTGTTTAATATTTCGTGCAACACCTTTTTCTATATTTTTAAATGATTCTATCCTGTTTATAAGTTACGAAAAATTATGATGCAATAGTTTTGACATAAAACATCGATTAATTTATTTGTAAATACTAATAGGAATGACAATAGATTTTGGGAAACTGTTCTATAAATGTTGAGAAATATTATAATAAATGTTTAATTACAACGTATATTTCTACAGAAACTGACGGGTTATGTAAAAGTAAAAAAAACAAATTTAGTCAAAATCTAAGTTTTTTTAAAGTTTTCACTATCTGTTACTTGCCTATTATCAATTGTCATCTTTTTTAAGAAGCTTGACAGCTTATATTTGACAGATTATCTGTCATTCGATAATAAAAATATTATGAAAAGTATTTTATAAATCTTTTCTTACTTTGTAGTTTTCCTAATTTTATTTTGTTTTCAATTTTATTTCCATCTAGTAATTTTAAGTTTAATAATTTACCATTTACATAAACGTACAAAATTTAGTTTATGATATAAAAGTTATAAGAAAGTTTTTATTATAGATAGTGTTATAATGATAACACAACGTTGGAATTATTACGTCAATATATTAATAATTGTAAATGAAAATTTAAAAGATTAAAATAATTAGTGACAATATAGTGGCGAAAGACTGATCTATAATTCTGAAGAAAAACAATACATTCTTAAAAAATGGTTTCACGAAAAAGAGTATTTGATTTATTTAGAACCATTAATGTCGCGTCGTAAGTACTCTTTATTGAAGAAATATTAATGTATAATTTAGTTTATAATAGAAAACTTAATATCTATTCAAATATAAAACCTATTTTCAAAAAATAATATAAATACAGAGCCATTTTTAAAGCTATTTTATTTTCTTTGTTAATAAATATTTTTATTTTAGCTGCCAGTGTCCAGCACATAGTCATAGGGGAAACTTTCAAGTTGCTCATGCTACTCCATCAAAGGATTATGCCTTTGAGGTAATTTTAGGACATTTTTATATCTCATATTTTATAGCTCATGTATACTCTTAATATTATGAAAGATCACCAAAAACTCTTTAGAGCACTCTACATTCTATATTCACATAGGGTAAAGTTTTCCGATTCATTTAATTTTGTTTCTTGTCCTTATTGTCAAATTTCTTCTTATTTTAACTAAATAAACTCTGTCCATCAGTTATAGTGGAGTTTTGCATATATGATTTCAAGTCTTACTCAGTGGAGTAAAATATTTTAATTTCTCTACTCTGACATTGCAAAGCACACTGTTGAGCTTTGCCACAAATCATGCAATGTCTCTTATTCTTCTAATTTTACCAGAAAGCAGTGAAAGAAGTGTATACTCACTAAATCCTGCTATACTACTATATATGTGATCAAGCATAAAGCTAAGATTTTTTTTAAATTTGCAGATAAAATGTTCAACAGTGAGATATGGTTTAGGTGTTACAAGAGAAGTTGGACAGGATTTGGTTAATTTGGGGGCAAAAAATGTCTGTGTTATGACAGATCCTAATGTTGTGTCTCTGAATCCAATGAAAGCAGTTCTTAATTCTCTTACAAAAAATGGAGTCAATTATGAAGTATATGACCAGGTTAGAGTGGAACCAACTGATTCAAGGTAACTAAATAAATAATTTATTATATATTTTTTTGCTTCATATTACATGCAAGATAGAGAAAAACGAGCCCCAAACACTAAAGTTTCTGCTACATTTTTACTTTCTGTACTACACTAAAGGGACCTTGCCACCATGCGACCATCTTTGACCCTTTGAACCGAGGCCTTTCACTGCCTCTCATTCCACTTAAAAAGTTATATTGACAATATTTTTTGCTACATATGATAAAATTATCATTATAATATATCAATGCTGTAAATATTGAAAAATGTTTCATTTTTATGATATTTTTATAGTAAAAGATAAGGTAATGGTTACCTTTTATAATTTGGATATCAATAATATTTTTGTTTTTATGATATTTTGTTTACTTGTAATTTTATTAACACCACAAAGTATTGAACAGAAACACATGCTAGACTATTATTATTTTGTAAAGTAAATAATAAAGATATACTCTTAAAAATAATAATTATAAAATCGTTGGTTTTCGCGGTTTTTTATATAAAAAAAATCAGCTTCAAGCTGTATCCTGCACACAGCAGGGTAGGCAGAGGGAACCTGCTGTAAAGACACTCCATTCCTCATTTTTCGCCGAATTCTGGTGGCATTGCGTGTTGAATGATGGAACTCAACGCCGCGTTTCGCCTTGGTACCAGAGCGTAACGTAAGTAACGAAAATATAAATTTAGATAAATATTTCATTTCCGCCTACCCTGCTATCTGCGGTATACGTAAAACTGAAAAAAAAATTACTATAGTTGCGTTAAATTATATTTATTGTTAAGTTAACTTATGAAATATTAAAAATTAATATCGGTTATTCTTACTTAATAAAAAATTACCTATGTATGTATATACCTAATTTGCTTACTACCCAAAACTATTACAGCTTCAAAGACGCTATAAATTTCGCCAAACAAGGTAGTTTCGACAGTTTCGTGGCTATCGGCGGCGGCTCGGTAATGGACACGTGTAAAGCCGCCAATTTGTATTACTGCGACCCGAACGCGGAATTCCTCGATTATGTAAACCAGCCCGTGGGCAAAGGGAAACCGGTCGATGTGCAATTGAAACCAATGATTGCGAGTATGTTATTTTATTATTATATATTATACTTTCTTCTGTTTTTTATTCTATTCGATTTACAGTTAGAGATCTTTATAAATTGGACACTTTTCGAAATATTGTACATAGTGAAAGGATATTTTTAATAACAACTTGTTTAGAATCTTGTCTTTTCATAACGTATAGTAAATATTTTACTTATTTTTATTGTATTTAGACAAAATTGACAAATATCCCCATGAATGTAAATTATCCATGAATACTATTTTAATTTTAAACAAAAGTTATGTAAAAATTTTACAGTTCCTACAACCAGCGGTACAGGCAGCGAAACAACTGGCATGAGCATATTCGACTACGAAGAAATAAAAGCCAAGACTGGCATATCTCATTCCGCCTTACGGCCGATCCTGGCTCTAATAGACCCTTTACATACACTGACTGTGCCGAGAAACGTGGCCATTTATTCGGGTTTCGATATATTTTGTCATGCTTTAGAGAGTTTTACGGCTATACCGTATACAGAGAGAACACCTGCTCCGGAAAATCCCGCGTTAAGACCAGTTTATCAAGGAAGTAATCCTATATCTGATGTTTGGGCTAGATTTTGTTTGCAAGTAAGTATTGCTTTTTTATGAGTTAAATATATTTTTGTATATAAATAAATCTTGTGCAATAGTAGAATTAAAAACAGAGCCACCCTTGGTTGGTTTATATGCTCTGCTGTTTTTATAGTGGGGTTTCACAAATCAGAAAAGTAAATATTTTGTAACATAAGTACCTACAATCAAAATGATGCATCATTATATTTTCTCGAAATAACAACTTAGCCTTTGGATAGATACTTACGTGTTTTATGGAAACAATTATTGTAATAACTTTATCCTACGGCTGTTGCAAGGACTAAGCTATTTAAATTCTGTAATAGTAAACTTTGGTATTAGTCATAAATCATAAAATTCTGCATAAACAAGTACATACTCATAAAGATGAGTAATCTTTCTGTACATTATATCTATTTTGTATTTTCTTTTAAATTTAACTTTACAATAACAAAAGTTAAGTTAATTTAAATATATTTAATTAACTTAAAATAAGTTTAAAACCCAATAGTTTAAACTAATAATAAAACTCTTGTTCAACACATATGGTAGAATGGGCGCACATATATATCTGTCAGGGCCTCGCTTAGCCATTATATTTTTATTTTTACGTTCTGGTGTCAAGGCAAAGCGCGGCGTTGAGTGCCGCCACTCAACACACAATGCCTCCAGAACTCGGCTGAAAGTGTGAAACGGAGTGCCTTCCTAACACTAGGCTCCTTCTGCCTACCCTGCTGTTTGCGGGATACAGCTGATTTAATTAATACAAAATAATTTTGAATCCCCAAGATCTTGCACAAATACTTCGCTCGTTCAGTGACCAACGCGGACGACATCGAGGCGCGTTCTAACATGCACCTCGCGGCCACCATGGCGGGCGTGGGCATCGGAAACGCGGGCGTGCATATCTGCCACGGCCTCGCTTATCCTATAGCTGGGAATGTTAAACAGTATGTGCCACAGGATTATGGGTAAGTATTGTACTTACTTGAAATTGGTGATGATGCATTTAATAGACTATTTTATGTGGTCGGTATTTGTATGTCGGTTATTACGTTATTGTTTCTCAATTTTTTAAAAATATTTTTATTTCCTGACTCAAAACACACTCACAAAAACAACGCGAGTACTACAGTGTTTTGAAACTCTTGAAATTTTGCTATGAACAAAAAACCGCGCAGCTACTTTTTTCTTCATGTTTCAAACATGTAGAGCATAGACCCCCTCAAGTGGGATTTGAAGATCTAAAAGGAAAGTAAAACTATGTCTACGATTATTTACTGTTAATGCTGCATTTTCTCATAACAGAAATATGCACATTTAAAAGATTTTAAGCATCTATCATCACATTTTGCTACCCTTTTGATTTTGCATTAATGATGGAATAACACTTCGTTATTGCATCATTAATGCTATTGCATCAGCGTAATTATATAAATAATAAATTTTCTATTAAAAATATATTTTATAACAGAATAACGTATATCAATTACTTATTCTGTTAGTAATTTTCAGATCAGATCCCATAATACCTCATGGTTTGGCCGTAACGGTAACAGCTCCGGCTGTTTTCCGTTTTACTTCACCCAGTGATCCTGAAAAGCATCTAGAAGCAGCACAATTACTTGGTACAGATGTAATAGGCAAGAAACAGGCAGATTCGGGAAAAATACTCGCCGATACTATAATACGTTATATGGAGAAAATGAATATTGACAATGGGTTGACGGCCTTTGGTTATACAAGTGATGATATACCGAAGTTAGTTAAAGGAGCATTGCCTCAAGTAAGTTTTAAAGCTTTATAATTTTGAATTGATTTTTTTATAATAATAAATTGTAAATAGCTCAGAAAACGTATAATTTACTCATTTAAACTAATAAATATTTGTATGTTAACCTATACTTTTTAAAATGGAACGTAATCGATCCATTTTGTAAATTTTTTTTTGGGCAAGTAGCACAACCCCCGCGTTTGTGATCAGTGCCGCTTGTTTTACCGACTAAACAGGTCCAACTCTTATAAATTACTCGAGTGTATTAGTTTCCCCAAATATGTAAAATTTCTCTATCCACTTCATTTAATTTTATTTATTGCCTTGTAGTACTCGAGCATAGTTTGAACGATTTCTGGGCAGTAGCAAGTGTTTTAGCTACTAAATTACTCACTACTTGATTAAAATACTAGCATAAAGCGATTTAGGCTTATGGTTGGTCGGAAGAGGATTTATAAATGCACATTTGATAAAATACAACATTTGTGAGCCTTGAGGCCATTTAGAGAAATATTTATATTCAATTAAATTTCGTTTTTCTTTTTCTCGATGTGGTTAGACAAAGCTTGTATTATAAATCAATATTTTATGAATGTATTATTAAAATAAAATTTTTGGTTAAAAATTAAATATCATGAAATATAATATTTAATTTTTAACCTAAATGTGTTTAGTGGTTTACTAAGATACTTGTAAAAATTTATATTTCTTAGTAAAAATCAAAGACAATGTCGAATTTTTTTATTAAAAAAACATATTTTTTGTAGACTAAGTCCCTAATTGGAGTAGCTATTATAATTAAAATAATATAATAATTTTATTTCATTTATAGCATCGCTTACTTAAGATTGCCCCAGTACCACAGTCTGAAGATGATTTAACGGCCATTTTGGAAGAGTCGCTGTCTATATACTAATATTTTTTATACTACAATATATGTATATAATGTAAATTAAAATAATGGTTGTTGTTATTGTTACCAATTTATTATCTGTTATCAATAAAATAATATAACATTTAAAGTTTAATTTTTATTAGTTTTAAGTACATAAAATAATACCTATCAACTAATTTGTATAATATATAATTATGTATATCTTACATTAACTAATTTTAATTTGTATCCGATTTGTTATTTCACTATAATTATAAGAAAAGCGCTAGGTTTCAAGATTCGGAAGGTTCATTTCGGAAATAATCAGAAGGCACTTACTTAATGCTCAATTTTCGATATGTAGAAAGTTTTGTTTGACTAGCGCTTACGTCTATCACTTACTGCTTAAATAAAATGTTAACGCAGTTAATGTGTTTACAAATGTTATTTGTACCGTGACTTAGACCGCCTCGGGGACGATGTTCTTGTGGTGGAACGGACTGCTCTCGTACGACATGTTGGCGGCGCTCACGCTGACGTTGCGGAGTGGAGCGTAGCGGTTGAGGCGAGGGGTGGTAGGCCCCGTCAGCTCCTCGGTCAGCGGCTGGTACACCTGGCCGCAGTCCCGCCGCAGCCGGTGCGGGCCGGGCGGCGCCATGTTCGCGAACACCGAGTTGATGTAGCGTATCTGCTTGTTCCGTCTCACAAATACCATCACTACGAGCTTGGCGACGACGATCAGGAGAAGTAGCGCACCCAAAATGGCTATCAACATTGGCCACAAGTACTCGTAGCGGCCGTGCTCCGTGTCCTTTACAGATGTTTGTATGTATACTTCAGGTTCGAGGTCGTCGTACATGTTATCGTTTTCTAAAAGTTTGATATCTATCTTTACACTATCGCTTTGCGCTTTATCAATCGGTTTTGGTGACGGAGTTGATGATTTCTCGATAAGTTTAACTTTGAGATCGAGATTTTCATCGTCTTCGTCATATTCCTCGCCGGATTCATCATCGTCTTCCTCGTCCTCACCTTCTTCTTGGTTCTCATCGTCGTCAGCGTCGCCATCAGTATTGTCATCGTCATTAAATTGGTTAGTGATGTTATTAATCATTTTAGTATCATCGGCAATCTTACCGTCGTCTAATGTGTCTTTCAAGTCAAAGTTGCCCTCTGCGTCTGTGTCGATTCTTTCCCATATTTCTTCATCAGAAACTGATGGCAATGGCTCAACGCGATGTGTAGGTGTACCGCACGTTTGACGTGTCAGTATTTCCCAACTGTATGAGCCCTCGTCTTCCTTAGCATCAGTCGCTAAGTTAGCGATACTGGCAGTATTTGCATTAGGAGAAATTTTGTGACTGCTTAACCAGGCCATGAGGTTTTCAAATTCACGGCTACAAGTTAGTAAGTTGTATGTAATATCAAGCGAACGTAATTTTTTGAGAGTATCTAATTCAGTTTCTTTAATTTCAGTAATGTGGTTATGTGACACGTTTAGGAAGCTTAAGTTGTTCAGGAGTGTGGTTGATTGATTTTTCTCTACTTTCCAAAGAGCTGTAAGTTTAGCATGACTCATGTCCAACCATGTGAGAATTGGTGTGTTGATGAAGACTTCAGCTGAAAGTACTTTCAAGGGATTGCCTTGGAGGTTTAATTTCCCGAGGTCTTTGTTTTGTTCAAATACTTTGGCCTCTAAAGTTGTCAACAAATTATATGATAAATTAATTTCGATAAGTTTAGGACTTCTCGAAAAAACTCGGCTGCTTATCGTTTTTATCTTGTTTGCCGACAGATTAATTTGCGAAAGTGCAGTAAATGTTCTTAATGAATCATCATAAATTTCTTCGAGGCCGCAGTTAGATGCATCGAACAGGTAAATGTTAAATTGTTCTGCGGAGCAATTGAAGCCTTCAGTAGGCAAATGTTTTAATCGAGGGTTGTTGGATATTTTGAAAATATCTAATTCTATGTTTTCTTTGATAAGAATGCTCGAAATGAAATCCAAGTCGTTATAGGAAAGATCCAAGTAGTTAAGTTCTACCAGTTTGTGGAAAGCTTGGTTGTGAATTTTTTCAATGTTGTTTCCGCTAAGGTTAAGATTGGCAATGTATGTCATACCATTAAACATGGATGGTCCGATAAATTTAATATTTGTTTGGCCTGCATTTAAAGTAAGTAAGTCTGATATTTGAAGTCCATATACGGAGTCGATTGGGTTTCTTTGAATGTGAAGAGTAGCCAATTCAGTGTTCTCTGAGAAAATATCTTCGGGAAGTGATTTAATGTTATTGTCGCTTAGGTCTAGTTCCTCTAAATCGAGAAGAGTCCTAAATGTATCAGCTTCCATATCTGATAAATAATTGCCAGCCAAGTTCAGGTACATTACGCCTGGCATATTTTTAACAGTATTAGCGGTGATGTATTGCATGTTACAATAAGAAACATCGAACTCTTGTACTGAAGAAGCATTAAGGAAATACTCATCTGATCCCGGGGCAGGGAATTTGAGCGGATTATTTGACAGTGTTAAAAGGAGCAGTTTTTTGTTATTTGCAAACGTTTCAGGATGTAAGCTCTTTAGTTTGTTATTAGATAAGTTAACAGCGTAGAGTTCGTGGAGACCATGGAAGGCGTTTGCTCCTACAGACGTTATAGTGCTGTTTACAATTTTGATTGTAGCAATTTGGTGTAGACCCAATTTTTTGAAAATAAAATCATCCAGTTGAATCTCTGTCTCGGCGTTGTCAATTACAAGATCCGTGATATCGTCGCCGAACTTTTGAGTTCCCATTTCTAGACGGTTGCACTTCGCTGTTCTGTATCCTTGAGATACAGTGCATATGCAATCTCTAGGACACGGCCTGTCCTCATTGAATAATACTTCTTGTTCATCTGCGTCATAGTCTTCATATTGAAACAGGAAATTGTCAGAATCCTTGTTATCTTTCTTTGCAGTTTTGTTAACAGACTCTGAGATTGCAAGCGCACAAACTGCCAGGAGCAGTAGCAACTCCCGGGACCTAGCCCCCATGTCGTAGCGAACTCTGAAATTAAAACAATAAGACACGTCAATATTTAAATAAGATAATTCAGTTTGTGCGCACGAAGCGAGTTCAAGTGCAAGGTCATCAAACAACTCGAAGGAAAAACCATATAGATATTGTTTGGACATATGAATAGGTAGAAGTTGTTTGATTATATTACGAGTGTTTGTATGTATTCGTATTTGTTAATCATAATCAATATTACAAATACATATAAAAGTTTTTGGTCGTGTACATTTTAATAAGTACAGCACAGGAATGTAATTATACAGATATAATTTTAATATTTAACTAACAAGCATAAATATTTATGAGTTGCGAAACAGATGTGGCCGTATTGTTTTCATGAAATTTCATACGCAAAATATGTATAGATTTAGTCATAAGTATAGAAAATGTGGTCAGAATTTCTGTTTTCCTTATTATCACGTAATTTAACCGCAATTATTTTTTATATTATTTTTTTAAATTAAAATACGGACATTAAATAAAAACAACAACATAAAAGTAACAATTTGAAATAATATTTTAAACTTGAAATATAAATATCAACATATTGGCAACTCTACCCGTTTTATATACACCATCCCATGGCCATACAATTATCTACTGCATAAAGTATAAGCCATAGTTATCTCAAAAGGTAAGTACCGCTGGTATAGATTAATTATTGTACGCGGCCTCAAGACATGATACTCCAGTTAAAGTGTTCTATTAAGAGTGACGAAGTTATCTTTGTTTTCATTGTAATTAAATTGCATTGCATATATATGTAAAATGTAGGTATACTCTTTAGTTTGTACATGTAAAGTATGAGCAAAATATATTGTTGGGAATTAGGTTAGAGGTAAATGTGAAATCTGAAGTATTTAAACATTATTTGATCTCAGTTTTGTATTGTTTAAGTAAAATGTTATGTTATACATATTTACGGATAAAAATTCCGCTTTATTTTAAATGTAAACAAGTCTGACAGTTTTTCTTGGATATCAGCTGTTTTTCTAACTTCACGTATCTTTTGAATCTTCAGCCTAGAGAGCGCAGTTTTTGAGAGAGATATATGCATTCTACATATAGATTTACCTACAAGAATTCTTCAAAGCGAGAGATTTTTACCTAAAACCGGTGTCCACATAGCGGCATTTGACATAGGTAATTATAATGTTCATAAAATATTCTTTTGATATTAATTTAATCTACAGTGCCTCGTAATAAATGTTATATCTACTTATATATTTCAGCTACGAATAAGTCAATGACCTCATATTACAATTGACCCTATTCTAAAATAGATTGAAATGTAATATATCTGATAAGTACAAATACTGGCTGTGATAGAAAGTTAACACACTTTCTCGCGGTCCGGTCACAATGCAGTGCAACAAAACCGTAGCTTTGTCATCGTGCGTGCAAACGATTATCGAATTTAGAAACATTATAGTAATTGGCGGAATTTATTTTTATTATTTTATATTTTACCGACTGTAAACGCGACTGGTTGTGGGTTTGATCCCCCTTCGAGGAACGTATCTTAACAGTAGGTTCCCTCTGCCTGCACTGCTGTATGCGGGATACAGCGTGAAGTTGATTTATATTTAAAGGTAGAGAGTGCTGTTATATTACAAAATTGAAACAAAGAACGGTAAGCACACAATCTCCCCGCGCTAGCGATATCGTAGAGCTCCAGATAAGATTAGATAACCGGTCTCAGAGAAATGTTCCATAGAGTAGGCTCGATATTAATTTCTCGTTTCGTCTAAGAATCATTTCATTCTACATATGCCATTGCCTGTTTATTATAAATAAAATATTTGTGGGTACATATAAAATATGTAATTACATTTAAAATAACATAATTACTACTACTCTAATAATAGAGGAAAAAGTAAAGGTAAACCAAATACGGATAAATAGAGTTATGTTTATACATACAAACATAATTACATATGAAAAATAGACAAGACGAGAATCAAAATGAATATGATTAATACTTTTATATGAAAATTTTACGATGATGCCTTCCTTCATCTAATATCCAACTCACGCGTTGCCAAATTAGATTGAAAAAACACTTAGCTCTAACCCAAATCCCCCTTCCCCCAGCTATCAGAAGCTTCGCGAAGCGATGGTGTAAACAACTACATATATGGTCAAACATGGTAATAAATAAACATGCTAGCATCGTCTCTACCATCACATTGGTGACAATTATAATTACAAATGCAAAGTAGGCAGGTGTTAGCGAAATGTGTTTCTATATGCGAGCATCTGGTCTGCGGTGTGTGCCAGCACTGCCAGCTGAACGCAAGGTGGGTCACAAAAATTGGTATGACATTATTAATGATAAGTATTAGTAAGAAAACAGCGTTTAAATTATATGTTCTTTTTGCTTGTTTGTCTTAACACTAGATTCCCTCTGCCTATGTTGCTGTGTAAGGGATACAGCGTGATGCTGATTTGATTTAGTAAATATTTATTTGGTATATTATATCAACTATAAAATAATGAATATATAAAATATTTAAAAACAATGGAAAATACTGCTTTTATTTACTAAATGATATTTTTTTTTAAATACAAGTATTTATAGATATTATTTATACCGATAATTACACTTAATATACTTTATTTATAGAAAAAAAGATAAAAATAATTATGATAATAGAACAAAAAACATTTAAATATAAATGAAACCAAAAGGAATAAATAGTAAAGTTCAACGCGTCGAATACTAATCCCTATATAAAAACAAATGATTTATTTAGCATACAATACTTTGCCTACATTGGCGAGGCGTGCAAAAATGCGTGCCGTCACGTCGCGTCACGCCGCCCGCCGGATAGATGACCGATATATGACGGACTATAGAATATAATCCATTCGACCTTATTTACATAGTCATTATTTTTTTAATAGCGAATTTTAAGTAAACAGACAGATTTTTCTGCAAGAGTTTATTTGAACATTATGTTATACAGAAAATTTAAATTACATTTATATAGAGAACCTGAACCTAGTGTTAAGATACTACGTTCCCGACTTTCCGCCGATTTCTTAGGTTGAGTGTGGCGGCACTCCACTCGTTTTGCCCATGTTATCAGAGCGAGAAAAATAAAAATATTTCATTTCTCCTAGTGAGAATCGACATCATAGCTCTAGCTACGATATGCGCCACGACTGGCCTCATTAGATATTGAACTAAGACAAATTCATGTGGTTTTAATAATAATTTTCATATACCGAATAGGTATGTGTTTTTCCTATCACAACAACACATTTACAAGTACAAAAGTACATATGCTATAATATAGGAATATAGAACGATATAAAAGTATATAAATTTATTTATAATTTACCACGCTTCTTATTCATAATGCTATAGCCTATACACCCATATCAGCTATCAACTCGCCTCGGAGAACTTTGCATAGCGTCACAGTAGTTTGCATTGAAAACTTGGCCATAAGCCGAAAAATTGGAAGAAACACCATTTATACCAGAGCATTAAGGTGCAAATTAGATTACGCTTTACATGTGACATAACACAAGTTGACAATGTAGAGACGGAGCTCGGAGGAAGGAATTTCGAATGTACTGTCACATGATATTAGCCTTTATGTTTCATAACGAAGGCTCTAAAAGATCCGTTAGGCGTGTGGAGATACTGAGAGAGTGGCCACAACACCCGTATCGGAGAACATTTCGCAAGCACCCTCGCCTCGTAATGAAACATCTTGTACGGCTTGTGGTTTTTGTTTTAGCGTCTTAGCTATTTATCGCACGCTATTAAAATACCTATATATGTGTTTTCTTCAGATAAAATATCTTAATGTTAGCTACTAGGTATTTAATATTATAATATGAAAAAAAAATCAATGGTAAACATACCTCTGTCCTAGTTCAGCCGCCCAGATACTTCGTTAAATGAGATCTGTAAAAACAAGAAACGTAGTGTGTTATTGAATTATATTTTTTAAAATGAACGTTTAATATAAAGCCAGTGTAACCTAATTTAAGGCTTCACGCTGTATCCCGCATGTAGCACTGTAGGCAGAGGGGGCCTAGTGTTAATACACTCCGTTGCTCACTTTCTACCAAATTCTGGAGGCTTTACGTATTGAGTGACGGAAGAGCGAAGAAATGAAAATATTACATTTTTATTTTCTCGAGTGAGAATCAAACCTACAACCTGTCAAATTTACAGTCACACGTTTGTGCCCTTGCTCCACGACTGGCCTCGAATTTACAGGAATACAAACGTGCATTTTTGTCATATATTAACATTTGTACATACTTATGTTTTTTATTTAAAATTTCGATGAACGCGGGTTGTGACCTGGCAGTGCATGCCTATTGCATGCAGCAACGGTGGTTTCGTATGAAAGTCGTAGTGACTCATACATTACGCTCTTACACAATAACATTTTAGATCCCTAATTGAAACTTTATATGATTGTATTATTATAGAATAGAATATAAGTATTTAATTCTACATAAAGGGAAGTAGCAAGCGCTTTTAGCAGAGTTAATTGTGACTCATTTACTAATTATCAATCGGGTTCGGTGAATCTAGCTTCTGGCAACCTATTTTGCAAACTACTTGTTAATTACAAGCTTATATATCTAAACGTATAATTTACTTTGTATTTTCATAATGACTATCGATGTTTGCATCTATCGCTTGGGTGTACTTATTGATGTGCAGAGGCGTGGTTGCTCAACCACTAGAACTTATACAACTGGTTTTAGTGGTGGTTGTCTCCTTTTGTGGTCGTAATATTGTAGTAATTTAGGAATAAATTACAATTGATTGCACCAAATAAATTGAATGACTTTCAAAGCAACAAATTGTTTGCTTAAAAAGACATTTAATGGCCTGGTAAAATACCAGTTACTTATTTAAAAAAATAAAATAGCATGGAAAATGCAAAATGTCAATACTTTTCCAGGATTGTATATCTGAATTGAAAACATATTAAAGGTGGTGGTCTCTGAATTAAAATAAATATATTAATACTAAATTCCATCACCGAACCGAACCGACCATATCTTATCGAATAATACAGTTATACGACATTAAAGTAAAATTAATTATTAGAGTAAGTAATAAGATTGCCTTGAATGTAAAAAGAAGGTCGTTAAAATTATCCGCGTTCTGAATAATAATGCGATAAGTTCTAGACTGGCGTGGTTGATGGCGGTGGTTATTGTAGGAAGGCTTTGGCAACATTTGATCGATCTTTGCTCAGTTTGTTTTGCCAATCATGGGGAGGACGTTAAATACAAATGTAAATTAAACGCATCCTATGACATTGTAATCTAACCATGGTTAAATTTATACAAAACCTTTACACAAACTGTAGCTTATGCGATTTTTTAATCTATTAGCTATGTCTATGAATAATCTATGAGCTATTTTACTCTAAAGTTTTATCTAAATCCGTTTTGTAGTTTTTGCGTGAAAGAGGAACAAACACCCATCCTCACAAACTTTTACATTTGTAATATTAGCAAGAAAATTGTAATTTTCTATCACCTGACTGTCGGTTTTTTAAGCGAATGTTTAATATCTGCATGACGTATAAATCTTTTTTTCTCTCAAATTATTTAAATATAAAAATGTACCGTTAAATTTTTCAAGTTCGCACAAATAGCGAATATTCTAAAGGCAGTATAAAGAGAACTAGTTCATAAAAACCGCCGCGGCCTTGCGCTCTATGGACACATCTGCGTATATTTACCGTCTCGCTAAGCGCATCTTTTGTATCAAAACAATAAGACTAGAGGACAAAATTGCAGTTATAAGACGAGGAAGCAGAAATTGTAAGAACTATAGTAGTTTAATGCATTATATCTGAGATTTGAACGGCTTAAATTTTTCTATAAAGAACAAAAGTTTTATTTTTATGTAGGACAAGCTTTTCTTTTTTATGCTTATATTTTTTTCAACCATTTACTTCTTATATTGTAAAATTGTCGTTACTAGGGAAAAACCATCAGTGTTTCTGTAGCGGAGATAAATCAGGGGTGAATGTAATAAAACAATACCTATTTTCTAGAAACACGTCAGATATAAAACTCGTATAGATATAAGATTTGTCAAATGTCAAGAGAACATTCTGATTAGATAATAATTGAGAAATTGAAATTTGTTTATCAATATCACTGAACTCTAATAATATTTAGTTAAAATATATTAATAAAAATAAATAATATAAGAATATATTTTTGTATAGAATATAATATATTTTAAAAATATATATATATATATTAACATACCAAATTTTATGTTAAATGTAGAATTTGGCCAAGGTGACCGCACTGGTTCTTGTCTAGACACTAACTGCTTACCTTTGTGGTAGATTATAAAAGATATAATATACGTATAAAAACTTAAATGTGATTAATATTCAACATCTTGAAATTTATAAATGAATAAATTTTTGTTTTACCTACATAAGTTGCAATTACATATTATTATAACAAATCGAATTCGAAGAATTCGAAATGTCAACAGTACTTTCCTTACAGCACTTGACAGTATTTTCCTGTAATAATGATTAGTTTATTTAATTTAATAACATATATGACGTAAAATAAAATAAAATTATTTTATAATTTACACATTTAATTTTATTTAGTGAGCTTAGTGAGAAAAATAATGGTAACTGCCAGTAATTTGCATAAAATTATTTATGTTTATTGTTGTCAAATTAGTTTTTAATTTTTCATTAAAAAAAAACGTTTAACATTCTAGTTTCTAGAACAATCTTCTTATGACTCATACATATTTTATTGTGAAAAATGCACAATATTTCGAAATTATGACAGTGGGTAAAGCCATTGCCGTGTTTGAAGATTTCCTTTCATCATCCAGTCTGGTTTGAAAATGACTTTTCATCTTTTGTGCATATTTATCAGATTGCACAGACGTCTGTGTTTACCTTTGTCCATATATTTAATCTTTTGTTTTTTAACGATTGCCGCCAGATCTTTAAATTTCTTTATACGTTTATAATAACGCTCAGAATGAAGATAAAAACGGATTTGAATCTCTTTGTTCATTTGTAGGTGGGTAATTTAGAATTTTACAATCTCAATAAAATTAAATAAAATATTTATCATAAACAACGTTAATAAACCAGTAGGCTACTACCAGTTTTTGTATGAATAGCACTAAACCCATTTAAATACAATTTTGTGGTTTCCATAATAGATTTTTAATAACTATTGATCTGTTAACAAACACGTTTATAGGTAGAAGTAGTATTGAGTTCACATTGCCCGATTTATTTTAAAATGAAATGGTCTGATTGACTGTAAGTACCGGTTCGATTACTCCGGTCCGGTCATTGTTTGAGTTCGCGGAAGGGAACATTCACTTTACGTAGTCTAGACGAATTGAATTAATTAGTTATATGGAAATGTAGTATTCATTAAGTAAAATTTTATGGTTATTTTTTAAATTTAACAGAAAAAAATATTTTTAAATATTCGTTTGTTTAATTAGAATGTATTTTGTCCGAATAGAGCATAGACCAAATAAACTTTTATAAATATGAATATTCCACTGGTGAGTTTTGAACCTGCTACCATCAGTCGTTTTAAAATACTATATGGTCTTTTTAATGTTAATACCACAGGCTCTAGATCCATTCCTATGCATTATGGAATTATTATTTGAGTGTTATGAGTTTTTCTGCAATTGTATGTCGCTTGCAAAGTAATGTGGTTGTTTTTAAATAAAATAATGCATAACTATACTATATCAAAATACTGTGAAAAAGATAATTTTTTCCATTTTTGAATTGAAAGATTTGAAAGAGATTATGATATAACTTTATATAAATCAATAAACTATGTATGTAATAAGCAATAGTTCTGGTTATCATGTTTTAGAAAGCGCAAGTCATATTTGACATATTCAACGTTTTTGTAACTGTAGGTAGATATATTTAAAATTAATTTATTAATGTACTAAAAATTTAAAATATAACACATTATCTTGGTAAAAGATTGATAGAATTGTATAGTGTTGTTTACTAAATTATCTAATTTTTAATAAAAAATCGTCTCTTGTAGCTCTACAACTGTAAGAAATGAGTCATAGCTTCGTTTAACTAAGCAAAATGTAAGATAATAAAATTTTACGGTGTTCGCTTTCTAGCACACCTGCTCGTGGCTGTTAATGGGTGTTTTTTGCAACTAGTAATGTTATATGTGGTTTTTGGGCACTATCAAATTACAGACCACCTGGCAGAGCGAATATAATTAATTATGTATAATATTTTATGCTAATTTGAATCGTCTTCCAATGTTTGTTAAATAATTAATAATAATTAAACATTTATACAATGTTGTTTTATAAATGTTCAACTTGTACTCAGATTTACTTGAAATATTTAAAAATCTTATGTAACGTAAAGGTCATTAGAACGTTTAAAAATAAATAAAAGGTTTACCCAAGTATAACGAATTGTTTAGTTACAATTATTGTTAAGATAAAAAATGAAATTTAAAATCATGATGATGATGTTGAATTAAAAATATATATTAATATATTTTAATTAAATAAAAAAAAATCCCAATTAACCAATTAGATAATGTCAAATATATGAACATTAATAGTAGACAGTAACAAGACGTAATCGCAGAAACCCCAAAATGCTATTACGTCATTGACATTTCATATAAATAATGGATATCCAATGCTAATAATAAATATTACTATTTATGATCAAGATGATCTATTTTGGTTTATTTTTATGCGAAAGAGAAGCTTCAACAAACACCTGTTAAATAATTTCCATATTTCTGAATAGAATTATCAAGTTTTAGGTATATCAAACAGAAAGGACGCTAAGAGCAACGTACGTAATTATATCTCAAACGTCGACCTTGTAGTGTTTCTATATTATTACTTTTACTAAAACTGTAAATACTTATGTCAAAACTAAAATTAGAATATACATAAATTTCAAATTAAATATATTTGATATGTCTTGGATTTATATATTTAAAATCACAATAAGCTATTTAATTTCAGGATGTGCCGATTAGAAGAAAATTTTAAATATATATAGTAAAAAACTGACTGTATATTGAGGTTAGTTTAATTTTATTTCTCCGTGACACAGGAAAATCTGACTCTCTTTACTCTCTGACACTCTACTTTGTGAACATCAACTGACTGAAATTTCAATAAAAATATAAAAATAATGATAAATTATCGATTATTATTATCAATTTCAGAAAATATGTAAACTTAACAAGGCTTTCCATTGTAGACTATCTTATGGCACTTGTTTATTTTGCTGTGACCCACTTGACGCATCCTTGTTCTTAATTTCCATGAATAGCGAATGATGTCTAGTGAAAATATGAATTTAAACTTCAGTATAGTACGCTTAATAAGTTGTGGCCGACCTGAAGTTAGGTTTTCTGAACTTTTTTACTGATCGGTAAGAAAATAATCAGATGTAAAATCATATCTGCGCAGCCATTGACAACTAACTTCAGAGCGGCCACAACTAGTTGACAGTACTATACTGCAGTGCGTCAGGTGTTTGTGTTGCACCAGACAAACCAGTTCCGTCACAGTCTGGTACCCGCGGCTCACATGGACATGGATGTAATAAAGACCCTTTATTTGCCAGCATACTCATAAAGAAGCGTTTCGGCCATTCTCTACTATCTCGTCTCGCTCACACGATCTTTATGTAAACTTTAATAAAGTTTTAATTAAGTTATATTTAGATATAGCTAAGAACTTGCTATGGGCTTTTTTTAGCTTTTGATAAATTTATTCACGCTGTATCCCGCACACAGCAAGCAAAGGGAGCTTAGTGTTAAGACAGTCCGTTCCACCTTTCCGCCGAACTGAAGGCGTTGCGTGTTGAGGGGCGGCGCTCAACGCTGCGATTTAACTCGACACCAAAGCAAAGAAACTAAAGTATTAAATATGTAACTTTTCCGAGTGGGAATGGAACCCACAACCTGTCACGTTTACAGTCACTCGCTTGTGACCCTGTGCCACAACTGGTCTCAATTTTTTTTTTATTGTTTTATTGTTTTTTTTAATTTTAAGCTTATCACTTTAAATAATTGTAACTTATGACGTAATTGAACCTTAACAAGTGCAAGCAGCAGATTATTAAAAGCATCACGCAACTAAGTCACGTAGTTTCAAAGCAAATGATATCGCAGGGGAAAATATGTCACAAGTTTAATATTAAAATAAATGTTTCCAATGACTTTGAAATTGGCGTACACCTTCTACTGATACAACCTTAGCTTGTGTAAAGGAACTTGAAAGAAGTCTTGGTAATGCATTCTCCTATTGTGTAATTCTTCTCTTTTTTACCGTACAATCTCCTTCGTGTGTTCTCCATACAACGTGACATTGGCGAAGTGATTAGTGCTCAACTGGTACGCTCGAAGCGCCATAAATTTGGAATTGAACTGAAGCAGTCTTGGTTTTTGAATTTAAAAGGTCGAGAATTATTAACAATTATGTCGTCAAAATTTTACGTCTAAGATTCTATATCTAAAATCGGAGAAATGAGAACGAGAGAGTTACAATTAGACATGTACCCTTGCCTCGAATAACGCCTGAAAATATATGAAAGTAAGTATAGATATTTTTTATATATTTTTCCCAGTAGCAACAGGAAAAATGGCGATGTTTTACATTTCGCTCGCAGTTTTTTTGCAATTCATAGCTTGATCTTTAAACATGTCGAATCCAGTACGTATTCGATTTCGCTTATTATGCGCAGTTGGCTATTCTTGTAGTGATTAGGATTCTGCTTATAACACGCTTGAAATCAATATTTAAATATGAAATCTGAATATTATTTTTAATTTAATTGATTAATTTATTAAAAAAAAACAATTAATGCCTCCTAGCCTAGAGGAATAATTTTAATATTTGTATAAGAGTAAATATTACTTATACATGATTTAATGAAACAGTATCTATGTTGTATATATATACTCGTATATGTGTAGCTAATTTCCTTAATTCTAATATTGGCAATGTAAGCTATACGAGTATATTGAAATAAATTTCATTTGGAAGCAATAATCGTAAGCCATAAAGGAAGTTGAACATAATATTGCTGTATATTTGCCTGTATTTGATACAATAATACACAATACCTATTTAAGGATTTCAGAAATAGATAAATAAGGAGGTTAAAAAATTGGTAAAAATATTTGAAATAGTTTTTTTTAAATAAGTATATTTCTTCCCTTGCCTTCTCCCTTGTATTGATTAGTTAATTTCGTTTAATAACACAAATTAGAAAGATCTGATTAAATTATAGGAAATATCACGTAACAGTGGGGTATTTCCGAAACGGAACGGTAATTTTACGTCGAGCGCTCTTATTGATAAAGGACAAGGTAAAAAACCTATTGAAACTGATTTCCATCTCGCAAGCCACCATATCGTTACGTCATAGGTAATTGACGTTTCATATTTTCCTGCTATACAATTATCATAAGGACTTATTATCGTCATAAGGACATAACGACATTTATAAAAATATGTTGTCATAAGGCCAACCGTGGCGTAGGGGCTGTAACAAGACAAGCGTATGACTGTAAACGCGACAGGTGTAGGTTCGATTCCCATTCAAGGAAATTAAATATTTAATATATTCTTCTTTCGTTATGGTGTTCAGTTGAAGCGTAGCTTTGAGTCGCGCCTGTCAATACGCAATTCCAGAATTCAGGACAAAATGGGGAGCGGAGTGTCCTAACACTAGGCACCCTCTGCCTACCCTGCTACTTGCGGGATACAGCGTGCAGCTAAAAAAATGTTGCCATAAAGTTAATTAAAATTAATTTCGCCATTTACGTTAACCCACGTTTCATTATGGCTATAAATGGCGCGACACCATAAATCGCGGGGCATGAAGCTTTGTACTCTATCAACTGTATGGCAGGCTGGCAGCCATAGGTCTTTTTCAAAGGCGAACGGGACATTGACCCAATTCAAATAGGTTAACTGTTTGGCAAATGTTAAATTAAACTTTACGAGACGGGTCGATTGAGATTTGTGTACCGTGTCGTTAAGGCTAGGTAAAAAAAAGGTATATAATGATGTTTTAAAGAAACTAGGAGGTCGTTATTTAAGTCTATCGAAGATTAATACTATAAATAGAAATAAAACTTTTCTAGAAAGAATTTAGAACATCATTAATTTAACTCATACAAAAGCCAATAGTGTTACAATTGTGGACACTATAATGAAACTTATATAAACTAGTATTTAGCCTATTTTTTTTCTTTAAATAACTCAATTGTTACCTTTTTATACTTAATAAAGATTAACATATCGAGTATGACAAGATAGTATATACGATAAATAAATTACAAGTGTATGTAAGAGTGCAATAAAAACAAATTAAAGGACACTGTAATACAATGTAGTAAATGAAATAATTCTGTAATATAAGCTTTATTAGTACTTATATAATGTTAAAAAAATAATTCTAATAAAAAATCTGCGTTTACTGTAATTAAATGTAATAATTAATATTTTTCTATGGTATTTAATTTACGTTTCCTATTTTAGTTATAGAATATACTCCATCCATATCAATTTTCAATAAATAATTGCAGGCTTTGGACGTACATTTATTTATGTAGGTATTTGAATTGCAAATGATAGATGCAAATTTGGTATCTTATAACCTTTGCTAATATGTTGTACTTACAGAATAAATTAGTATAGTTCCCTATTCAATACATGTACTGCCAAAGATTTACGATTCGCCTTCGAGGCTGCTCTGGCGTCTTTTTTGATTTACACTTAGCGCCGTCGAATTGACGCTCGAAATAAATTAATTTGTGTCCTTGCAATAACTTATTGTTACTGTCGATTGAATTCGCATTTTAAATTATTAAAATCTCGTTTATTATCAATGATATCAAGAAGTTCTATAACTAATACCAGAAACATTTCAATGAAGATTGTTTTCGATCCTGAACTAAACACTATATAAGTTGATATAGCTATCTATGTACTCGTATATACTAAATCATTGGATCCATACTCGGAGGTCTTGCCATATACGTTTAGTGCGTCATATTGTAATAAGTTCCACTTGACAGAATGACGGCTCCATCCTGTTTTAAGGACCTCATTCAGCTTCAATCTCAGGCTTTCAGTCTGTGCCATTTTAGTAAAACAATCGCGCATCGTTTTAACTGAAGTTCATTCCAGTTTAAGTTTAAGTTCTCTCTGGAGAACAAAATTAAATTATTAAGAATTAATAATACTATAGAACCTCTCAGCAAAAAAATATTTCAAGAATCTATTTATTTTACCATAGCAACACTTAGGAAATATTTGAAAAACAATTAATATTCACTTCACCTCGAAGATTCCCTTTGTTTCCTTGATGTTGTTATTTCTTTTGAAACTTTTGATAATGGTTCTTATTACAATGTGAGAAAATCTCTTATTGCGTGTTTTTAATATAACTGAAGGCCGGCGTCGTTAGTTTAAATGACATTTTTTCTTAGGTCGTTTTAAATTACCGTTACAGTAAGTACCTCGCTAACAGGACAATAAAAAATACTACCTAAACCTTTCAATATATTTTTTTATTGTTTTAAATGTTTTTTAATTCATTCTATTATTCTCTACATATTTTCTTATTGCCACAACTCAAATATCAAGTGTTTCCTTAACGCTACGTTCAAAACAAAAAAAGTCAAATGAATTTATATATTTTTTTCAACAATCTTATGTTTTGAATAAAAACCCTAACTTCTTGCGAAATGATAGATAATATAAAAGATGATCATATAATATATGTAATTAATAATATATATAAAAAAAACCATAAAAACAGATTAAAAAACAATTGGTCTAACCGTGCAGCGCCACCCACCAAGACGACCTCATACGGCGAAGTCTAAACACTACGCGTTCACGTCATGGTGCCTAATCGGCATCCTTCACACTATCCAACTAGTTATGCATTATGCATGGATAAGAGGCCAGTCGTGGCGAAGGGGTAGAGGTGTGTTAATGTAAACGTTGTGGGTTCGATTCCTACTGGATGAAATTATTTTTTTCATATTTTCATTTCTTTGCTCTGGTGTCAAGGTAGAGCGGCGTTGAGTTCCGTCACTCAACACGTAATGTCTCTGTAAATTGAATTCTATCATTATGTTTTGGAATAATACAATTTTGTTTAAAGTATTGATCCAGACTACCTGAAGGTTGAATAGTTATATTAAGACTATTTAAAGTCTAGCTAGCTAGCAGCTTGCTAGTTAGCAAATCTGTTATTACTTCGACTTATAAATAAATTAATATGAAGTAAATTGTTACAAAAAACTAATGGCGATGACAGCGCGTTGACCTTAGAAGTGTCTTTTCAATGCAAGATATAATCATAATAATATATACTGCTTACAGAATTTTGTCTATTTATTCAAAGTTGTAACAAATATTTCTGTATCCCGAAAAAAAAACACTTCGTTCCCCACGTTCCGTCCAAATTTGGCGTGGCGTCTTGTGTGGCGGAACTTAACGCTGCCATCAGGCTTTTGTCTTTGTGCCAGAGTGAAGAAATGAAAATATTGGTATATAATCCCCCCATATGTAATACCACGAGTGGAGGTCGAACTCATAACCGTCGCCTTACAGTCACTTCCATGTGCCTCTACGTCACGAGGGCCTCAAACATCTAAAATAAGTGAAATTATATTTCATACAGGCCTTTTTACTTTAAAATACTAGAAGGCCTAGTTGTAAGGCGAGTGAATACAATACTGCCAGTATTGACAGCTCGCGACTCGACGTCAAAAAGACGTCATCGACTAAAATAAGTTTATGGATGCCTTCTTGTGGCCAACTATATTAGCAATATGTTCACAACGAAAAACTATTAAGAATTTTATTATTTTGCTGTGTAATTATAAATGTTACGTTTATTTAATGTATTATAGGGAAAAAAAAGTAAAAATCTATTTTTTCCATGCATAGCAGAGAAAGTAGAGGGAAGTAGGAGAAAAGTACATAGATAATGATTATAATTGCATATGATTTTAAGCATATTAGAAATTCATGAATTTTGAATTTTAAAACATACAATTATTGGTTACATTATGTAGATTCGAATCAAGGTTCGCTTAAAATAACGACGTTGTGTTTAGCATGCGAGTTATAACAGCTACGCTAAACAAGACGTATAATAATGACATATTAACTATATATTATAGTACAATTCTGAAGTTAACCTCAATTTAAAAGATATTTCAAATAAATAGACTTAGTGATTCAAAGTTTGGCGTTGAGTTACGCCACTCAATATGCAATACCTCCAGAAAAAAGCGGTAATTGGGGAATAATAGTGTCTCAATGGGAACGGAATTTTTTAACTCTACGTTTCCGGATTCCTTTGCGTACTGATATGTGCGAAATACAGTGTAAAGCTAAAAAAAAGATAAATATTTCTTATATAGACCGAATTGGCTTCTAAAGTAAGTTACCCTTTAGTATTAGTTAACAAATACCAAGTTGAATAGATTTGGAGACAAATGAGTGTAAACCCTACAATTACCGTGGTAAATAAGGTTTTACCCTTGGTCTGAACGAACTTTCTGGCCGGTCTGGCTACGAATTTACTGTTATTTTTCTTATCTTAAGTATTTTGCTTGTAACTTATCAACAAAGTTCATTGTTTAAGAAACGCTGCGAAAGCTGGCTTTGTTCGAATACAAAACATATAAATAAGCGATTTCTAAACGTTCCTCTCATGCAAATCGATTTTCACTGTATTTAAAGATATTAATGTTGCAATCCTTTTAAAAGTCAGTTAAATACATTATATATGCTACAATAATATATTAGTTGCATTTAGCAAAGTTCTATAAAGGTTTTCTATTAAGTTTTTTTTTTAACTTCAGGATATATCCCGTAGGTACCCCGTTACCCACTTTAAGCGGAATTCTGAAGGTATTGCGGGTTGGGTGGCGGAACTGAACGCCGCCGTTTGCCTCAGTACCAGAGCGAGGAAATCAAAGTAGTAAATATTACAACCTGTAGCTATAAAGTTGTCGTAATGCAATTTAAAAAAAAAGAAGTATTATCACGTTTTTTATCATAACAAAAATATTTTTTGTGAAATTATCAATGTTTACTTGGACGGAAAATAAATCAAAATTAATGTTTATTTCATTTATTCGATTTGTGGTAAAACCTCACTATGGAACTGGACAAACGGCCTCCATTACATACAAAATGTTTACCTTATTACTTATTGCCGCCGACGCGTACAGAAATAAAAACACGCCCACATTCATATGTGTTTACCAAAACTGCTAAATGAACTTTATTTTGTATTGAAAATTGTATTTTGTGGGATCTTCTTAAATTGGTCGCTTTATACTACAAGAGGAGGTACAACGAGTGGTGCGGTGTCCTAACCATAATATGAAGTTTGGGTAAGTTTCAATGGCTTGAATATGGATTCTGTGTCTCGTTCATACTTATTGATTTTTGTATTGTCGTAAATGAGATAAAAAACGTTAAAATAGCGTTTAAGAAGTTGTTAGAAGAAGAATTTTTACCGTCTTATTGTGAATTTCGCATACATAAACAAATTCTAGAAGGATTATATGAATTAACCTAGCAACCTATTTTTCATGTAAACTAGGTAAGCTAAGTTAAGGATATAAACAGCACATAACAATGACAACTTTGCAATTCTAAATCATATAAGTACTGTATTTGTCACCTTGAGATGTGAGGTGGTAAATCTGAAACGCCCAGGAATTTTACTGTATATATTTGTTTTCAATGAACATTTATATTGGAGGCTTTGGAGTGAAATACAATATTTAAAACCCATTAGGCTAGCTAGCTGAAAACTTAGCTAAAAGTTATCTTACAAAAATAATAATAGATACCTATATGTACTAACTGAAAAAAATATAATATTCAAGTAGACAATTTAACTTGAAGTTCTCTATGCTATCTTTTCTATAAAAGGAAAAACATATTATATTGAAATATATTTTGAGGAAAAATCGAAAGAGCTGTCTCTATGACTAAGATTCTTTAAAGTCATCTACTGCGGTTCACTGATGCAGACATCGCCTGATTTTGACGATGAAATGTGCATCGCGTGCCTGAATCTACCAGCTACCACCTCACTAAATTAGAACTAAAATTGATTACTATTGAAAATTTTGTGCTGCAAACTACCGTACATGCATATATGCATTTCTTGTGTGATGGTGGGAGGCACTAGTGGGTTTAGTTCAGCTTTTATCAAACCACAAAAGAATTATACTATGAATGAAATATTTCATTTGCTCGAGTGGGGATCGAACCTACAACCGTCGGTTTACAAACGTACGCTTATTGTTAGGAAAATTTAAAAAACATTTACAAGTATTTTATAAATAAAACCTAAAATCGCATAGTTAACAAATAATAATAGCTGTAACTTCTGTTTTGTTTTTCCACGGCCATAATGTAATAGTTACGTCAACTAAGTCTGATTCAATAAATGTGAGACTAAACGTTTAATTCACGTTTAAACTAGTATGGCTGCATTTATATTGCATGAGCATCATTTTGTATTTATAGATTTGTTTTATACCTTGTTGAATGATGGTCGATATGTTATAAGTGACTGTTTAAGTAATAAAGCCCATTTTGTGTCAGCTTCACGCGGTATCCCGCTCGTAGCAGGGTAGGCAGGGAAACTAGTGTTAAGGCACTCCGTTCTCTACTTTTCGTTAAATTTTTCGACACATTGCGTGCTGAGTGGCGGTTCTCACAACCATCCATGCTCATTTAAGAATTTTACACTTGCTTTAGTTAACCGATGTTTCTTCGCTATTAATAGGTTACATTTTAAAATGTAAAATGTACTACACACTAGGTTCCCTCTGCGTACACTACCGTGTGCGTGAAGTAGATTTTTGAAGCCACATTTTGTCTACATAAATGAGGAATCATTAATATTACAAATATGATTAAGTGGAATTTGAGGGTGTATTCAGTAGGAAACGTCCCAATTAAGCTGTAATGAGTTATGTCGCGACTATAGTAGTATTTGTTTTTTAATTTTTCAGGGGTTGTTGGCTTGTACGCAGGTCTCAATCTTATCATATAGTTTGCGAGTGACTAAGAAAGAGAATATCATGTATTTCTGGTACGTTTTACTTTGCTTATAACATTCCTAAGCGATAAGGAGCTCGGTATGGTAATCTATTAAAAACTGTGTTATAACCTAACCTAACCAGTCTTTAGTATTAATTTTGGTATTTAAGTACGTTTTAAATTTTTATTACATGTACTTTTTATATTAAAATAAATAATTTTAATATATAAAAATAAAATGTTCACAAAAACAAATATCAAAAATATAATTTTTATACTAAAATGTTAAAATTAAAATATATTCTAGATAAGATTTGAACCTGGCCTCTGTGAAAGATGAAATTGTTTTGCAGTAAAATAATATATGTTATTACATTTGAAGCTACTACAAAATTAGAATGGATGTTTAAATCCTTAACGTGCTTAGATTACACAGCTGCGCCTGTATTGTTTCTGGTTTAATAAAAAGGTTGTCGACTTGTGTTTATTATTTTCTATATAATAACAATCGATTGAGGTTATCAGAAAAATGGCCTGATAACATAATTAATAAATGAGCCCAGTTAAAAACTTCTAAATAAGTAGTTTTGTTAAGTCATTGTGTTGAATATAAAATATGCCTTACTAAAGTAAATTGTTAATTTTATAAGATAATTTTATAGTCTCGTTAGCGAAGGCAATATTTAAAATACCATCTATATATATAAAAGGACTTNCAAAATGCAGGTGATATACAAGTGTATTTAAATATTATTTTTGATACTAGCGACTCTTAAGAATTAGTGAATTAATGGTCAAAGATATGATGGTGATTATATACATAACTACTAACAAAAATGTGTGGAAATATTTTATTTTATTATATTTAATTTTACAGAATGGCCTTAGTGGCTACTAGAAATAAAATAAGCAAAGTAAATGTCGAACAAGTTATCAATTTTGAATGTTTTTTAAAGCAAACTTATATAAAACAGTGGAAAATAGACGTTTTCTCTTTATGCCGAATTGTCGATGAGTCACCGCCGGTCACCGCCGGTCTGTTGGACTCGTTTGATTCGATATCGGACTGGTTTTATTTTCACTAACTCTTTATTCAGTTACTTATTTGAGTCGATCTATTTATTATTTAGTTACTCATAAAAGATTTCAATAATATAAACAGTTCAAAGTACTTTAATAGTAAAAACAAAGCAAAAATGTTTATATTTACAAAATTGAATACCCAGAAATGTATGTAAACCTAAACAGATTATAAATAACGAAATTGTGTGAATGACGTAGACGTATTTCATGTTGATTTTCCATAAATATTTTAAATTTTTACTTTGTTTATTTGCCACAGATGACCCATATACAGTGTGCAAATTGGCTCTCTCAAACTCTCTTCACTTATGCATCCTGCTGTTGCAACTTGACACAACTAGCTTTCTTTTGTCTGACGGAGAAATTCGCAAAATTATTCATGGCTGTTAAGTCATTACATCCGTGTAGTGTCACCCTTAAGAATAAATTTCTTTGTGGCCGATAGGTTCAAGATATTTATAATAAATATTATATATTCATTAATAAATCTATTATTTGTCTTAACACTAGGATTCATCTGCTTTTATTATGCTTTTTTTATTATATATTTAATATCTGA
Source organism: Heliconius cydno galanthus (assembly GCA_036379175.1). Taxonomy (NCBI): domain Eukaryota; kingdom Metazoa; phylum Arthropoda; class Insecta; order Lepidoptera; family Nymphalidae; genus Heliconius; species Heliconius cydno. Next base: position 210,671 of record JAKRZM010000623.1, read on the forward strand.
ACTAAAAATATTAAGAATTAAATGTAATTCATAGAATTTAATAACAACTTGTCAAATTTTAAAAGTTATAATGGAATTAATAATAGTTAAAAATTAAAATAAAAATTACCACCCGTATCACGTACGTAGAATCCTTAATACCCACATCGAGTATTACAGGTAATTAACAATAGCAACTGACGCTTCGAAATGCGATCTCGTGTTTACAAAATCCCAAACGGAAACCGTAAGCCATCAGATATCATCAGATGACTTCCTTAAAACGCAAACAAAACTATTTGAAACGGCTCAATAAAGGCACCGGCGTGCATGCAGTTAGTGGAATGCCAGGAATGTTCTGCAGATTCTGAGAAGCGAAGCTGTTCCCTTAACTAAGATGGCATGGGTGTATGTTTCTTGCAATAATTACTATGGCCGACTCTCCTCATATCGATATTTTATCGTTAGAATCAATTGACATTTAAACACGTAAGATATCATAAAGAAATATTATAGCGTAAAAAGTTAACGCAATTATAAAACAGGAAAAAATATTATAGGTTTAATACAAAAACTAAATATAGATACATCTTCGTTGCAAGTATTGAGGAGCAAATATAAAGGTAAAGACAATATATATGAAGGTACTATATAGGTTTAAATAATAAATGTTAATGAGAACGAGTCGCTATACATATACAATGTAAACTAGCTCCACACAGAACCATTATTCCTAGCATCTCATCTGTTAAAGAGAAGCCGACTTCCTTTGTAACAACGTCTGCCTTATACGTGCAAGATTACACATTCAGTTTTAGATCTGTACAGATATATTCGTAGCGAGATAAGTGCAGATTTTGTTATACTATCAGAAAAGAAAAATATTATAGCTTGATATAATAAAGAGTAAAAAAAGATAAAACAAGAGAATACTAATGCGGAATTAATAGTTGTTTTTGCATTAGTTCATTAGACCGTTTCAATTGTAAATTGGTTGTCCATTGACAATACTACGGAATGAAGTCACCTTCCTTTAAGTTGACAACAATTTAAGGAGGTTAATTATAACAATTGACCGTCGGGAAGTTCGTTACGTATATTTCATGGATCAGTTTCCTCGTAGTAAAATAAAAACTTGACTCATTCATAGATTCAGGTTCTCTTCGATTTCTTGTTTCGTGTAACTTATTTTTTATATTAAATATTGACAAAAAATTGCCTCCCTTTCCCTTTTAAAGTGGATAAATGGGCTGCCTCCATTACAGGAAATGGTAAAACAATAAACATTTATGTGCGAGCGAAAAGAATAGNGTTACGTATATTTCATGGATCAGTTTCCTCGTAGTAAAATAAAAACTTGACTCATTCATAGATTCAGGTTCTCTTCGACTTCTTGTAACTTATTTTTTATATTAAATATTGACAAAAAATTGCCTCCCTTTCCCTTTAAAGTGGATAAATGGGCTGCCTCCATTACAGGAAATGGTAAAACAATAAACATTTATGTGCGAGCGAAAAGAATAGAATTCAATGATGAATAGGATCAATTCAGTACAGCATTTGTACCGGAGAGTTGAATGTCGATATAGAGGTCATTCAGTAAATACGTGGCAGACAAAATTGGAATCAATCCTATGAATTAATTAAATCTGAATTGAAGTTTATTTGTATCATTTAAGAGTTTTGAGGTAATTTGTTTTAAATCTAAATATCGAGAATTCAAATTTGGGTATGTCTCAGAACTACAAATACTGAAAATTCTAAAGGAAGTCTTTATTATATTCTGTGGAATATAAAGAGACTGTGAAGCATCAACCGAGGTTTTAACTGGCCATTGAAGTGAGAAAAAATTTGCAACGGTTTGTCACGTGTAACCAGATGAAGGTTGAGATTTTCAGTATTGAGACTGACGTAAGATCATAAATTCTGACATCAGGTCTCGAAAATGTTCTTAACAATTTTTTACTTAATATAAAGTTAAATGATTAATTTATTTCTAGAATACAAGAAATATTATGTTTTTAATTAAAGCGAAGTCATTGTAAGAGGCAATAAAAATATTTTTTATTGTTTACACGACGGACAGCTTTGTATGTAGGTATAGGTTTGTATGTATATATGTATGAGCATGTAAGTAGATACCACTTTTGTGAAGTGAATGACAATGATTAGATAAAAACGGTGATATATTTTCTAAGGTGTGAATCGTTGTAACACAAATCATACCGAGGTGCAAAATAGAAATATCTAAATAAATATTATATAAAGAAAAGTTGTCTATTTATACAAAAGCAATTATATACGTTGCTTAGGAACAATATTTGGTAAACACATACATACTAAAATAATAAATAATATATTAATGCTTAAATCACTTTATGAATAATAAAACGTATAGTGATTATGTAAATAACTGTATTTCTTAATACACATAGGTACGTCAAATGGCTGTTGCACATTAAAATTTTATAGACCAGATACCCACCAATATGCTAGGCAATTGGTATCAATTAAGGCTAATTGCTTCAGTTTAAGCTTATCTGCACTGCAATACTCAAAAGTAGTCTTGTGGATCAAAATTGTATTTGTAAACCTAGAGCATGGACGTAAATCAACAAAATTATAAAGCAAGTATAAGTATATATTATTAGTTGATTGCTAGAGCGAGATAAGGCACTCAACCTCGACGAGGATTACCTAAGATGACAATAATGTGCGCCGACGCAAGGAATCCAAATGTTTCGAGCGCACAAAGGATCTGAGCCAGCGACGAGCCGTAACGCATATATCTTTGTTGTTATACACAATAACCGCGTCACAATAAAGGCACAATCATGTAAACACTGTACAGAACTAAAATAACACGTAAATTACTAAAAGTCACTAAAACTAGCGTAGAGGGTGCGCAGGCGGTGGCGGCGGCGGTGACAGCACCTCTCGCCGCGCCTCGCCCGAGAGCCTCCGACTTGCGTATGCACACCGCCTTCGCTTAAATTCTTTGCATAAATAAATGTGAAAGCTTCGGACACTACAATTATAATAATCACTCACTCCGCGAAACTGGACGCACTGCTTCCGAAACAATTTATAAAATGAACTTCCTTACCTTCTTACACTGCGCAGTAGTGATGTTCTAGCGCGATCGATGAAGGGAAAACAAGCGGTCACACGTCACGCGGTCACGTTCGTACGGATACGTCGGGCGTAATGGCGCCGGCTCGGCACTGCTGTCTGCTTCCAGCCCGTCGAGTGTTACTCAGACTCGGAAGGCTAAGCCTTGTTTGCTCAATGACGCGTACCTCGGTATGCTGTCTCGCTCGCACAAACGCAACTATCTCATATTAAAGAAGGAGACAGCTGTGCGTTATCTGTGCCGTGTTTTATACCTGTGCTGCAACCTACATCACCGGTGCGCTCAGCAATGTCACTGTGTATTTATTCGTCTTAAAATCATGCGAAATATTAAATATACGTATAAAGGTTATATTGTAAGATTGTCGCAATGTTTCAACATTATAATAAAATTTTCCGATCAAAGTCCAATTATTGACAGTAATTAAAAGTTTGAGAACTTCTTCGAAGTTGCCGTTACTTTATTTCAGCTTGACTGATTTTTAATATAACGATATATTGAAATATTTTTATAATATATAGTTGTTATAATGTATTTAAAATAGAATATAAACTATATTTATTATTACAATATAGTTTAAGGTATTTTTAATGAAATAATAAGCAGTTGAAAATAGCGCCATCTGTTGTAAACTTTTTCGTATTATTTAATAGTGTAGAGTCATATGACTTAAGTCAAGTTACTTATGTTTCGCTACAAAGTATTTTGCTAAATAGATCATAGATAGAGCTGTAATTATTATTAACATTTTTTTTAAATTTAATTTTAATCGTACAAGTTCTTACAGAAATCTTTATCTCTATGAAATGCATTTTAGATAACTTATGCAAGAAAAATAAAAGATATAATAAATATTTCATGAAGTTATTTGAATTCTATTATCGTCGAAAATCGTTTGTTTGGAAAAAAAGTTGCAGTCGGTAGCTGTAGCTTCTACAACACAAAAAATAAAAAAAAACAACTGTAACTGTTAATCGAAGCTGTCATAGCTAGTCCTGAGTAGTAGATATGATCCTAATCATATCTACTTAGCCTTAAAGCTCTAATACTTATATAAATATAGCTTAAGAGCCAGAAGCTTTATTATGCATTAAGAAGAGATTAAACCACTGCTTATTATATTCAAATCTTTGTATGTTTTTTTTAATGTTCCGTACAAATTTTGTAAATATTTTTACTATATTTATTTCACTCCAAAAATATTATAATTTTGGGGTGTTTGACTGCACTCGTTATTTTAGTTTTTTTAATTTTGGGATACGGATTTACACGTTTTCAAGAGTAGGCTGTCTAGTTTCTGTCGCTCTCATCTCTACATTGTCCATTTCTGGGTTATTGTAACAACTGCCGTTACTGTTCTCTCCCTCCCAATCAATATTTACTTATATTTACTTATAAACATATGATATACTTACAATAAATTGAACTACAATTCCAATAGCAATAACTACATAACCGCTTTCAATTTTAAATGTAAAAGTTAACTGATAATAAATTCGATTCATTTCGCCGGAACATGCAAAACTATTAGTTTGTAAACTACAAACACTCGTATATAGGTCTTTGATACGCCGCTAGAACTATTATTCAAGTTGGTGATAATTCATCAATTTGACTGATGCTAAGCTTGTGAAAGTCGAAACCGATTAAACTTTTGATCAAACGATCGTAAAATTAACTGCGATTTTTTGCAGACCATTAAATATATATTTTATTGTAACTGTAATTCTTTTATATTCTAAATTATCTTACGTAACGAAAACTTTTTGCAAGCTTTACTAAGATTAATGCTCTGAAAGCTTTGAAAATATCAACTTCACGCTGTATCTCGCTTACAGCAGGGTTAGCAGGGGGAACCTAGTGTTAATATACTCTGTACCCCACTTTCCACCTAACTTTTCGAGGTATTGCGTGTTTAGTGGCATAACTCAACGCCGGGCTTTTGCCCTGTTGTCACAGCAAAAACTTAAAACATTAATGAATATCATTCCCTCGATTGGGGATAGAACCCACAACCGTCCCGTTACAGTCACACTCTTGGACCCCTGTGCCACGACGACGTTTGAAAGCTACGAGTATATGAAAGCTGATAAAAGATAGAAATCAATTTCCTATATATACCCAATGAAGATTTTCAAGTTTTTGCCACCTATATCACTACCTAATACCTCGATTAAATAAACATTAATAATTCGAGAAATGTCCGATCGTTAAGTACCGTGGGTAGCTAATAAAGATTAATTAATCTTAAGTTGATCGCTGACCACTTTCGAATGGCAGAAGTTTATCCATTTACTGGCAATAAATTGATATGAAACTCGCGATCCCATATATCACTGTTGTTAATTTACAGTAGTGAAACACTAGCCCGCTCTTGGCTGAGAGAAAGGTAAGTATTTCGAATTTATAAACAGAGGTGGTATTTTAAAGATTTTTATATTTTCTTCATTAATTAATATGTTGGAATGGAATATTTGTTTTTTTCACTGTTAGTCTTTAATTTACAGCAGTAGGGTTGCAGGTAGCAGGGTTAGAAGAAAAACTTAGTGTCAGGATGTTTTGATATGATTAGGACCACAGTGTTAAGACACTCTGGTCTCCATTTTAATTATCTTATCATACCCAATAATAGATTTGTAAGAAAACAAAAAATTGTAGAAATCATTACAACACCAATAATATCTAGAAATAACATGAACACACTGAAAACAATATTAAAAATAAACATAAAAAAATCAAATAGTTAAATAAATACAAAAAAATTAAACACTCTCACTATTAAATTAATATCACCAAGGTTTTATCAAAAGTATAATATAACAAGAATCGTTGACCACGGACCACAAATATTGTTTCGTGGAAACTAGGAATGCGGTGGACACCCCAGCTCGCCCAGTTCTGATGGCAATTGTGTAAGTACTAGTACCTACTACGAGTAAGTACTTACAGTGGGTGAACAACCGCTAGAAGGCCAGCTTGTCAATAATGCATGTATGTATGTATGTTCGAAGATTTTACTATACGCAAATTAAATTGCAATATAATATTTAATGATTAAAGACATTTTTATTTAATTTTGAAGATACAATATTTGTATTGAGTACTTAGTTGTATTATATTTAAAGAATAATATAGGAAAAGTGGTGATTATTTTGTTCAAATTTGTAAATCAATATTTATGGTTTATATGTGCCAAGTTATGGCACAGTAGAGAAATATTCGTATATGATGATATTGAGATAGGATTCAATTCCCAGTTCACATGTAAAAAACAAAATATATATCTTTACTCATCCCGTCCAATTCTGGATTGAAAATAATACTAAAAAGTATATATTAAGAGCAGTCTGGTTTGTTACATAAGAAAAAAAAAGAAAGTAAAAGTAATTGAAAATGCTAAATTTAATCATTTTTCAATATAAATAATTAATTAAATTAAAATTAAACATGTGAAACCTCCTTAATTTTCCGCAATCGGTGGTAAGCTTCCAAGCTTTCACCGGCATCAGCATCATTACTCTGTATCTGCCGTCATAATATCTCAGAGATTTTAATTAGGTGCATGTTCGAACAGTTATTAATATTCGGCGTACAACCGTTAGTTCAACATTGTTCGGACATCGTAGCGCAATTTTTCTCGCTGTATTTTTTAAGTGACCTGTTCTATTAAGTTCGACCTGGTTTTTGTTTGTACGTATGAGTCACCTAAGATTATTTGTAAATTTAATATTTCAGAAGGAGAAATGTAACGTGATTCAGGAAGTTGCTATTGTTATGAGTTTTTGCATTCTTGCACAATCTGTGCGGTTACGTGGAGTGACTTCGTAACTTTTGTACTCCAGAATCGCTTGAGTGCTATGGTTCATTTGTTATTCTTTTAAAGACCTAGATTTACTATACTAAGCTAGAGCCCTATTTATGCTGAAAGCTTTATTTTCGATTATTTTACTTCTAAACATATGAACGAATCTTTCTTAAATTTGTAAATGTTTTAATATATAGTGTGCCTTCTAGGGATATGTATGTGATTACTTACATTATACGGTGATATATAATAATAAACCTAATTAAATATATTTTAATAAAAAAATATGTGGACCTGTAGAATAGATTTCCTAGATCAGATATGTTTCGTATATGGTGACATTATTATAAGCGTCTTAGTATTGACTCGTCGTCTAAAGTAGGCTCATCAAACATACCAACTTTGTTAATTTAGCATTATTACCGGTCGTTACCAAGCCGTTACCGACGTTAGCCTCGATGTAAGGTTGTTAATGGTCTTCAAGAGGTTACCGGTGTCTGTGTTAGCTTTCATTTAACCTATTAGTACAAATATCGACAAAATATACCGTATGTAAAAAAACTAAATGGTTTATATGTAAAAATTGATAATGACTACATTAAATATATACATGATTATTTTATTATTGTATTTTCATATATTTTGTTTTTACTGCTAGCTGTACCTACTGATTTATATGAATGTAATATGTGAAAATTAAAAGAAATTTTTAAATATTAGTAAGTCTAAGCTTTATACAATTCAATCTTATTTTTTTTATAAATTTTACTATTTAGTAAGTATGTAAAATAATAATTAAGTATAATTTCAAAATCTCCTTTTTAAGTGAAGATTTTAATTAAATCTAGTCTGTTTGTATAAAATCTAATTTCCAGAAATATAAAACATGTAAATATTCAGGAAGATTGTATTAACCAGTATCTCTAGTAGTTAAATGAATTACGCACATAATAGTACATAATAAACATTATTTTCACGGTTGTTTGTAGTGAAAGATTTACGACAGTTTCCGTTGAATAATAAATCATCGGTTAGTGCATTTTCGATTTCTCTAAGTATTTTAACTCGTACAATATTTCATTTTGTCGTACAATAGCACTGCCTGAGGCGTGTTCTGAGATCCTGTCATGGAGTTGTAGAGGGATTAACTTTATATAGCTGTTATTATAAACTAACGATGTTCTATTGGTGTTCTCTAGATAAGTAAAATATGGAGAGATTACGTAAGAGATAATAAATTAGTAACGTAATTGTTTAAGTTTCTAAAAACTCTTCATTGTTCTTTTGAGAAAAAAATGTGTGTTATTTTATTTTTTATGATCAAAAAAGCTTCCATAAATTCCAATTCCACTAAGAAATAATTTACAGTATAATTTTATAACAATTATTCAAAAACGATTGCTGTTTTCATTTATTGATTTTTTATTTTTTTAAGGTCTATATTGTATGTAAGACGTTTTAGAAGTCCCATATGCTAAAACTGACTCCATAACAAGTTGCCATTACTGCGTAGTCGTACACTCTAAGTTCGATTCCGTGTACGAGGTACGGAAGTGGAATAGAATGGGTACACAGCTCGAGGGCTATCTCTAGACAGACTGGCTTATGTAAACATGGCAAGCAACACGTCGGGCCTAGTAGACAGGCTGTCAGGCAAACACCAAGACATCATCTTTGATTTATTTACTTAAATAGAAACTGTTACTTAAAGATGACTATATTTTTATTAAATGGTGAATTTTAATGCTTAGCTAAATAAAGGTCGTGTGTTCAAATCAAGGACTGTTATTTATTTACTTTAACCTAATTATATATTTATTTATATGACAATCGTGTAATTTTTGTGTTATTTATCGTTCGTATTGTAGCATGTAGTATAAGTACGTATTATATATAAGAATAAATTATATTAAGTATAAGAATCAATTACAATCTCTTTCTCAATTTTTGCTATGGTCACAAACTTACTACTATTCTATTAAAAAAATAAAAGAAAATCGCCATCAAAGCGAGCGACTGAGTTAAATAATTATAATTTATTCGACGAACAGTTAACTGGTGCGCTAATCACAGAAGCCTATATTGCTACACTGTACTGTACTTGTAGAGTACTGGAGTACAAAATACATAGCAAATATATTTTTATAAGAATTAAATGTTTTTAGTTCTGGAGTCATGTGTTTGACTTAACATCTAGTCAAGCATGGTTTTCTTATATTATTTTAATAAAAAATGTTTAAATTTATATTTACATTTCTTCGCTCCCGTATCGAGGCAAAACACGCTTCAGATTTCGGCGGAAAGTGAGGAACGGAGTGTGTTTACACTAAGTTCTCTTTGCCTATCCTGCTGTGTGCGGGATATAGCGTGAAGCTAATCATTTGATGAAAATAGCAAAAAATTACCATCGTATAATTACTTTTTTACTAACAGTAAAAAAATTAAATTTAGATATCGGATCAAATCAAAGTTATTATATTACAATATCTTATACGAGATTTCAGATACTTTCATTTCCTCGGGGCATCAACTATTGCTATTGCGGTCTAGCTTTAATTTCTAGGCATTTGATAGCAGCTGTCAAAAAAAACTTACATTTAGTCATTTAGATATAGATAAAGAGAAAGAGTGAATGTTTATCAATTCGAATGGAATAAATATAATGATAATTGATAAAATTTACATAATTTTTTATCTGTAACACACTAATGAATCCTTATCGAGCAAAGAAAGTATAATTCAGGTTTTAAAAAGCAGTCACTGGTCATTGCAAAAATATTTTTTAATGTAGACAAGCTTATTAAGAAAGTAACACATTTTTTATCTTTACATATCTTTCGTAATATGTGGAATATATGGAATAAATTTTGCAATACATTTGAGTAGTGAGTATTTTTGTTTTCAATTTAGTAATCATTTTTTTTTAACATTAGCATTTCTGAGTGAAAAACGAACGTATGTTCGCTCTTACACCCGGCTTTTCCTCTCCACCTCCTCTCTTTTTTTGGCCTCGAAAAATTCGGCAGAAAGCGGGGAAACGAGTGTCTTAACGTTCTATGTGCGGGATACAGAGTGAAACTGTTTTTTTTTAATCACGACATTTCATGACCATGCTATTCTAATAATTAAAATATAACTTTAGTGCACGATGCTACATTCTGCGGAAGGCGCGTGCATCCTGCAGTTTGGTAAATATCACATGAACTCGATGACCCTGGCGAATGCCACGTGCGCTCGCGCTTTGTTCTCTTATGCTTCCTAAATATTTGGTTTAAACTACATTTGAAATGGATACACTTTGTAGTTTGTTTTAATTAGCTATAGTTTTATCAATAAGAGCTTAGTAACGCTAATTATTTATAAAATATGTTTCACAAACTGTTATGCAAATTTAGAACCGAAAATGAAACCATATTATAAATAAAATTATTTTCCTTAACATTAATAAAATAATAGATTAGACATTACAGTTATAATTTTTAACAAATTGAGTGTGAATGTGCATTTTTATTATGACTTTTTAGGTTCATATTGACTTCTTTGGGCAAGTTTGACATTTTTGCAGGATATTATAGTGAGAGAACACATTACTTATTGTATAATGGAATCAGCTCCAATCGGGACCTGGATGGGGATCTCAACCTTAATCTAAGAGTGCTGCCAGACGTCTTAATAGAGCCACGAGGCCATTTAAAAAAAACCTGACGCCATTTTAATTCATTTTTTTCAAATTAATTTTCATTTTATTTATTAGATTAGAAAAAACATTTTTTAATGCTTTCTTTTAGTATTAATATGGCTTACCCGTCAGTTGTCAGTGACAAAAATGTGAAGCATCTGGTCATTTACTGCATACGTGTGATAGGATGTGAGAGAAAACATTCTTTCTTTAATCAACGGTAAGTCGGTAACTTTCCTCAGTAACTACGTAATTAAATAGAGTGCCAATGTTAATTGATGTTTCTGTTTACAAAGTAATAAAAGTCGCTTTCTTCTTATAATATCAGACAGGTCTCAATATTTTTTTATTCTTTGGTACAACAAGAATAAAAACATAATAATTGCAAGAACAACTTTTTCTGTTGCTAGAAATATTAAATAGTTCATTTCCTCGAGTGGGCCTCTGCACTACGACGGACCTCAATAAATAAATAAAAAAAAATCATAATAGAAGTTAGTAATAGATAGATACTATCTATTCTATAATTTTGAAATTAAAAAGAATCCTGCGTAGATCATATTTAATACCCATAAAATAAATTAAACCAATATTTTTTTTTTTAAATTTCTTTTCTCTCTGTTCATTTCAAACAAAGCATGTCACTGTGAAACTTAAAAGCTGTCTTTTTTTAATTTAATCAGATTAGACAGTATGTTATAACAATGGCCGTTATCTGTAGACCACCCAAACGACAGGTTGAAATCTACCTATAACTTATGTGTTTCTTATTGAAATTGATACATATAATTATAATTTATAAAACACTTCAAATTGATTCTATTTCTTAGTATTATCTAATATATTCGACTCTGAATCTCGTAAAGTGCGGCGTTGAGCGCTGTGTGAACATGGCGACTTAATACATTTTTTTTTTGGAATTGTTTATTACTAGTTAGTATTGTATATTAATAAATATTATATAATATTTTATCCTGAACTACCAGACTATTTTTACCGCAAGATAATATTTTTCAGTTATTTATTAATGTTTTAGTTTGTAGACCACAAAATTTTAATTTATTTGTATAACTTTTAATTTTTTTTTGTTGAAGTTGTCACAATTTTTCACTTAGACACAGTTTTAAGTTATCATAATTATATAATTTATTAAAACTTGCTTTACATAGGAGATTTTACGTATGCATTTTTTTATAATTTAAGTTTACAGAAGTTTAAAAATTTCACTTATATGACGTAAAAATTAGCAGAAGAACGAAGCGCGTCAATCAGTCTATTAGTACAAACTTGTTCTACAATGTGTTCGACGTTCACGTTCATACGATACACTCTCTCTTTTACATTGCGTAGGCGCAGACCACACAGGCCGGCAGACAGGCGCTTACTCAATAAGGCACCGTACACACTGGGTAGTTGGGTTACAAGAAAGCATTACGACAATAAAATGGTCTCGATTTCCAATTCGCTGGAACAGATCCTATTACCTATCCTTTTGCACAATGCTTGGTAAAAAATGTTCCGTAATGGCCTTCCTTGTTGGTATTGTTCGATTGTTTTTTTTTTATTTTGTGAGGAATGTCGGTTAGTGCTTAGAAAAAGTTATAAGTTTTTTTTGTATGATATTATATAGAATTTTATTTTGGGCATTAATAATAATATTTTTTTAGCTGATTGGTTTTTTCAAAAATTCGAAATTATTAATCATTACCACTAAATCAGGACATGATATCGAGGGAAACCCTCGACTTTTATAGGCAGGTATTATGTGTTCATCAAATCATTATGGCTCAACTTAGCCATTTTCACCATTTGATGATGTGAGTTCGGAACGTAATTGTGTGTGTAATAAACGTAAAAATTAAAATAATAATGTTTAATATCTCTTAACAATTATTAATTAATAGGTAAAATAAATTTAATAAATAATTTTCAGTCTATATACCGATATACAAAATGTATACACTAGTTAGTTCAAATGATTTGAACTAACTAGTGTATACATTTTGTATATCGGTATATAGACTGATTATAACAAACACTATTAATATAATGCAGTACAATTGTTTATTAGAGTTCATTAACACTCATCGTTAGGGAGCTTCCTGCACTATTTTCTGGTTTATTTTCACACCACATGGTTACAAAGCTCTCAACATATAGATAGATATAGATATAATATTTAAATATATTAATTCTTATTGAATTATCTGTTTCATTAAGAAAAAGTTGATTTTTTGTAAGGCTAAAGACTTTTTACCCGAAAATAATTATAAAACCAATTTAGAGGAATAAAGAAATTGACAAAATCAGTTATTTTTAGTTTTATACTACTAAAGGCAAAGAGAACCTAGTGTTAAGACAGCTCCCTTCCTCACTTTCCGCCGCAACCTTGAGGCATTGTTTGTTGATAGCGTAACTCAACGCCGCGCTTTACCACAGCAAAAAAATGTTTTTTTTATCAAGGTTAAATATATTTCGGTATTTCCGATATCTTCAGTAGGTACCTCTATAATAAAAACGTTCCACAAAAAGCTTCTATGCTCTTATCAGTAACACACTTTTTATGCGTCTAACAAAGCAATTCAGGAAAGTTGCATTTGATAACTTTATCATCGTGACCAATTTCCTGTATTTTGTTAGCTTGTTGTTCTGTAGATACAAGCGAGCTGTACATACATACTGACTCACTTATAATATAATATTTGTTTTAACAAGAAATTTTGCGGTCTCTCTATCGTTTTTCGCAAAAACATTTGAGGAAAATAAAGTATGACGATTCGTTCAGGGTCAACGACTGACTGACTGAATTCAAATAAAAGTTGGCGAGGACTTGACAATTGTTCAGTTATTAGTTACGATAGCCTTAAGGTAACCTTTAGGTGTCGTGACAGTATTTTTTTTAGTTATCGGTAATTTGTTGGATTGGTTAGGTTAAGTTATTTAATAACTTTAATTTAATATCTAGTAACGTCGACGACTAAGGACTATCTTGCATTTTTTTAGTATTTGTAAAAATACCCGCATACAGCAGGTTAGGCAGAGAGAACCAATGGTTAAGTTAATCCCCAATTTCCGCCGAAATTTTCGAGGCATTGTTTATTGAATGGCGGAACTTAGCGCCGGGCCTTGCCTTCGTGCCAGAGTGAGAAATAATCCCATTAGTGGGCATCGAACCCATAAACGTCGTGGTGTTAATCACACCCTTAGGGCCCTGCGCCATGACGGCCCTCGCTTTACTTTTAGTCTTTATCATTTTACGTCAAATTGGGGGAACATCTACTCGTATCTCATATAAATATTTCTCGTATTGCGATAGCGCTGTTACTCAGTTAGAATATTCTCAGAATTCCTCAAGTTATCTATCGCGAAGTTCAGATATAATCTAAAAAGTTCCACTAGGTTTTTTGTTGAATAACGGTTTTGTAAGGACAAATGTATAAAAAGTTGTTTTGCTTAGCTTGTAATTTTTTACTAGATTAATTATAAGTATTATGATTATATATTTATTATTTGATACATAATGTCTTTTAATCTGATGATGAGGAGGTAATATGATTAGTATATAATACTAAGTCAGGGATCCTCAACTTCTAATAAGGATTATTATAGCACCAGCAGCAGCCAGGCAGGGTCTGACCGTATACGATGGTTGTAGGTTCAATTATAACTCGGGGAAATTAAGTAGTAAAAGGCAGAATTAAATAAATATTTATAGGGGCTCCCATAAAACAAACGTGATATTTCGTGTGCGACTCCTGTCCAGTTTTTTTTATTTAACGCATTATGCCTTTTGGTCCTGAGGTTTAAAGAAAAAGAAAAATTTAAATTCTGAAAATTGAGTCCGTCGTCGTTCAGTAGGACAGTTGTAAAGGGGATGGTTTTAAATTCGATTTAATTCCAGTCGGGTAATGATTGTATTTGAATTATCAAATATTTTTCCATCCATCTAATCATAGTTCCAATCATAGTTCCATTCATAGTTTCATCCAAATCCAAATCATAGTTCCATCTAAACATAGTGGGGCGTTGAGTTATACAAACAAAGTATCAAAATTTTTGCTTTAAATTTCAGTAATAACAGGCAGTAAATGGAAGAGTAAAATAATAAAACCAGAGGTAAAGATAGTCACCAGTTTTAAAAGTTTCAATAATGTTTATTGATTACGCACAAAAATTAAACTGAGGCAAACTATCTATAATATAATTTAGCTGGTCATTATACCAGGTCAATCAGATCTGAACTTTCCGCCTGGGTATTCCCATGCACGTAAGTGCATGATGTATGCAGATGCTTGGAAATTACACAACCTTCTCATTGCATTAGTATATGTTTTGTTGATTAAGTAAATAATCTAATAAAAATAAATTATGTTCATATATCTATGTTTATGGAAAAGCGCGGTGTTAAGTTGCGCTACTCAACAACACACAATAGTCTTGAGTTCATACTGCTATATAAAATTAGCGAAACTTTTTTTTTATATAAATAACAGATATTAGATATAGCTTCTCAGAAACAATGTCATAAATATCTCCAAGCCAATAACTTAGGGTTACCTAAAAGCTAATAAGGAAAAAGAGAACCAGGTAATTATGCAATTCAATTTTGTCACGGGATGACGTCATCACTGCGACACGTCCGAGGTCGTTGATGGTCACGGTAGCGCGCCGGATAACAATCATCGGTTACGACCGATAGAACCGAATGTTTAGGGTTGATATCGTTTTATATAGTATCTTTATACAAATGAATCAATAAAAAATATATTTATGGATATATAACTTGTTTTCAATATTATGTTTCTTCCAAACAAGTCATTTGAAACACTGTATATTGTTTACAGTATTTCCCTTATATATTAAAGAGCTTTTAAATGAGGGGTTTTTTTTAGTTTTACGCTGTAGCTCTAGCGTGGTAGCCAGGAACAAGGGAGTGTCAAACCTAGTCAATCTCTTCATACCTCTTTCGCCTTGTCCACTGTCATCAATCCAGTGCATATATGCGTTCCGAGGGGCCTTTATGCTTTCTACGGGACTTTCCTCCAGTATTTTCGAAGGTCAGCGGAAGTAAAAAAGGGGAGATTTATTAAAAAATATTTTTAAATTTTATTAATATTTAGGGTTTATTAAATAGTCAGCCCTAAAAAATAATTACATAGCGTAATAATGAAAATGACAGTGATCGCTTTGATACCGGCTCTACAGTGATGCTCGCTGAGCAGTTGAATGATTCATTTTGTTTTGTTACTAGATACTTTTTTATGTTAAATACAATAAAAACGTAGACGAGTCTGTCTGCTTATAATGAAACTAACTACTACACATAGGTTACTAAATCCAAAGTCGTCTTAGGAAGTTTTCTCAGAATAAATTTTAAGGATAGAAATTTGTATTTCTCAATTCAATTCATATATTTTAACTTAAAAAGTATGTTTAACACCTATATAGGGCTTCTAGAGGCACGTGTAGGTATTTTTTTTCTATAAACTAAATATCGATACTTTTTTTGTAGATTTTTTATTTCTTTTATTAGATAAAAGTATAGTAGCAGGTATTTAAGTTGTAGACTTGTAGAGATAGCCTATAAACATTTATATGAATACTAGCGGCCCGCTCGCGGTTTCACCCGCGTGAACTATGTTATTATTAATTTCTGTCTCCATGACTACGTCCTAGTGACGTCTATGCAAAATTTGAGACTCCTAGCATTTGTAGTAACGAAGTTTCATACAAACTTTCGACCCCAAAAACAACCCCTTATAAGTCGAATATGGCAAATTCCCGTCTTAGCGAGCACCTACATCCCATAAATAACCGCAAAATTTGAGATTTCTAGCACATGTAGTTTCTGAGATTTCGTGATGAGTGAGTGGCCTTTCGATTTTATATATATAGACAACGCAATATAAGAATCAAAATAAGATAAAAGAAATAAATCTCACAAGAAAGCAAACATTTAAACTGAGATCAATAAAAAGAAATGAAAAAACATCAAAGAAGCTGTAAATCAAAATTAATTTCCAGAATCAAAATGTCACGTATTCCATAACGCCTTTACACATGAAGTACTATATGACAGCAAGTTTGGCTTACGATTTTGTAGGATTATGGATCTTATTTTTATTATACTAATGGTTATTTTTGTAATTTTAGTTTATTTTTATTTGGGTGTCTAAAGTATTTAAAGATTTAATGTACCATTAACATTCCTCATCTCGGTAATGAGACATGGCGATACTTTCTTATAGGGATTAAGATTTAAACAGTGTAACTAATTTTGAGAGTTATTTAAGAATGGTAATATATTTGTATGGATATGGACATTGTCCATATCAGCTTCAGGCTGTATCCCGCACCCAGCAGGGTAGGCTGAGGGAACCTAGAGTTAAGACACTCCGTTCTCCATTTTCCGCCAATTTGTGACATACAACATACATGAAATGTAACCATATCAGTCCATAGCTACACATGTGCTTATGCAAATTTTTTTTTCATCAATTTGTGTAAATACACCTCATATTTTTTTATTTGTGAAATTGGCAAAATAGCTGATATCTTAAGCTAAAAATACATATTCACTATTTACTCTACTAGTATAATTGTATATATTTTTTAAAGTTACTTTTTTAAATTTTGTGTTTTGTTTTTCTTAAAACAGTCTTTCTTCTTTAGTCATACATAACTTAAGATAGGTTGTATACAATCTATTAAAATAAGTATTAAAATGTTGATTTATGTAAACTATTAGTAATTATGGAATAATAAATGGTAGATGAAAATAAAGTACTTAAATCACAGCTTTTAATAGTAGAAACTAGGCATTAAAAGCACTATTAAGACCAGAACCATAAATAAAGATATTAAATGTGATTAAGTGAGGGATAGTTGTAAATTCAATTTTTTTCTCAGGATTAAGGTTTTGGGTAGGGTTTCCCAAATTTTTACCAGCATGCCAAATTACAACTATGAAAGAAAAAAAAAACTACAGACTACAGACTTGTCTGATATGTTTATTTCAAAATAATTTAAAATTTCCCAATTTTAAAGAAGAGAAATATGTTCTTTTTAAATTACAAGATAACCAAACAAGAGACAAGCGTAAGTAGTCAGTGCCACAGTGGGAGCGGCAGCAGAAAGTAACCGATCATTCGCCAGTGTTTATGAGCTGAGAAAGCTGTCCATTCAATAACTAACTGCATTTTTATTACACACCTGCCTTTAGTAATGATTCGTTATGAACGTTGTCTGTGTATTTGAAATTTGTATAAAGGTATAATTAGGTTTTTTTTTCACCTAAGTTGTAAATGTTAATATTGTATTTTTTTATGCTTCACGCTGTATTCCGCACATGGCAGGGGAGGCAGAGGGAACCTGGGGACCTAGTGTGAAGATACTCCGTTCATGGACGTCCTTTATCCGTTAAGTTTGTCCTCCTAACTGTGTAGCCATTAAAAATCTTTTAGCAGCTTTGGCAGTTTTAGTTTGAATTTAGTTCATCTTCTAAAGTAGTGTTTTTAAATGAGAGAGTGTTTTAAAATTCAATGCATGACACATATCCTTACATTTTATAAAATCTAAATCATTAGGTTAATGTTCTATGAAAGTAAGTTAATATTAGTTATTTAAATCTTATCTATTAGATTTAATTTTATCTGCTTTTTATAGGCTTCAATATTGTATCGTTACAGTTTAATTTTATATAATTGTATACCAATATTCTCGTTATAGTAAGGTGCTATTAAAACTAGATTTTTATCCATGTATTGCCGTAGGCAGATTGCTAGTAATAAATACATATGAGGTGATTGATGTGTTCTGAAACTATAAGAGAAAGGTGATGAAAGTTATTTAATAATAAAATAATACACTATCGATAACGGGTCCCTGCACTTGTTTCACTCGTTTAGTAGAAAAAAACATTGCAATGTTATAATATAAAAGTCAATGCCACCTGTGTATGGGCGGTCAAGATATTTTATTATTTAATTTATTAACATATTAAGATAAACCTTTTTAATAATGATATATTTCATATAATATACCTAATTAATATATATTTTTTAAGTATTCACAGATTAATGATTAGTGATTAAATGTATATATATTTATAAAATATATGATTACTTATCCACTCATATTATGTTCTGGAAGGTACTTATACGAACTGTCTGGTCAAACATTTACTGTCTCACATATAATAAAGAAATATTTTTCTTAAAAGCAATTAAGTTAATTTAAGTAATAATAATTAATCATAAAATATAAATTATAATTTCTTGGTAGCGATTTTGCGCTTTGTGTAAAAATGACATCTGATGTGCATTTTTTTTTGGATTTTTGGGTAAAACAATTTTAAGACATAAACACCTTCCATCTTGTTAAAAACCTAAGATGTTCTTTTAATTTTTAATTGTATGTGGATTTAACGTTCTTTATTTTACAGAAATGTTTTTTTATATATTTTAGATAGATATTTAGGACCTACATTAGGTTTACTATTGTTCTATATTATTATAAATAAATAAATAGCACTCAAGTTATTTTCTACAAAAGGAAATAGTTATTTCAATACCTCAATTAAAGTTCTGAGAAAATAACATGAACGTAAAGTAATAAATAGATGGTTTCTAACCGTTCGTGCTTATGCGACGCTCCGGGCGATTCTTCTATTTAATTTTTGTTAAGTGAAACTATATTTAACTGCTTAGTATCTTCATTTTCTACACTTAACTTGTACACTAGTAGATAGTTAGGTAAATTGCTGTAAATTATTATTATTTTACTGTTGTCACAATTGAAGATAAACATGTTTTTATTAAGTCATGAGAGAGAGAGAGGGAGAGAGAGATTTAAATATTTATTTTAAGTAAATTAAAAGCGTAGAAATACTTACTTACTTTTAAATTATTCTTGAATATTATATTCTAGAACGAAATTTCGTAAACGAACGAACGAACGCAGAATGATTCTCACTAAAGTAAAACTGGTCGTGCATGTCAGAATCGCCTACTAAGGGTTCCAAGCCAATCTCATGATTGTAGGTCAACGGGAAGTATAACTTATAAAAGTTGTCAGATTTAAGTTTGAGGACGTATACACTAATTATATATTTAAAAAAGAAAAAAAAAGGACCATTCATGAAAAACAGCAAAAAGTATTACTTAGAATTAGGAAAAAGAATTAAAGCTCAATCAAATCAATCATATATACTTCAATTACCTTAATAGTTAATTTCAAAATACCATTTTTTTAAATGTTCTATATACAAATCTTTTGAGTAATGAACTTATATTTTATGATAGCAATTAATACTTAATACCCATACAAAAGAGTCATATACAACAAAAAGGATGTGCCCGGTCGTCGCGCCGCACTAAAACGTCAAAGGAACGTGTAGAACACGTGTGTTTCGCACATGCGCACGCGCATTGTTTATTTTTTCTTTGCTAGCACCATCTTGCCTCTTGCAACGTTCCATCGACCGTCGGACGTCGTTACCAAGACTGGCGTACGCTTTATTGCATTATTGCATAATATGTTTATGATAAGACTCTAGGAAGAATTTATTAATAGCAAAGTTTAATAATTATATATTTATAATGGTGGTTAAGTGGCCTATGTTTGAGGCCAGTGGTTGTGGATTCGATCTCCACTCACGGAAATAATATAGTTATTTATATTTCCATTCCTTCACTCCAGTGTCGAGACAAACCGCGCCGAAGGTGGTCACTCAACTAATGTCTCCAGAATTTAGCGGAAAGTTTGGAATGAAGTGTTTTAACACTAAGTTCCCTCTACCTACCGTGTTGTGTATGGGATACATCGTGAAAGTGACCTATTTTTGTCTATAAGTTGTTTATATTATGTTAACTTTACGGTTTTAGATCATGATTTTTCACCATAGGTTAACTATACAAATGGTCAAATACATCACTTAAGAACTTATTTTAGTTATTAGTCATTTATTTCTCTATTAAGAACTAGATTTTGATTATAGTTCATGAAGGACTGATTGTGGTTAAAAATTATTGCAAATTAAATTATATAAACTGTTTAACCTTCCTTTCACATCATTATTAAAAAGGTAACTTCCATGTTACCTTCAAAATAATATTATAGTAGTATTTAAAAACGTGATTTACAATAGTTTAATTTTTATTATAAAAAAATGTAAACATTCTTATATTTATAAAGGAAGACATTCTTATATTTATCCAGAAAATGGACTGGATTGAGGTGACGATACCATAAAGGATTTTATTATATCCGTAAAAATATATTTGTTACAATATTTTTACAAAATATTTAAGAAGCCAGTCAAGGCACGGTGGCACAAGTGTTTTTAAAAAATTGTAAACGCAACTGGTTGTGGGTTCGATCCCCACTCGAAGAAATTAAATATTTATTTAAAATTATATTTTCATTTCTTCGTTCTGAAAAGCAAAAGCGCGGCGTTGAGTTTCGCCATTCAACACGCAATGCCACCAGAATTCAGCGGAAAATGGGCAATGGAACATCTAAATATTAAGATTCAGAAAGGCAGAGGGCCTTTCCTGCTGCTTGTGGTAGACAGCGTGAAACTAATTTTATCTAAGTAATAATTAATAATTTGTAAACCTAAGCTTAATAAGCTTATCTAATATCTCTTAACCCGTGCTTACAAATTCCGCTTCATCATCCAGACTTACTGTTAAGTGTTGTCACCAGCACTGGCAACAGACGCGGAGTCCGACCGTAACGACACTCGACACGCCCGCCTTGCCTCCAGTTACCAATACTTATATTATTTTACATTCAAATATCGTAAAATTAAACTAAATTCATCTTTACAAGTAACTCTACAAGTTTTAGAATATCTAAGCATTGTTTACAAGCTGTTTAAACTAGAGTCGATGTAGCGTTAATTTCGCGCTATTATCTAATCGGGCAAAGCGAGAACGATTTCGTGATGGACGTTAAAATTTTATATTCAATATAATTTTGGTAATTAATTATTTGGTGTCTGCTGTTAATGGCTGTAACAGAACCAGTGATGCAAATCTTTTTGGTTCTTTACTGGGATCTTCTGCTTATTGTTTGTTGTAGAACAGTTAAATATATTGCATTACTTGCCGTAGTCCGATGTTAAGAAAATTTAAAATGACAGATTTTCTTGTTATTTTTTAAATGGTAAAGCTTGTAAGTTGGCAATGAGTCTCTAGGTGGTTTACTTATCATTAGGTTCCACATCACGCATATCCTGCATTTTACTCTACAAGATGCATATTTTATGTTCGAAGATAAAATAAATTTATTCCTCTTACATAAATATAGTCATATTTAAAATTATAATGTCAATTTTGTTTATATTTATATAAATATTAAGGTTATTATACAAAAAAAATAAAACCAATGTCAATCGTGAGTACTTAAATACAAATGGATAGCTATCTAAAGGTCAATTTTAGCACATTTACAATGCTTGTTGCTTTTGCACGATCTTCTATTTATTGCTCTATTACTAGATGCTCTGTTGCAACGTTTCAGCTTAGATTTAAGATATTGTCGGTTTTAAAGTTGCAAGTATTGCATACTATAAAATATATACATATAATGTTAAAAATTCTGTACGTTCGTTAAATAATTTCTAAATAAATTTATTAGTACGAGGTAATATAATGAACAAAGCGAAAGATTTTATTATTGTTGACGGTGGCAAATTTCTAATGATAATTTTGATGACCTGTTTTTAAAATATATTATGCATGTAAATAATTCATTTAGAAGTTAGTAAATATTAAACAGTAATCTTAACTAGATTACTGTTGAAAAAGATGAAAACGATTGAAAAAGATGGTGAATGTTGAAATTTAATTATCATTATTATTTATCAAAATAAATTATACAAATTTTTCAAGAGGCTTCCGTGGCGGTAACGCGGTGGTTATGGGCTCGATTCCCACTCAGGGGACTGAATTATTATTTATGAAAATTATCATTTCGTCGCTCTAGTAACAAGGCAAAAAACGCAGTGTTGAGTTCCACCACTCAACACGCAGTTATGGGGAAAATGGAGAACGAACTTAACAGTAGGTTCCCTCTGCCTACCTGCTATACAGCGTGTTAGCATGACAAATTATTCAGTTTAAATTATTCATTTGTAATAAATGTAACTAGAAATAGGAACACCATGTTTAAAATCTATTGCAGTTCGTTGGCTCGTTCTCGGAAGTGATGGTGTTAAACACGTGTAATGGGAAACGCGTGTTTCACTGTGTTTGGCGTACAAATTAAAATACAACGGGATTTCATTTGGAGTGCAAGTACCTGGTTAAATTATATTTGTTTTTTTTTTTTATGTTGTTTATAAAATAAATGCAAAAAGAAGTGAAGTGAAGAATGGCATAATCATTATTTTTTGTCTTCCTACCAAGGTAACAATAAAAATGTAGTAATATCTTTTCTATTTGTTTCTTATTTTATTTCTTTATTTAGTTCTTGTAATAAACCGACTAAGCAACATATGTAATTTGACTGATGTGAACTTAAGGCTTGTATATAAAGTTAAAGCGTGTAGAGTTAGAAACTTGGCTCTACATGAGATTTGATAACTTTTTGGCAGAGTGAGTCATCGTCTTGGCAACTTTTCACATGAATGTCTATGAGATACGTTTAAGGTAATAAAATACAAAAGGAAAATAAATATTTCAAATTAATCTACGAATAAGCCAACAAAAACCAAAATTTTGCGGTAATAGATAAGACAATAAGAAGTTCACAATATCGACATAAATGTCGTGACAAGTTCCATTAAGGAACCAAAAATAAAACCCCAATTGTATTCCGAATTATATTTTAAGAGAGACGTTCCCCAAAACATTAAGAGAAAGGTTAACACATACAGACCTTGTGTAAAATATGTAATGCAAAACGACTCGGTCACGATTTAGAAAGACGTTCTTTACATCTGTTCGCCGTAATCGCTAGGCAATAACACGTGTTGAAAAACCTTAAAACATTATGATCTTTATATATAAAGTATTAAATACTATAGTCGTTTATATCTCGATACATGTTTTAGCATGCAAGATACATTGTCTATAGGATAGAGTGAAATCTCAATAATAAATAATAGTATATCAATGTTAATAAGACCACCCGCTACGCCTGAACAAAGGCCAATTTGTCACTTACTAACTGCCATATATAATTATTTAGATGTAACAGGAAACTGACGATTGTATGTAAAAAACTAATTTATATATGTATTGTAATATTATATTTAGTGTAATATTAGTATTATATTTATTTTTAAAGTGAATTTTGTATATAAGAAATCCTGTTCTCGTGAAATGAGACCCATTTGGAAAAAAGATAATGGTTTAAGGAGTATTGGGAGTATTAGCAAAGTGCAGCATTGATTTATAAAATAATAAATTTAAAAAATCAGCTTCACACTGTATTCCGCACACAGCAGGGTAGGCAGAGGGAACCTAGTGTTAAGTCGCCCCGTTCCCCATTTTCTGCCGAATTCTGGAGGCTTTGCGTGTTGAGTGGTTGAACTAAACGCCGCGCTTTGCCTCGACACTAGAGCGCAGAAATGAAAATAAAAATGTAAATAAATATTTCACTTCCTCGAATGGGGATCGAACCCACAACCGTCGCGTTACGCTGCGCCATGGTAACCTAATAAAAAATACAATAATATATAAAAATATATATATTACAGGTCTGTTGATGAAAAGGTAGTACTGGAACATGAAACGGAAACAAAGTGAACTGAATAACGTAATCTGAAACGATCAAATTTTAACCGCGAAAGAGGTTACATGACCAATTATTTCTTAGTTGCCTAACGACATATGCCCACTGCCTAGAATATATTTAGAATTAGATTATTTGCCCATATATTATTACTAGTGGCCACCCGCCTCTTTTGCTTTGCGTGGACTTTATGACCATTTTCATACTCTTTTTATTTCGAACATAAGGTTGGGACACCGGTTGGATAGGGAAGAGGGTACTCTGTCCTTGTATAAATGCAAGCACTAAGTGGCTGCCTGTGAGGAAGTCGACGACTGTAACGGCGCCCCCTACGGGACTCGAATCTCGGCTTGCGGCCTTCGAGCGAACTGGGATTTCACCAAATCATACTCTTTACAATTGTTACAATAAAGAGTATTAAAATGGTCTATTCCATATATCTAATATGTATGGAATCCCAGACAATATAAAGAAACTAGCTTAAACCTTTGAAAGTACCCTACCAAGTTCATTATATATTTTTGCTCTATTTCATTTCACATATGGGCACGAGTGCGATACGAGTAAATACAGTACGCACGAGCTGCTATCGGAGGCGGGGTTGTGTAACAGTTGTGCTCGTTAAATAGCCTAATGTTATGATTCATTCTTACTTTTATGGCTTTTTACAAATATTTATGGATGAGATGGGATAAGAGAGAGAGAATTCTCCGTTTTTCAGTTTTCGTCAAAATAGAAACAATTTTTTTTGTATAATTTTTAGATCATCAGATCAGATTTTTATTTCATTCTCTAGCATATCTTAGCTTTACACCTTATCCCAAATAACACCAGCGAAAATTTAGTATTAAAGCTACTAGCTAAAAATTCTCCATTTTCCACCGGACTAAGATATATTAAGATAATTAAACGGTAATGAAAATAATTTAATACCCTGAACGGGGGTCGAACCCTCAACTGTCACATTTATGGTCAGACGCTGTCAGTCGCGCCACGAAGGCCTTATAATTAAATCAATATACACTCGTAAATATTTATGTAGCCTCTCAACAAGTTACAATTACAGACATTTCATTCGCTATCAATCATTATTGTGGGTTAAACAGTTTTTGCGTTATCTATATATATAAAAGGACTTGTCCTCACTGACTGAGGTAAGACGCATGCACAGCCGTAACCGCTGTGCGTAGAATTTGGACAGTTGTTTACTTTCGTAATCTGGACATCCACTAAGAAGGGATTTTGGAAAATTTTAACCCTAAAGGGGCGAAATAGGGGTTGAAAGTTAGTATGGAAAAAAATTTAAATCGGCACCGATTCTTATAAAATTTTAAATTCAGACTCTTAAAAGTATTTAATTGAACACGTGTTTCATGGTTTTCTA
>JAKRZM010000624.1:0-24456 GCA_036379175.1 Heliconius cydno galanthus
AGCGCGACGTTGAGTACTGCTACTTGACACGCATCCCCTCCAGAATTCGGCGGAAAATCAGGAAGTAAAGTGTGTTCCGACAAAAGGTTCCCTCAAACTACCTTGTTGTGTGCGGAATAGAGGTGATGCAAAAAAATAAAAAAATTGTTCTTCCTCTCAAGACAAAACTTTTCAACTTCCTCTTAAGACAAAGTTTTATATATCTTGAAATAAAAGTCGATTGTGTAATACAGACACCTCTCTGTGTACATAGCTGTATACAGGATGCGAAAAGTTAAAAAGGTTGCTATTATGGATTTAAGACTAATTATTGAGATAATTTAACATTTCGCGCCTATATGACTGTACGCGAAGTGTATAGCTTTATTTCTATAGGATTAATTCTGGAGGCATTGCGTGTTGAGTGGCAGAACTCAACGCCGTGCTTTGCCTCGACACCAGAGCGAAGAAATAGAAATATAAACGTAAATAAATATTTCACTTCCTCGAATGGGGATCGAACCCACAACCGGTGTGTTACAGTCCAACCCTTGTGCCACTGCACCACGAGGGTCTCAATTTGTTTTTTTTTCACTAAAAGCACACTTTTGGTTATATTTCATTAAAAGCTAACAAAATAATTTCACCTCTTAACCTTCTCAACTTACAACTTTTATTACAAAAAACATCAACTTACCTCTTAAATTAAGTCTTCATTATTTCGAAGTAATTAAAAATGTTTAATATAAATTACATATAAAATAACATTTTCACGACGTTAACCAAATATGTTTATTATTAACAACGTATATACGCTCTATACGAGTGGAGATTGGAGTTTAAAACAGTAATTAATAATCAAAAGTACGAAGTTTTGAGAGGCTTTCAAAATGTATTCGTTTGACAAGTTGTGAAATATCAAACATTGTAACTTTATTAATAAGATCTGAGGAAATTTTAATCGTAAATATTAATAATTAATAATACTTACAAAGTAAAAATGTGGGGTAATTCACAAAAAAGTCCTGTTTACAATTTTTATGGTCACTATATTTCACTTATACTATAGTTATTATATTATAACACTATTATATATATATATTTTTTTTAATATACACGCAGTTTACGTATTTACGTGTGAGATCCCGGTAGCAGCGACACGTGCTGCTCTCTTCAAAGCTCTCTGTGAACTGAGCTTAAAGAATCCTGAACAGAGACTAGCGCTTTACTAGTAACTTCCGAGTTTTGAGTCGTCAAAGAAAATATAAGAGTCTTCAAATCCATCTCAAAGTAACTATAGTTTCTTATTCCCCTTTTCAAAACTAATAGTATCCCATTTTTTTAAGATGAAAGAAGCTTTTACCCAGCTGGAAAACTTTTACATTGGTTTGTCGGTAATAGAATAGCGGTAAGCCAGGTCTTAAAGTAACTCTTTTCTTTATATAATAGAAAGAATAGTTAATTCATTGTCAAGTCATACATCGTACTTGCGGCTTCGCCCGCTTAAATTTTTTGTTATATCACATCTAAATTAAAAATTTTTTTTATATAAATTGTAGCCTATGTGCTGTTTTGATGTATAAGTTATGTTAGTGTAAAGTTTTATATTATTCAGTTTAGTAGATTTCAAACTTTCACATCTATCATATCCTACTAATATTATAAATGTGAAGGTTGATAAAAAAACACAAATGTTAAATAATTAAGAAATTCAGGCGGGCGAAGCCTCAGCCAGGTCGCTAGTTTGTACTATTAGTACAATGTCGTATAATAAATTTGTACTTGTGTATCTTTAAAAGCTCTTTTGATGTAAAGACAAATAGAAACTTAATGTCACATTATGTGTAATATGGTTATAACTATCTTACAAGTTATTTATTTCCAACTATATGAAGGTATTACGTGCCTCAAGTCTTTAGTGTTGTTTTTCTGTAAACGCACATAAATACTTTAGTAGCTTCAATAGCCTGTTATGTTGCTGTAAAGATGTTTCTTATCGTTCTCTTAAATTTTTTCATTAATATTTTCATTGTGCCTAGTCTAGCCTAGTGTTCTAGAATTCTGAAAGTATTACGTGTTGAGTGGCGGAACTCAACGTAGAATAATTATAATTTAACAATCAATAAAAAATGATATTTTAATTTTCAATTTCAAAAATAAATGATAAAATTAAATAGGATCATACATCCTTCATGAATTTAAAATAATATTCATAAGGTAACAGTATGACAAGTTCAAACTAAACCACAACCGAGGAAGGTCAGCAGTTAATTCACAAAATGTTTTCTTTTCTAAAATCCTTAAACTTTTATTATTATGGTAATAGAAATTTTCACTTACACTTTTACTAATAGCTTATTGTCGTGTCGGTCACGCTTTCCGGAATTATAAACATACAAATAATTTGATAAGATTTTGGCCTCGTTTCCAATTTTAGCTCATGTTGCGAGTTAGACAGAGGGAACTTGGGAACCTACTGTTAAGACCATTAACATACTTTCCAATTCTTGAATTGAGTGGGAAATTGAATTGTGTGGAAAAGTGGAAGTTGAATTGAAATATGCTTGTAATAGTCTCCCCCAAGATTATTTTATGTTTTTGTTAATGTAAGCTGGCTATAATGGATATCGGTATCCAGAACTCGGGTTTTGTGTTCGACAATTTTTAATCAATGTCATTGTAGTGCCCAGGTTGTCCTGGACTGGAAATTTATTCTGGTGTCTGCTAGTAAAAAATAACCAAGTCAAATTTATAGCTTGTATTTTATCCGGAGTGAACACAGATCTCGGCACCTATATAGATTTTTGACAAATGTGCAAAATTTCATTTATAAAGACTAATTTTTTATGAGTTATGAAAAGCTTAAAAGAATCTTGAAATGGTTCATGTAAACTATCTATTGCGCTTTTATAGCTTTAACTCGAATACGCTGGCGCGTGTCTTGATCACATAGATGACTAAAAAATGATTAAATTTCACCATTAGGCAAACAATGTTAGAGACATTTAATTAAAATAACAGAGCAAAGAAAAATAACTCCCTTAAAAATAACTTACATTATTAAAAATTATTATTATTGAAATATGATATCAAGTACGTATTATATGGCAGAAAATCTAAATATATCCATTGCATATGCTGCCAGCTCATACAAAGTTTTTGGCCAATAAATCTCTCCACCAAGCTGGCTTTGAGTTTAAACTGGCTTTGTTATATATGAGGCAATGATTACAATTAATATAATTAAATTTATTTATGATTTTTAATAGAAAATTAGGTAATGGGATTTTTTTTTATTTTTAATAAGCAGAAAAAAATATAGTAATTCATTCCCCCGAGCAGGCATAGAACCCATAACTGTCACGTCATAGTTACATAATTGTGTTACGTAAGTTAATTTGACATTAACTTCAGCTTAATATCTCTATTAAGACAGACAGAAAAAGTGGTCCTATAAAGGTTCTCGTGTTTTCCATTTCAAGTACGGAACCCTAAAAAAGAACTCTTGCGTGTAAGATACCACCAAAGTTGCCTCTTATATTTTACTATGTAAAATATAAATTGTACAATTATTTTCAAACGGCCGTAGCAAATTGTGTTAGTAATTACTGCCATAAATGACGACAGTAAAGGTATCAGTGAAGGGCGTATCTAAACGTTTTACTATACGAAATTGTTAAAAGTGTTTGTTTGTTGTAAAAACTAACGACAAGTATAAAAAGAAGTTAAATATTCATTATAAATAGAAAAATTTAGGCCGATGTGGGCACTAGCGTGTGACTGTAACGCGACGGTTATGTGTTCGATTCTCACTCGGGGAATGAACTATTATTAAAGGAAAAAAATATATTATTAAAGAAATATTAACACTACAATAGCAAAATACTAATAATTCTACGCACAAATTTAACATCTAGTTTCTATCTAGTAGGTTAGAACTAGATCAAGAATCAATTTCACTATTAATACATCGTAAATTATTCGTCGTTCACATAAATTTACTTCCCCTCACAGTAACCTTATGTTTTTGATTTTATTTGCGAAATTTTTAAATAGAATTTAATATTTATTCTTTTGGATGATCGTTAATATATTTTTTCACAAAATATATAATGTATTAATGTTTATTATATATTAAAAACCTAATAGTAAATGTATTTCTTTTAAAACAATTATAAAATTTTAACATAAATATTTGACTATATATATGTATTTTTTTAAAATATAACTCTTACATTTGTTCTTTAAACTTATTAAAATCCGTAAAAAACGTCGTAACTTACGTATATTTAACGTATCAAATGACATAAATATCTAATAAGCCCGTCACGTAGACAGACAGGTGTGAAAGGTAATATATCTAGCTATTAATATTCATTAGGCGAGATGAGGGTGGCGAGTTCCTCTGCTATTCCATAATTGTATTTCTGAAGTGGATAATTCAATAATTCTCTAGAGAAATCACCCATGTTATTTATATAACGAGACCGGAATAACGTTTTAAACAATTGTGCAAGTAGAACTGAATAAATTTTATGAAGTACTCTTCAAAGTATGGAACCCTCCACCTGCTTTATTTGCTGGAATCGCTGTTGCGTTGCATTTGTAAACGGTGTTTTAATTACTGAACTTACTAGGCTGTAAGTGAGTAGCTTAATTTATAATTTTAGGGTTCCGTATTTCATAAGGAAAAAATGAAACCCTTATAGGATCAGTTTGTTGTTTTATCAAGTCCATTTATCTTGAGATCGCAATGATGAAATTAATATATATCTAATATTTAGATCTACGGTGCCTTTTAGCAATCAAAAGAACGCAATCAACGGATGCGGAACGCTTATTTATGCATAATTTTTTCTGCATTGTGTATATTCGCTATGTGAACAAAATGTGTACTTCCCATGAACCGTTATGAAAGTTATGAAATTTGGAACCCACTGAGAATTTACAATACAAATAAAGAAAAAAAAATCCAGAAAGAAATATTAATAAATATTATATATTAAAGATATTAAATTTTATTCCAAATGTAAAATACATTAAAAGAAATTGAATTCCGCAGACAATAATAATTCAATTTTAAAAGTACCGAGGATTCGAAAATGTTTTAGAAATATAAAAGGTAAAGTTGCTATATCTGGTTCCATACAATGGATTCATTCAAATATCATTGAAAGATTTTCTGAAGGCCAATTAGTAAACATGTATATAATTTAATTTAGAATAATAAAATTTTATATAATAGTGGACTTATTATGCCCTGGAACCCTGGCAACCCTATATTCAATAAAATAAGCTAGCAAGTACTACCAGAACCAGAGATTTTTTTTTTTTATTTTCAAACAAACATAATAAACCATAACATTAAATAAACACACCTTAAATAACAATCACGCATAATATGAATATACAAGAGGATTCAGATTTAATTTTGCAAGAATGTAGACCTGCATATCTACACGGAAAATCTACGTAATAAAGCCAGCTTAACATTTGAGACTTTTCGTATCTCGCAAAAAACAACGTGAATGTTTATAATATTTCACTTTAAGCCTGAGCTTGATATCGTGCGGGAAAAAAAAGACATTGCAGAAAATAATGGTAGTTCCGTTTTTTTTTCCTCTAGGCTTCTCCGCATGCAGCAGGGTGTGTAAAGAGAAGCTAGTGTCAAAGCACTCTGTATTTGTTTTTTTATATATTGCATTTAGTAGTTGTTGTTTTTTTATCTGCTATCGTCATGCATATGTAAAGAAATCAAACACCTCGAGGCTTTTACAGAACTTATATTTCTTCCAGGGCTAAATATCATTAGACTTGTACAATTTATATCACAGGACTTTTACAGAACTTATACTTCTTCCAGGGCTAGATACCATTAGGCTTGTACAATGTATATCTTAAATTATAATACAATATTTTATTCTAGAGGACCACTTTCCTCTTCAGCTCCAAATCTAATAATGCGCATCAGAATTTTCAACACATCAAGCGTCGCGCTAGTTCTATGTATAAATTTTCAAATATATCTTTTTATTAAAGAAAAAGGTTGATTTACATTTTTCTATAACAAATTATCGTAAATATAAAAACTATTTATATAAAATCATTACACATATATAGTATTTTGCAAAGCACTTGAAGAAAATTTAGATAATCATTCAAAAGAGGTAGCGTAGAACATTGTGAAAATAATCAATTTTCTTATACAATTTTTATAGCTTCACGCTCTGCCTCCCCATATATAACAGGGAAGTAACAGCTAACCTTGAAACCTAACATTAAGACATCCGTCCCTATTAAGATACTGTTCGAAATAAATATTTCATTTCCTCGAGTGGGGATCGAACCCACGACCGTCGCGTTACACACCCTTGTGCCGCTGCACCACGATGGTACCATCTTATAAAGATAATATATAAAACTTCAAAGATATAAAAGAAAACACAGCTAAATACAAAATAAAGCAAACAATAAAATGTAACATATAACATATGAAAAAAAGAGCCACTAAAAATGTAATAAAATAAAATTAACACAATTTCCACTCGTTACATATCTCTAAATTGCCCAAATTAGTTATGGGATTAGGTAAAAGATGTAAACGGCAAATGTCGGCCATTATCTCGGCTTGTGGTTCTAATATTGTTACAAAACGTACGGACAAAATATCCTGTTTATGGAATTAGGGGCACAGCGCGACGTCAACGCAATGGGGGTATCCCCCACTCAGTGGATTTTTTTATTTACGAGTATATTTATATTCAAATAAAAAAATCGGCTTCACGCTGTATCCCGCATATATTAGTGTAGGCAGAGGTAATGCCGTGTTAATACTCCGTTTCGTACTTTTTTTTCAAGGCACTCACTAAAGGCAAATACATTTTAATAAATATTTTATTTCCTCGACTGGGGATCGAACCCACAACCAGTCGGGTTTCAATCACTCTTGTGCTCCTGCGCTATGACTGGCCTCAATTCATATTTATGAATGTATGCCGAATTATATTCTGGAAATGTCTAATGTGGCAGTATATGCATTAGCAATATATCTTGAATTGTATGTCCTATGCTGCAAGCAGGTCGAGAGTCATTTATAATAAAATAACATAATGTTTTTTTTGTACCAGAATAAAAATAAACAGTGACACGCTGTATCCCGCACTGAGCAGGAAAGGCAGAGGGAACCTAATGTTAAGTCGTGATGGGGGGTACAAGGGTGTGGGGTGGAAGTGAAAACAGTGGTGAACGGAACATTAACACTTAATGAGAACGGAGTGACTGAACACTAGGTTCCTAGGTTCCCTCTGCTTACCCTGCTATATTTGAAATATAGCGTGAAATTTTAAAAAAATATAAGCCGAATAGGACAAAAGTCAAAGGATATTGTAATATTTATAGACTCATTAATTTATTGAATGGGGCGCAAAAGCTTCCAACCCGTGTCCATTGACGCCCTCATTACGGCACGCAGCGTGACAGAGTTACTGGCTGATTGACAGAAGCTAATAAAAATGACGGGTCACGTAAAAATTGGCCTTTTTTGTATATATATATATTTCTGGTTATTTTTAGATGTGACTTATTAAATATGGTTATCTCTGGTGTTTCATAATTAATTATCAAAAATAACAATAATAAAAAAATGATTTTCTTAGGGTGATGCATTAACTACTTTTTTGCGTATTGCCATTGCAAAGGACTATCAAATTTTCATCGTTCCATTTCAGGTTGTGGATTCAATTCCCACTTGAAATGAAATGTTCAAAATTTTCATTTCTTCATTCTGTTTACCAGTTAAAGTGTGGCGTTGAATCCCGCCAGTCAACACACAATGCCTCAAGAATTAGAACTGGCGGAAAGTGGGGAATTGTCTGAAAGGGGGTCGTCTTAACACTAAGTTTCCAGATTCCCTCTGTCTAATATTATAAGTAATCCTTATAAACTCGTACATTTTTACCATTCAAAAGAGCTCTGTAAGTAATGGTCAGTGGAGGACGACATCCCGTTGGTACTATTTGGGTACGGAAGCCTAAAATGACAAGAATATTTACAACATTTTTATATTCATAGCTTGCCTCGGCAACCTCATTTTGTTGCCAAACATCTTTGCCAATTTACTGCGAAACTAAACATAAAGAAAATATGTTTTTTCAAGATTGTATTACCATAATAATAGATACTATTATCACGGTAATAGTAAATTAGGGGAACGGAGTGTTTTAATAATAGGTTCCCTCTGCCTACCCTGTTATATGCGTGAAGTTAAAAAATCAATATCAGTTTCTGAAGACTGCTGAAGAGATAGTTTGGTTGACCGCGCCAATCTCAGGAACACACTGGATTATGAAAAGGGTTTCGAGGTAACCCACTATATCCATGACCACATTTATCTCAAGCTTTTAGAATGTTTCATATGCCACTCATAACTTGACTCTTTACAGTACTTGTTTTTTAAAAATATTAATTAATAAATAATAATTCATTTCACCGAGTGATAATCGAACCCACTTTCGCGTGTACATTTACACGCTTGTACCACACCACCGCGACGGCACTTCAGCGATATATAAACACAAAAAAAATAAGCAATAACAAAGGAAACCTTCCAGTTCAAAATCATTCCCACTTACATAAAACGTAGAGTTGTTAAAACAAATTAACTCTCCAACTCACTGCCGGTATCACAGTCCTAATCAGAGCATAACAGAGTAAACCACGCGCAAATGTTGACATTACTTGAAACAAGCGACGCGACCCTCATAATTAAAGTTACATATATATTTGTATGTTTGTATGTATGTATGTATATAGCCATTTTGTTCTCGTACATTACTAACTTGGATTTTTCCAGGACATGAAACGGTTTTCCTATAGCCATGTGAAATTATTTGGTGTATTTTAGAATTCTCTTATATCAGACTTTTATAGTTTATATCGTTTATATTAAAATTTATTTATTTTTAGTGTCTCGTATGTTAAAATGTAAAAACGGAATGCTTATAGGATCGCGGTTTTGTCCGTCTGTCAAGACCACCTTTTATTTGAATCAAATAGCATCACTCAAAACCTCACCTCATCGCAGTACGCCAGCTTCCAGACATTAATTTTACTCTGAAATCTCATTTCCCGAAAATCACCATTCATTAGACATTTAGAATTTATAATTGAATATTTCCTTATTTTACTTACTTATTATTTTCCTTTTCTTTTTCTTTTTACCTTGCCGGTAAACAAAGTCTGTGGGATTTTTTTAATGATGTAGAAATAACGACAGTAATGAGCGCAAAGACGTTACAGAATGATAATGATATTTTTAATGAAACCGTCGACTTCTACAAGATCGTCCAACATATTATATTAATTATCTATTATATATTTACAAATATAAATATTTTATTAATAATATTTCCTAATAAAGTACTTGGGAAGCCTTTGAGGAGAAGAGGCAGAAGCGTGTAACTTTAACGCGGAAGTTATGGGTAATTATAGGTATTAATATTTTCATTTTCGCCCTGGTACCAAATAACGCGGCGTTAAGTTTCGCCACTCTAAATATCAACATGCAATACCTCGAAAATTCAGCGTAAAAATGGGGAGCTGAGTGTAGTAACACTAAGTTCACTCTGCTTATTCTGAAAGTATTGAACTTTATTCAATATTTTACTGTCCGAGATGAACCTAAAAATAGAGTGTGATTTTATACCAGAAAGTAGAACCACCAAACCAAACTTGTAAACTTTTACTGTTAGAAATTGATAAACTTATTATGCGTATAATGTTATGTTATTTTAAAATGCTTTTATAAGCTTTAATTAATTATCATCGTGTGATCTAAAAAATTTTTTGACGTCGATAAGGTGACAATATATATATTTTTTTAAATTTTGTCTCATTATTGAATTTATTTTAGAACATTTAAAAATGACGATAACGTTGATATTCTTTCTTTATAAATATAATTTAATGTATTTATATACTCATATATAACTTAAAGAAAATTCGACCCAAAAGGAAAACTTCGAGGCAATTTACTAACAACAAAATATTCAAGTTCGCCACAGTTAAGTAAAACGTTTGAGTAATTTTACGAAACACTAAAAAAAGTTACGCCTACTTCCTTTTTAGTTTTTATTATGATTACAAATCTTTTCAGCCTTGGCAAAGTTAATGGAGCTAGGTAAAACAAGGCCACAAGTTTCTTGGTTAAAGTTAACCGTGCAGTTAGTGGAGGGTATCGTAGATGGGGTGGAGACCACAACTGCTTGTTAACTATTACGTATTTCAGTTAATTAAATACTAGTACTTACATGATGTAAATTTCAGAGCAAGCTTTTGTTCTGTTACTGTTAATTTCTGATGGAAACTTTTATGCATATATAAGTTATACATGTATTTCTATAGAAAACCTTTGTAATAATTAAACTTATTTTACAACTTGCTGTAGTTAAATTGGTTTTTCTATTTCAATATCATTAAGAAAATTAATAATTTTATTTGCTTAAATTCAAGTTTATATCCTTTACAAAATCAATTATTAATTTTGATTTCTTTTAAAACAAGTTAATATAATATTTTTAATATTTTAAAGTAAAAGAAAAATGCTTTTTTAGAAAATATATGAAAATTTGAACACGGAATTTGAACAAGTGTTTTTTTTTAAAAGGACCAATTACTGTGACCATTAAGCTATACGTTCTCATCAAGCTTATCGAAATTCTTATAAGCTTGTTACAATTTATTTATGTTGTTAACATCTCTACAGGAAGATTTTTACGAAATTCCGGTACCCAAAGATATATATATATAGTTATAGTATTTTCCTATATGAATAAAATATTTCTTATATATACCCCAATATTACGTCTTGACAAGATTTGTCTAGTAAACATTTATTGATTTGTACCTACGACCATTGCGAGAACTAAATGCGCCCCCACGCTCGATGTCAAATATATGGACCGTGTTGTAAGCTAGTACTGAACTAAACTCGAGATATTCATATGTAAATGTAGTTTGCGTCAGTAGTTGTCACGTCAGCCAACATGCAGAATGCTGTGAAATTACAAAGGATTTGGTCTCGTCTCTGTATGAGGAAGAAGTAATTTTCTAGATAATTATATATTTTGAGGTTGGGGTGGCACAGTGGAACGAGCATGGGACTGTGAACGCGAAGTGAAGGTTCAATCACTTTATAATATATTAATTAGAGCTACTTTAGAATACTATAGAAAAAAAAACAGCTTCACGCTCTATCCCGCACACAGCAGGGTAGGCTATAGAATTCATATATAGTGCTTTTTTTCTTAATTCTCAACCCACAAGGTTCGATTCCCAGTTGAGGATGTGAAATATAATATAACGTTTTCATTTCTTAACTAAGTTATATCTGCCTTCGGATTTCGGCAAACGGAAATGTATTAATTGGAACGTAGTGTCTTAGCAATAAGAGTGAATTTAAAAAAAAGTGATATGTCGCCGTAATATAATTACGATACAGTCAATTAAACTAAATGTAAAAAAATAAAAAAAGAAAATAGTTAACGAATAATTCATATAATATTTAAAAGCTTTGTAACGACCATGAATAATTTAAAAAGTTAGATATCTACATTCATTTCTATTTCTGTGATGCTGCAATCTGTTGTTCATTACCGTGTCATAAAGCCAGGTGCAGCACAAAAACGGTATACGTTATTAAAATATGTCGGTTAAACTGACATAATTTAGAGAAAAACATCGGTTAAACGCGAGTCGGTCTCGCTTACCGAGGGTTCTGTACCTATTTCAGGATTGTAGATCAACACGGGGAGTACAACTTTTAAATTTATACGCATAATACACTTATTGTGTATGAAATGAACTGTAAATATAAGTTTGTAAAGGTTTTTTCTACTATCTGTAAAGTTTCACTTTTTGTACTTTTCCTTAATTTCTATAAGTTCTCATTCCGTGCCAAATTTCAGAACTATAGGTAAACGGGAAGCTTAGAACCCATTAGGTTTTAATTACGTATTAATTTCATATAAAATACCGAAAAATCGAAGATTATATCATTTGTTTATGTTATCATTAATTTCAGGTAGATACCTCAACACGATCTCGAGATAAATAATCTTAAAAGAGAGTTTCCATTTTACCCTTGAGGCGCGGAACCCTAAAAACATAAAATGTCTGTATCATCATTTCAATAAATCTAAATCTCAACTTTTGTATCATGCATATGCATTATGTGGGGATATTAAAATAGTAACAGGTTAAAAGTCCGGCATTCGAATAGAGGGCACTGTGGCGTATTTAAATAGTACGAGTGTGGGTTCAGTTCCCAGTGAGTGAGAGAAAGAATTATGAAATAAATTAAAATTATATCTACTAAATATCTGTCCATTTGATGTATTTTTTTCGTAGTATTCACTTACGAGTACTTCCTCTTATATAATATTCTAGGTTTATTTTTTTTGCTAGGTAGGCAGAGGGAACCTGGGAACCTAATGGTAAGACACTCCGTTCTCATTGAGACACTTCCAGTTTCCCCCTTGCCACCCAATTCGGAAGGCATTACGTGTTCAGTGGCGGAACTTAACGACGTAGGTGAGTTTCATACAGTTTACAAATAAATATCAAAATTATTTTAAATATAATTGAAACATTAACCAATTCACGATAATGACGCTTAAATTACTAAAATTTATTAAGTGTAATTTGGAAAATAATTACATATATTGATTAAATATAATAAAACAATAAAAATATAATCACGCAAGTAATTCAGATGAGAAAATAAATAATTGTGTTGTACAAGCGGGCGAAGCCGCGACGTAAATTATTATTACGTGTGTAACTTGAAGTGGGACGAAGATTGTTAAATTAAATGTAAAATTTAAACTGCTTCATCTTTATGTTAATTAAAAAATAAACATGCCGTATTTGTAATGGCTCTTGGCGTTCATAAGTTTTCTTCCGTAATATGTTCTTGGAAACATTCTGGTCTATACTCTTAAAGTATGGCTAATTTAAATAAAAAATAATTCTTCTGACATAGTACATACTAAAGAAATGGTCATTATTTAGTAATAGATGTGCGATTGCAGATATATGGTATCTTATACTAAACGTCAAAATTATCAAGAAACCATTTTGGTCCCGGTTTTTTTTTATCATAATGTTCTTTTTAGTGGCCAGCCCTTATCCCAAAAAAACACAACCACAGCCTATTAAAATTATAAAGAACTCTTTCTTGGCTACTACCTTACCACCTCCACTATATTCTTTACCATAAATCTACAAATGACGAAGAAGAATAATAATGATGAATTCATGTCATATTTCAGATATGGATAATGAGTGAAGCTATTTAAAAAATACATTTTGTCAAAATTAATAATACAAACACACAGGGGCGGGCACAAGGGGCTGTCGGTTCGATTCCCACTCGAGGAATGAAATGTTTAATATATTCATTTCGAGTAACAAGGCATAGCACGGCGTTTAATCGGCGTTGAAATTACCACTCAACACGCCTCAAGAATCCCCCTGAAAGAGGGAAACGGAAGTGTCTTAACTCTAAGTTCCCTCTGCCTTGCTACATCCTAAGGCTAAAAAATACAACAAATATCTACCACAAACAAGAATCAGTCTTATTTAATTTACATTTTTTATACTTGGGGGCGTACAAGCAACGCCAATGTAAAGGTGATTATGTTCCAACCGCTATCTTTCTCCCACATTAATTTTAAATGAGAAAAGCCGTAGAGACGACGGCGGGGTGTGGGTTCATTACTTTTTTACAGAC
Source organism: Heliconius cydno galanthus (assembly GCA_036379175.1). Taxonomy (NCBI): domain Eukaryota; kingdom Metazoa; phylum Arthropoda; class Insecta; order Lepidoptera; family Nymphalidae; genus Heliconius; species Heliconius cydno. The sequence continues at coordinate 13,769 of JAKRZM010000624.1, forward strand.
CACCTAGACTGGACCACCAATTATAATTTGTTATTACCTCGCATACTGAACTATCAAAATGGTTTACTAACATTAATATTTATTGTTATTATGTTTACTTTATCGTTATTATGTGTTTTTGTGTTTTATTTTGTTTTTTTTACTTTCACGCTGTATCCCGCACATAGCAGGACAAGCAGAAGGAATCAGAATCTAGTGTTGAGATACTCCATCACGAGGATATGGACTTATTTTCTATTGCTATAACTTGACTTATTTTCTATTGCTATAATTTGTAAATAAGTACATAATTAAAGAAATAATCTTATTTTTGAAGTACATAGATGTTAATTAATCGACAACAATGGGTGCTTCAGCAGAAAATAAAATTAAAAATAAACAATTTTTCCGTTTGACATCATAAGAGATAAATCAAAATCTAAACATGGCCACGTCCGGAGAAAAATAAACAACTGGACTGACTCGACAAATATAATATAAATTGCAATTCTTTGATTCGTATACAGTAGAATTGAAATTATAATAACTTGTACAAATAAAAATGTCGAGAAAATAACTAACATTGAATAAATTGAAAGCAAAATATTTATTATATTATTTGTATTGTGGGAAAAGTTAATAACTTGTATTATTTCAGTCTCCATTCATTTCATAATGGATTGGTATATAATAATTCTATATTAGAATATTCGATTTTAATTATTATAAGAGTCATATAATTTTCATTTTGTATCAATAAATTAATAATTTAGTTAAATCCAATAAATAATTATAAATACATTATTAAATCTTCTTAACGGATTCATAGTTATTATTAATTTAATTAAGCAAAATGCTACCTCTTTTTGGAAGGTAGTTCTCAGTCTAGGTTTCCAGGTTCTCTCTTACTCTACTATGTGAAAAAAATACAAAAAGTAAAAATATATTGGAAAACACAAAATAAAAAATACTTATTTTTAATACTTCTTTTAACAAGTGTCATGTTTTCTAGATATTATAGCATTTTATATACTATATACGTTTTTATATACAGCTTTCCCCAAGCGGACCATCTGAAAAGGAATGGTCATAAATAATACACCACTTGTCTGACCCCGAAACACAGTTAGCACTTTTATGAGAAATAGGATTTTTCCTTCAAATAAACTTCCTTGGGATTTTAATCATTTTCTTCCCTAGGCGGGCCGCTAGTCTATTATATAATCATTCTAGTGAATTTATTAATTGAACACGCACTCAAAACGCAATGCCTCAACACTCAACACGTATGCACGCCACTCAATGATTCGCCGGAAGTGGGGAACGGAGTGCCTTAACACTAGGTTCCCTCTGCCTATCCTGCTGTGAGCGGGATACAGCATGACTATGACGTTTAAATATACTTATGTCAAAAATACCAAAGAAATATCTCACCAATACGAGCTATACTTATTTAATAGTCGGAGTAATAGCTGAGAACATTGTAATTAATTCGTCCCTACCTCAAAATTAACTTTTAATTGATACAGACATCAATAGAAACGATTTCATTATAAACCTACGCTCTCACTACGCTGAAGGAATATTGGAATCACATCTAAAAAGCGGTCTTATCAGATTTTTAATATTTTTCAAAAATATATTTCTATTTTTCAATACAATAATAACTCTTCTTTTAGTATAATAACATACAATCTTTAGAGAACTGATAAAATATATCTGTAAAAATTAAATATATACATATATACAAAAATTAAGCACCAGATAATTGGTTAAATTAATATAAGCTTTGTCTTGAGTGGGAATCGAACCCACACAATTCGTAGCAGTCAGAATCGTAATGTGATAAATGTACTATAACAAAGACATTTAAGGTCAAGTAAATTCACTTTTACGTAAGCTGATACAAATCAAATCATAAATCAGCTTCACGCTGTATCCCGCAAACAGCAGGATAGGCAGAGGGAACCTAGTGTTCACCGTCCAAGACACTCCATTCCCAGTGGGGAAGCTGATACAGCTATATAATACGAGAGCATTTGAAGAGTCATGGTCCCCTCTTTTTTGTTTGTTTGTTTAATAGAACATTACGAAGCATGTTCTGTGATAGTTTATACGGTCGTTACAGGTGTATTTAAATATATTTTATCGTATAGAGGAGTTAGAGGCCGTCATGGCGCAGCGGCACAAGGGTGTGACTTTAACGCGACGGTTGTGGGTTCTATCCCCACTCGAGGAAGTGAAATATTTATTTGCGTTTATATTTCCATTTCTTCTGCTTTGGTGTCGAGGAAAGCGCGTCATTGAATTCTGCCACTCAACACGCAATGCCTCCAGAATTCGGCAGAAAATGAGGAATGGAGTGCCTTAATACTAGGTTCCCTCTGCCTACCCGGCTGTGGGTGGGATACAGCGTGAAGCGTGATTTTAAGTGTTATATATATTTTTATCTGCAAGAAAACTTACATTCACAGGTATTTATTTATATAGATGTTCTTTTAATTTTTTTAATTTAAATCTGATAATTCTACAGTCATATGGCCCGTACCACTTTATCCATATCATTAAAATAATTTCAAGATAGAGAGAGATAATCTAGTATGGAGTACAGGCCGCCCTCCAACCAGGTGGACCGACGACCTCAAGAAGACAGCGGGAACCCGTTGGATTCAAAGGGCGCAGGACCGGACAGAGTGGCGAGCATTGAGGGAGGCCTATGTCCAGCAATGGACTTTAAAACGCTGCTGGATGGATGGAAACTAGTATATTTTCTACCCACCGGATAGGAAATTGCTATCTTCGTCCATGGACATGATATTAAAGAAAGTAGGCAGTAGTAAGGCAGAAAATACCTGAAAAAGATAAATAAGTTTAAAATAATAACTTAATAATAAAACTTTTATAATACAAGTATGACTTGTAAAATGCTCACTAATCCTATTAATTTCAAATCATAGAAGTAAATCTACTTATATGAGATAAACTTTATCACCTAATTAAGAAACTTAAAAGCTTCATTGAGGGCTTTATCACTATATCTTTTAGTTAAGATAATATCCGTTTTAAAACAGTTTGCTTTTAAGTTTATCTTTTTTGTTATTATCGAAGATACACTAAACAACTACTATTAACTCCACCAGAAACAGAAAAGGAAAAAATTTATATAAATAATCTTTACGTAACTCCTGGTTTTTTGGCGCTAATTGGAAAAAAGCTGATGAAAGATCGGTCTCAAACAAAGAAAAGAACTCTGTTAGTGCTATAGAGGCGGAATCCACTTAGGAATCCACTTAAATGGGATGGACAGTTTATGGACTAGAGAAACGAAAATATTTTAAATGTAAATATGCCTTTGAGGATCGCAATTAGCATATTTGGGTCTATGTCATGCACACACGACGGCCAGTAGTGCAGGGGCCCACAAACATGAACGCGAGAGGTTCTGGGTTCGATTCTTACTAGAGACTATTAATGAAATATTTAACATTATCATTTCTTCGCTTTCGTTTCAAGATAGTTTTAAAGCGCGGCATTGAGTTCTACTCAACACGCAATGCCTTCAGAATTCAATTTAAAATTGGTAACGGAGTGTCTTAACACTAGGTTTCCTCTACTTACCATGCTATGTGCGATATACAGTGTAGTTATAAAAAACAAAACAAATTGAAAAACAATCTAAATATTTAAAATGATATTTCAACCCATAACCATCGCTCTCACTCGTAAAGCTTTATAAAACTAATAAATAACTAAAATATATTATATTTCTACGAACAGTTAGACAAGCTATTACTATAAGCTGGCTGTCAAATGACAAGCTAAGGCTTAGATTTTATTATTCAACTAGTGGACCCGGACGCGGCTACGCCTGCTTGAACTATAAGAATATTTATTAAATATTATATAATATATTTATTTTTATAAGGATGAATATCAAAATATAAGTTCATTTTGGGTGACGTTTTCTTAAAACAACAAAGAAACTTTGCAAACCGGTGCTTAGCAACGACGATTGTTATTAACATGGCAGAATAAATTGCATGTCAAATTAGAAAGTATTTTAATTTATTAGTATATATGCGTAATGTAATGTTATATAGCCTATAGCACTTCTGAAGAATGCAGCTTTCATACAAAACAAAAACATAGTAAATCGGACCAGTAGATCCAGAGATCTTAGCGTTCAAACAAACAAACAAACAAACTCTTCCGCTTTATTATATTATAGTAAAGTATAGATAACAATTGAAAAGTAATAAACGCATAGTAAAAGTTTTTATAGCTTCTAGCCGTAGAGTCCCCGGGCGATACCTACCACATGGAAATTAATTAAGGCAAGCAAATTATTGGTTATGTTTTAATTTGTTAGTTAACTTTTAACTGTAGCTTGTAATTTAAGATCTTAGGAGATTAACATATGGAGATTTGGGTTTATAGGTTTTAGATTTACCAATATGGTGGTGTTGGTATTTGTTGGGATAAGGATGATGGTTAAGAGATAATATTGCTCTAAAAAAATATTAAATGTTTAAAAAAAATGGATGTAGTTTAATATTTTCCTATTTACATATTGGCGAAGCTTAAAGAGCGAAGTGATTTGTCACTGATTAAATGTATAAAAAGATACAGAATTTTTTGCCTTGGTGCCAGAGCGAAGAAATGAAAATATTAAGAGATAATACTTCATTCCCTCAGAAGGGGATCGAACCCTCACCCGCCGAGTTACGGTCACATCTTAATATTTTATTTTTTGCATTTTTAACATAATATATGAGTTGCTGTGCGCCATAGACCTTGATCGTCCGTGCCTTTCTTGTTTCTTTGTTTCTCTTAATTAACTCAAAGTTTTTGTGAAGTGAACATTGATAAGTCTATCAGTAAAGTTGACAAAATAGTGTAATGTCAAAAAAACTGTTTAAAGGCTTGAAACCACTAAAGTTAAATATAATTTACCTTTCTAAAGTTGTAAAAGCAAAAATGGCCTTAATTGTAATTCAAAAGTCCTTTTTCAATTTACTCTCCATTACGTCTAATTAGAATGCACAAATGTAATTTTAAGTTAATCATCTTCAAATGGGAGTCGAACCTGCAACCATTACAATTCAACTAACCACGCCAAGGTGACCTTTTTAAATAGAAGTGAGTTCCATTTATAAAATAGTTGCAGTGGAACCCTATTATTAATAGTTTATTATCCTAACTCGTACGTCATCACCCGTCGTCGGACGCTTTGTTACTTGTTATCGTAAGCTATCTAAAATAACACGTTAGACATTACAGTTAACCTAACTATACGTAACGTACATGTTAGAATTACTATATTTTTATTCATTTATTATATATATATATACACTTTGCCTCGTTACTAGAGTGTGGAAATGAAAATATTTAATTTTTCATTCCCCTGGGTGGGAATTTAACCCGCAACCGTTGCGTAGAGGAAAGCTCTCCTCATAAATCCATAAATTAATCTCTAGCATACCTCTGGACTTAAATCACGAAATATAATAACATTATTTATATTAAGCTTTCATTCGTCGAGAGGCCAGTCGTGGCACAAACAAAGCATGACTGTAAAACCGACTGGCTGTGGGTTCGATTCCCACTCGAAGAGGTGAAATATTAATATATTTAAATTTATATTATCATTTCTTCGCTCTGGTATCGAGGCCAAGCGCGGCGTTTAGTTCTGCCGCTCAACACGCAATGCCTCCAAAATACGGCAGAAAGTGGGGAACGGAGTGTCTTAACACTAGGTTCCTTCCCTGCTGTGTGCGGGATACAGCGTGAAGCATGATTTGATTTATTTTAAGCTTTCATTAATGTGACGCTAATCTTGTTTTAAAACATATTAAATGATAAAACGTCCATTTTAATTATATCATTTCCTTCCATCATTATTTATTTATATGTGGGTGAGGAGGAACCAGATGATAGAAGAACAGCTGTAGGGTCTGTGTGGGTCGATGTGACGTGGCCCGATGATTTATGTATATTTGCATACAATCGACTATCATTAGACGATTTATATATTTCATAATCGTTATTTCGCAACAACTGTATTGGAGCTTATAATTATTTATATCTTGGCCTTTTGATCGATTTAATAATTTAGTAAATAAAAAATAATAAGTACGGATTAGTAAGTAAAATTAAGTAAAGTACGGATTATCGCCTTTGTAAAAATTTTAAGTAAATTTTTCTAATATATATATATATATATATATATTCTTTATTGCACAAAACAAAATACAGAAATTTAAAGAAGAAAACTTTGGTTGACAAGGGTGGGCTTATTTCTAAAAGAAATCTCTTCCAGCCTACCAGTGGAAGTGGATATCTGTGAAACAGCGGGGAGAGTATAGTGCATAACAGAAAAATATTATATTTGAATCTATAAATATATATATATATACATATATATATATAAACTACATATACATATATACACACACTACATATATATTCTATAAAAAGAAAAAAAAATACATACATAAACATAAATATTAAATAAATACACAAATATTATACTATTTTGAAGAGATAAATGACAAGAAAAATGAAATGTAATAATTTGAAACTCTGTCGGAATATATATTAATTGTTCCCAGTGGCAAGTAAATGCTTTTTTAATTGGGATTTAAAGGATTTTAGGGAAGAGCTTCTCTGGATAGGATTAGGGAGTTGGTTCCAAAGGGATGAGGCATATACGGAAAAGGACTTCTGCATGAATTTGGTGTTGCTCCTAGGTATATCAAGCGCCGGAACGACACACGACCGCCTAGAGCGTGAGGGAGGAGGAAGAACTTTGAAGCGGGATCGTAGGTATGTAGGAAAATTTTTGTAGTTAAGGAGTTTAAAAAGTAAGGTAAGGATGTGCATATCACGGCGAAGACGGATTGGGAGCCACTTAAGCTGAGCACGAAATTGAGAAACATGATCATACTTACGTAAGCCAAAAATAAAGCGTATGGCGAGATTTTGAAGACGTTCTAATTTGTTAAGTAGCTCCTCAGTCGCATCCAAATAGCAGACGTCAGCGTAGTCGAGTATTGGAAGGAGAAGACATTGCGCAAGCATAACTTTGGTTTTGTGAGGAAGGAAGTATTGGAGACGCCTAAGAGAATGGAAAGAGAAATGCATGCGCCTGCTGATTGCATTGATATGCGGTGCCCAAGACATGTTGCAATCAATAATAAGTCCTAAATTCCTAACCTCGTTACAATAGGGAACCGTTACACCTGAGTAGCGTACCGCTGGCATAGTATCCCATTTAATTTTATGTCTTAATTTATTACTGCCTATGATGATACTCTGAGATTTTTTGGGGTTGATAATTAAGCCAAAAGATTCGGCCCAAGTACGTATCGCATCGAGATCACTATTTAAACTATCGATAGCTTCAGGCAATTCATTTAAATTACTATGGCGGTAAAGTTGCAAATCATCCGCATACAGATGGAAGGGAGAAGTAATGACTCTAGAAATATTGTTAATAAAGATAGAAAAGAGAAGAGGAGAAAGAACGCCGCCTTGAGGAACGCCAGCAGTAAGATCAAGCCAAGTTGATGTGATATCGTTAGCTTTAACACATTGCCGGCGGCCGAAGAGGTAAGAGCGAAACCAGCTTATAGCTGCAGATGAAATATTAACTGCTCGAAGTGTGCCAAGAAGTATATCGAAGTCAACAGAGCTGAAAGCGTTGCTGAAATCTAACAGAACCATAACAGTGAGCTTGGTGTTGTCCATAGCATACCGAACGTCCTCCGTTATATTCAACAAAGCTCCAACTGTGCTGTGAAAGGGACGGAAACCGGACTGGAATGGACACAGTAGATTATTAGTTGATAGAAAGGAGTAAAGTTGGTTATTGACTAAAGATTCAAGGACTTTAGATAGAATAGGGAGGATGGAAATGGGGCGGTAATCAGCGACATTGGAGGGATTAGAGGTTTTGGGTAATGGAATGACATAGGCACTCTTCCATAGTGAAGGAAAGACATTACTTGTCAGTGAAAAGTTGATAATGTGGGTGACCACTGGTGCAATGCTTTCCAACACAGGAAGGATCATCTCAAGGCTGAGATTGTCAATTCCAAAGGCTTTGGTGGAAATGGAATGGATACACTTCTTGACGTCATCTTCCGACACTGCTTTAAAATTAAAAGGAATGGAGTCTGGTAGGTTGAGACGTGACAGCAGAGATAATGTTTCCGATTTTATAAGGGGACTTATATTACATGGTGGGGTTTCTAGGCTCTATCGTACGAGTATATTATACTGTTTTGGTGAAATCTCATTCTAGGTCAGTCGTGGAGCAATGGCACAAAGTGTGACTGTAAAACCGACTGGCTGTGGGTTCGAACCCCATACCAACCCTTACGAGATGAAATATTTATTTAAAATATTTCCATTTCCTCGCTCTGGTGTCGAGGCAAATCGTGGCGTTGAGTTCTGCCGCTCAACACGCAATGCCTTTAAAATTCAGCAGAAAGTGGAGAGCGTAGTGTCTTAACACTAGGTTCCCTCTACATACCCTGCTGTATGCGTGATACAGCGTGAAGCTGATTAAATTTACCTATAACGTTCCTTAACGGAAAACAAACCTCAAATCTATTTAAGGTAGTTCCTAGTTTGCATGTAAAATTGAATAGAATTTCATTTTCATTAACACCCAGTCGTTGACCTCGAACTTCCATAATAAAAATAATTTGAATTATTAACTCGAAACAATGTCACGTAAGGAAAGCTACCGTTATTACCGTACAAGTGTTCGTTTTACTCACGCACTACATAAATACTGTGTAATTTACTACGCGACGCCTCTACCGTGAGTATGTACTTATGTGGGTATACTACAGCGGTTAACGCCGCGAGGCATTCGATATCGAGCGCGTTTTATTTGTTGTGGAACTAGTTTATGATATATCGTTGTTTTACTTTATATTGTAACGAAGATATAGTGTTTACTATGGAAATGGTGTGTGGATGTTTACTTTTATAATATAGTTTTTTTGTAGCTTCATATAGCAAGGTAGCCAAAGAGAGTGGACCAAGTGTTAAGTCACTCCGTACCTAAGACAGTTCCATTTACAATTCCACCGAATTCTGGAGGTTTTAAGTGTTAAATGGTGAATCCACACTACTCATACAACATACAATAAATAGATTTTGTTTTTTTTTATGGAAAAAAGACAAGGCAAACGAGCGTTCGGGTCACCTGGTGGTGATCACCGCCGCCCACGACCCCGTGCAGCACCAGAGGCGCTACAGGTGCGTTGCCGGCCTTTGAGATGGATATAGACGCGCTTTTTGAAGGTACCCATATCGTACCGACCTGGAAACACTGCCGCGGGTAGGCCATTCCACAGTTTGTACAGTGTTTCCCAAATTCTCGAATATATAATAATAATAAACATAAATGCCACTAAAGTATTAACATATAAGCTCTACTGGTAAGCATAGTAATCACACAGTCGGGACTCGTCTAAGTGCGGCCGGTTACTCACGGCTGTATTTAAACAAATATGTTCGCTTGCTAAGAAAGTAATTACGATGATTATTATAGTATGTACTTTCAAATTGTGCAAACATCACTTTTTTTATTTTAATGACAAGATGATACTTAATTTATAGTACCCGTTGCTTTTACTGTTTGTTTTGTTTAGCTTCACGCTGTATCCCGCTTATCAGATTAGGCATAAACCTGAGACTGAACCCAGGTTCCCTCAAGTAGGCCCGAGATCCTAGGTCCCAGGTTCTAACAGATCAGGCTAAGTCGTTCATTAAGACGTTTCTATTCTCCACTTTCCGCTGAATTTTGGACGCTTATACCGACTTAACGGGACGGTTGTGGGTTCGATCCCCACTCGAGGAAGTGAAATATTTATTTACGTTTATATTTCCTTTTCTTCGCTCTGGTGTCGAGGCAAAGCGGCGTTAAGTTCTGCCACTCAACACGCAAAGCCTCCAGAAATCAGCAGAAAGTGGGGAACGGAGTAACTTAACACTAGGTTCCCCCTGCCTACCCTGCTGTGTGCGGGATACAGCGTGAAGCTGTAATTTTAGTAAAAGTGATTTAGTAGGGTAGTTGGATATCGAGTGATGTTTGATTACAACATTTGTAAATACGAGAGCAATGAACCTCAATCTACAGATAGCTGAATCAATTATACGTCAGCCGCTCTTTGAAGCTTTGAACTTTTATTGTTTACGATTCTTTTTTATAAATACGACAGGCATTAAGGAACTTTAACGTATGAAAAAATAAACAACGGTTTTGAACGGTTCCCAGTGGAGTGGGTTCGAATCCATCTACGTAAAAACGTATACATTTTTGTAAATTTAAGACATTTAAATACAACTTACCACGATATTATTTTGAATAGTCCATTAAGTATTCAAAATATCTCTATTTTTTAATTTGTAACATAAAAATAAATCTCAAAGGAAATCTCATCGCTAATTACCTTTTCTTTTCAAACAACTTAAGTACTTACTTAAAAGATAATGTAAGTTAAAAATATATATTGGAATGATCGCAACTTTTACCATTACCTACAATATAAACTATATTAATGAAAAAGAAAAAAATGTGACCACTCGGGAAGCTTTACCTTTCAAATAAAAAAAAGATATCAAAATAGGTTCACCCAAACAAAAGTTATGAGGTAACAAACATAAAAAAAAAACAATCGAATTGATAACCT
>JAKRZM010000625.1:0-54924 GCA_036379175.1 Heliconius cydno galanthus
TCATTATTTATATGAAATGATTTTTTGATACTGTCTGTCATGTTTGTGTTTTTGCTCCTAATATAAATAAACATGGGGCTTAAAAAATAACAAAAAAATATATTAAAATTATTTTTAATATTAATTTTAACTATTTGCATTATTATTTTTAATTTTGCTAATAAAAAAATATTTATAATACTACAAGCTGTCACAACATAACAAAATCATAGTCAAAATTAGTTTTTTTTTAATTAAACGCAACGCCACAGATACAATACAAATAGCAGCACCATAATTACCTACTGCAATACAAAAACAACAAATCGAGAAGGCTGTCATATGAGATATTATCGTTTTTCCTACTCGATTCCTCAGCTAGTGTTGTATCGAATGTATCGGATGACGGCGTTCGTGTCTCGAGATAACCATCTCGGGCTATAAGATAATGTGTCTAGTTTAGACAAAGTTTCTATTTATTAATTTCTAAATAAATGCCGTGCGTTTTGTATTCACGCTTCGATAGCATTGTGAGGTGCGGAGGGAGAGATTAAGATGGCAACATTTAATTCCATTCTCCTTTCATTAAGAAATGAATTTAAGTGTGTATTATAAGATGGAGAAACAAAAAAAAATAAAGTTAATAAAAAATAAATAAAACGACTTACTATTGAGGCAATGTGGTGATACCAATTAGTAGATAAAAACTTACTGTTGCCTTTACAGACGATTTACTTACCTAAAACAAAAAAGAACATTATATATGAATAAATAATATCAAAGTTTCTGTCTGTAATTTTGAAAGGATTTACGTTAGGCTGATATATATGTAGACAACAGTTAATTGGTATTAAATAAGAGAACATTATGTCAAATATTTAATATTAATTTACCTGAAAAAAATGGAAATTAAAAAATAGAGCCATTTTACCTTATCACCCCATTCGTACCTACATGCTTACATGATCACGCTTCGTGCTAACAACACGACCACTACACAACTTAACGACGATAACAACAAATTAAGCAATTAAGTGTAACTATCACTTAATATAATTTCAAAACGACTGAATGACTCCCTACGAATGACTGACTTCAGAATGATTATACAGCCAGGTTCCCTAAGACCGAATTAAAGGTGAAAAATGCATAATAATGTGCAACAAATGATTATTCGGCCACAAAGGTTCCCTAAGACTAAATTAAAAGTGAAAAATGCATAATAACGCACAACAGTACAATAATTATATGTAATTTTCATTTGATACGCCGAAAATTAAGTTTTGATTGGAGCTCTATAAATTGCGAATTGAATTGAATTGTGTTGAGCATATGGTGCGTTCCGTGATTAGTGTAATTGGTGTCATTATGGTGATTTTTTTTGTCGTTGTTGTAGTTGAATGGTTGTTTTTAGGTTCAAGCTGCATGTTGTAAAAAGTAGGCACGGGGAACCTGGGAACCTAATGTTCCCCACTAACCACTAAATTCTGGAGGCATTGACTGTTCAGTAGCAGAACTCTACGTCGCGATTTCTCTTTACAAAAGCGAGAGTTGACATTTACTCGAATGGGAATCGAACCGACAATCTGGGCGCTAATATAAAATATAGTTGTTATTGTAGTTTTTACAAAATATTAGATACTTTTTAAAACCATGTATGTTGCGTTGCCCAGCCCAACTTTCTCTATTATGTTGAAAGCAATTATTTAAAATATTACTTATGTTTTCTAACTTAATTATGCTTGTTTAGTACATTATAATCAATTTGAACGTAAATTGCAAATAATAGAAAATACAGATAAAATAGATATTATTTATATATTAACCTTTAATAAGGTTCCGCTAGATTTATACAAAACAGTAATTTGCCTGATCGTGATCGCGCAGCGTGACCCACCGTCACTCAGCGTCGGTCATGATACGAAAATTGCTCAGTTCGCTCAAATTGCTCAAATTGCTCAACTTGCTCAAATTGCTCAGTTCGAATTAATTAACCAATTTGTTCCGTGACCGATTCAATTGTTACGATTCTTAATATAACGTTATTACTATTGTGTGTTGGAATCATAGATAATTTTGTATACAACAATGGTGGTATTGTCGAAATATTATTTTTAATGGATTCTAGAGTGTGTTTGTCATGTTATTTTTTTATTCTGTATTATGAAATTTTACAATTTTAAATTTCATATATTCATAAAAAAATATTTATAGTAAATCTTCTTAAGATTATATAAGATGTTATCTTATTATAGATATAATATTTATATTATATTTCTCATCTTCATAATTTTAAACATTACTGAGCACTTGGTTAATTTTATTAAAGTGAAACCGTCCATAAAATACAAGATACAATGTAAGTTAAGCTGTTTGTTACGTTTCACAGCAATTATTTAATAGCTCGTTAAGTAAGCTATTAGTTTTACAACTAAATTGTAAAATGACTTCAACTTACAAAATATTGTGAAATTATAGGCATTTGTTTAATTGAGCGGTAAGTGGTTCACGGAGTGTGTTAACACTAGGTTCATATAGCAGGCTGTATAAGGGGCACAATTGATGCCAAAAGAATAATTATCTTATTCAATAAAAACCATAAGCCATAAAAGCTAAACTTGTAATAAAACGGACATTATATTACTTCAACGTTCAAAAATGATAAACCTCCAAACAAAATAAAAAAGCACACGCAAAAGTGCATTAATAACAAATATCCTTACATTTCAACTAATGAACTACCGAAGCAATTTCCACTGCCATCTTTTTCTCGAGATTTCCCAGTCTTGGCGTTTCCTTTGCTAAAAAAAAACTATACCTGTCCCACTCTGACGCACTGCACTTTGCAATACTATTATAGCCTTTTCACTCTTTTGTTTTGTCGACACTAAGCCCCGCCCATTTGTAAAATCGACTTGCCATCCTTGCACCTGTCTCTTTCCCGGCAATCTGATTTATGTGAGAGTGAGCGGTCTTGATCGATGTTTTGTTTTTGCCACTTCGAATGTCCGATTCGAAAAAATACGATTAGGTTAAAATATACTTTATAACTAACTGTACTGATAATATAGAATTTTCTAGAAGCTCGTTTTGAAACAGGTTTTTTTATAACATATTATTATTATATAACATAATTAATATTATCGATTGTTATCACTATAATGGAGACGTTTAGTTTCTTGCGTTGCGCATAAATAATATGGCTGAGAAAAAAAAGACGGAATTAAGTTTTCAAGGCGCGGAATGGCGGCAAAAAGCAAAATGACAAGTTGAGAAATATGGCGGCGGCGAGCTTTCGGCTAATCAAAATAGTTTACGTGTCGTTCGTATTTCACTTGTATTGTTTCATTTTGTTCCATTGAAGCCCAACACTATATCGTGGGAACGGGGTTCGAAGTTATGCACGTTTTTATTTTTCTCTCTTTTTATATCGACACCTATTTGTGAATCGAGATGACAGGATGGTGTTTCTTAGAAAAGCTCAAGTGTTGTTCTTAGAAATGTGGGATGGCTTATCATAAATTAGATTAGTAAGCCTGTTAGAGAGATATCTGCATACAATATGAGTAACTAAACATATTATTACTTTCATTCAAAAATATATGATATTTTTAATAGAGACTGGACAACCACAGACAACTATTTCCACAAACATAATAGGTAACTGACCCTTCTAAAAACACACGCAAAAACCGTGTTTAAGTGAGTGAAGTGAAGCGGAGTGAAGCGTCCTAACAGTGAACACTAGACTCCCTTTGCCTGCCCAGCTAGAGCTAGCTAGCGGGATACAGCGTGATACCAAAAAACAAAGAAATCAAAACTAACTACTAACAATTAAAAAGAACACCTCCCCCCACACGCGCCGCCATAAATCAAACGCGACAAATAAAAACTCGCGATGCAAACGTTATTATCTTTATAATTGTACGTCAAGAAGCCCCCTCCCCCCTCCCCCTCCCCGTGTCAGTCCCCTGGCCCCGTGATATATCGCCCATGAATACGAGATAGCGACACCTCACCTGCTTATGGATCTGGAGTGAGTATTTTCCCCTAGAGCAGGGTAATAGAAGAAACACAGTGTTAAAATACTCCATTCCTCACATTTTGCTATAAGTTAAATGTAATAATTCCCCCCGGTTGAGATCGAACCTGCAAAGCATCGCTTTTATAATAACACTACTGAGCCACTACGACCTCTTAAGCTAAAACAGTTTTATTTTTGTTTATTTATACTTGAAAATATAGAATTTCTGATCATATATCGTAATGGGATTAATATGCCACACCGTGTTACCACGGATTACAGGACGTAACCGTTTTTTTTTATATATATCATAAACTTTATGCAACAAGACAAGCCCAAGAAATATGTTACCGCGCGACATTTATATTTTTTTTCTTTAAAAGATATAATTTATGTTTTCTTTTTGCCTTGTTTAACATATCTGTTTATTTATAATATTTTCTTATTTATAACGGTAAATATCAACGTATAAAGAGGTATGGAGAGACTATAGAGTATGGCATTCCGTTGTCTTTGGCTACAGATAAAAAAAGGAAAACTAAAAAAATAAATAGTGATGGGCTTAACACATTTTTAATCTGTAAACTAACCGCTAACGACAAGAGCACGTGTCCAATAAAACAAACGTCAAACAGAGAAACAATCGTAGAAACGGACATCATAATACAACCAAATTGATATTTATCATAGAAAGAATAAAAAACAAAAATCTAACAATGCACTTACACGGCCAAATCAAATAGGCATAGGGTAACAAAATGGGAGATAAGGAACCCCGCCTGGTGCCCCGACGGTAACGAGGCCTCACTATCGATGTCTATGTCAAAAACTGTCAATGGAGTGACAGGCGGCGTGTTGGGCTAACGAACCGCGAGGTTGCGGAGTCACTGTGATACGGCAGTTTGTGAACTGTGGGGGCGCCATCTAGTGGTGGATAGGTTTTGGTACAAAGATATTTTTCCTGCATACTTTAACAGTATTAACAGACACCAATCGAACCCACAATCGTTGCGTTTACATTAAGAGGATGTGCTGCTGCGCCAAGGTGGCTTTCAAAGAAATTAAAATAAATGAACTAACTTAAAACAGCTAATGTTTATATAGATAGCTTATAATAAGCTTTTTAGAATCAGTTCAAAAGGTTTTGAGATATACCTAGGTATAATGAACCGATTTTGATAAAATTCGAACTGTTATCTAATTCGGGTGTAACTAACTTCCGAGACAAACATCCTTAGAAACTAAATACCAACATACTCAAATATTATCAAAAAATACACATACAAGTCACACACACAGCCTCCTAATCCAAAGTCGGTTAAAAAATGAAAAACAATCTAAAGTATAGCATAGTATAGCATATTATAGATAGATATATAAAGATGCAAATACAAGTCGCCCCCAGGCGGCGGGCGGCGGAACGAATTTATCGTGGCGCGCGCACCTTATTATCGCTAACAAGCGTTCGGGCTCTTTCTTTACCCCATAAATATTATATTTTACACCTGCATTAAAACGATCGAGCTATACAACTGAAACATGGTGTTTGTTGATCTTTTCAATGAATATTTATTTGTTTTTCGGTGTTAAGTTCCGCCAATTGACATGTGATATCTCGTAAATAGGTAAAATGGGGGACGGAGTGTCTTAAAACTAGGTTTTCTCTATTTATCCTGTTGTGCTGTAAAAAACGAGCTTTTTGCTTGAGTTTTTAATTGTTAAAGAGAAAAATAAAACTGTCAAAACCAATAATGTACAGTATTTTTTTATGTCAATATCTACATATAGAAGAGAATCTGTCTATGAAAATAAATATTAAAAAAATATATTTATTATCATTATCTTTACTAAATTAATTCTCCAATATTAACAAAATTAATTCCGTACCTTTAAACATTTTTTAACACGCATAAACAACTGTCAATTTGACACATTACACGTTTTTTTTTTTAATTTCAATGCAAACCATAGACAAGTGGCAACAGATGTTCAACAGTTATGATCAATAATTACAGTCTAATATACATGTCACAGCGATGCGTCTTTATTACTGCGACGCTAAATTTATAGCCTATAAAAATATACGAATATATTCTATGCGTTTTAAATGTTTTTTGCTATTGTTTTACATCTTAGTACTTAACTTCTTAAATACTTTCAATTTATAACTGAGTTTTTTCTTAGTATCATCCTGTGTCATACATACTTACCTCTATCAGTTTAGGTAGAAGGAACCTAGCGTTAAGATACTCCGTTTCTTTCTTTCGCTCAACCGGTTAATAGTAGAACTTAACGTGTTATGTCTATCAGAACTGTCTATCACAATACTATATATGCTTAAAAATCCATTTTTATTTAATTCACTTTTTCAAAATAATAAAAATAAAATAAAATAAATTCACTCAATTACATCGATTAGCCTGACATTTAAGCTCGCAGGTGACTCTTGCATACAAAATTACATTCGTTATACATGAGTATTACAATTTATTACTGTTTTTTTCTTCATTTTCTACTGTACAGACAGACGGACGCTTTGCATTTTTAATTAGTTGTTTAATTTCCTTTTTCGATTGAAATGGTTCTATTTTTGTAGAATATATCAATGGTAGGCTTTTTTCATTTTTAATTGAATTGTTTGTATACTTTTACATATCCACCACTTAGATGAAATTAAAATTATAAGTTAATATATAATGAAATAAATATAATAAAATAAGCCTTAAAAGAACGAATGAATATATTATAAAATTAATAAAATTATTATAAAATTCTTGAATTGCAACTTTGTGATGATTGTGAGTTCGATTCCGACTCAGAAGAATGTATTTATTTCATTTCCCTATTCTGTTACACAAGGTGGTTAAGATTCACACAAGAAGATTAACACGTAGTGCCTAGAATTCTACTAGATTCTCACTCCAAAAAAACTTATATGAATTATACGGCGGAACTAAACGCCGTCTTTTGCCTCGACACCAGAGATAAGAAATGGAAATAAAAACTTACACGAATATGTATGTTATAATATCTTAGCTACCATTATAGCTTCACGTATAAAGTTAACGGAATTCTTGGTGGGGTATCAAATAACACGGTATTTGCGAGATTACGATAGCCGATATACCCGATTGATACCCGGATGAGCTCCCCGGAGAACCCGGGAAATATTACGCTTACATACTTCGGTGATATTTTTTTGTCCTTTTTTTTGGTGAATACACTTTTACTCGAAACTTTTCTTGCTATTGTAGAAATAATAATACGAAATACAGCTTGAAGCTTATAAAAAAACAATGATTGCAAATAATTTAAAATAAATAGTAAAAATATTTGTATAGTTTTACTCCTACTTCGTATTGAGAATTAAGAAATCGAAACTATGACTTTTATGCTCTTACAAAAGAAAACGTTTAACTATAAAAATTTTATAATTAATTTACTAACCCAAAAAACCATACAACCGTATATACTCATAATAATACAAAAAAGAAATACCAGTAAACAGAAAGAAATAGAGAAGGTTATCGCAACGAAATCCAAGGTGTCTGGGCCGACGGTCTCAAAGGAAATCATTGTGAAGGCATCCGGAAAATTTACCGCACACCGCTCTCGAGTACCACACCTGCTTGCATCTTGGTACGTGCCCTATTCTTTACTGTGTTCAGTACAACACTGAACTGTACTATACTGCACTGTATATATTGCACTGTACTATAGGTACTGGGCTATAGGTACAGTAGAGTTCTGTACTGTGTACGCTTAAGAAATTGTCGCTTAAAAGATTTATGTGGGATAAACGCTTTTTCGTTTTCGTATACGTTTTAATATGTATGGGATGTGGTTTGGGGAAATTGTTGGTAAAATGTTTTCTTTCTTTTTGTATGGGAGCTATTTTTGTAGTTTAGTGTATGTTATAAAAAAATATTATGGGGCTCATTTCTGTGGCTAATAGAATTACTTGTTTATAATAACTATTTATATTATAAAGGAAAATAGTAGAAAAAAAAACTACTTAACGCTAAGTTAAAGTTAACTTTTTTTTTCAATTATAGGGGGCAGGGTACGCAGAGGGAACCTATAGTTAAGACTCTCCGTACAATATTAGTAGATAGGTATTTGTATAATTTATAACAGACTTAGTAAAAACGTATAACACAGCCACAAGTTAATTAAGATTTTGTTCTGAAAAATAAATGTCTTTAGTGTTGTGTTTCCACTCATTCTAATAATTAATGGATTCATTATTGTCAGCTCCATCTTGGATTGCGACGTCGTATAATTTGTGTTAGAGGATATACCAAGCTATAATACGGGAAAAAGCGTGAAGACGAGAGCTGGGGTGGGATATAATGGTAAACGATGGTTATAGGTTCGATTACTACTCGATGGAATTAATTATTTTTATTTTTCGTTCTGGTAAGAACGCATAGCGCGGAGTTGAGTCAGCCAGTTAACACGCAAATGGGGAACAGAGAGTTTTAACACTAGGTTCCCTCTATTCAGGTATACCTAATATAGGCAGAGACTATAAATAAATAACAGTTGTACTATTACTGGTATAAAAGATAGATAGATATAGATATATCCAAGTACGAACCCGCATCCTCTTGCATACATCCGACAACCTCACATCTCAAGTGGCAATCATTCATAATAAGCACTTAAACTAATAATGATAGACTCATTACTTATTTAGACTTTAGTGTTCTAGATTTGTTTAGACAAACGTACTAATATTATGTCGTAAATAATTTATCAGGATTTTAATAAACAGGTGCTGATATACACACGATGATTGTAGGTTCGATTTTCATTCAACTACTTTTATTTACTTATTTATTTTTCACGCAGCTTCACGCTTTATCCCGCGTTTAGCAGGGTAGGCAGAGGAAACGTAACGCTAAATTTACCCCATGGGAATTGAACCCACAACTGTTGCGTTCAGTCGTACAATCGTATGCTGTGCTACTGCGTCACGACAGCCTCTAGTTATTCGAAAGCAGCCTCTGCAAATATACGAAATTTAGCAAAAAACCAGACTAATTCATCCCAACAAACTAAACATTATAACACACGTGCCACAAACCTATTAGACAATCGATTATATTGTAATTATTCATACCGGGGTTCTACCGCGCTATTCGGGGGCTACCTGCGGGTAGTCTCGTTAATTATTCACAATGTCGACACTGTAATGGAACACGCTGTATAAATATTTAAGAGGCGATCGAACCTTTCGTTAGACGTGAAATTTTGTAAGCCTATCTTTTGCTGTGCAAACGTGTGAACGTTGGAATTGTGAAAAAAACCCTTTTTTAGTAGAATTTGAAGGTAGGACCCTGTTAAATGTGGCGTTAATACAAGGTTTTTTGATTTGACTTCGTATCTCGTATATAGACAGCTGGGTGGGTAGAGGGAATCTAGTGTTGAGACTCTACGTTTCCCACTTATCACCAACTTTTGAGACATTCCGTGAACGGCGAAACTCACAGTATATTTACCGTGAGCGGGTAATCTATCGAGACTGCCAAAGCCAGCTAGTCTATTTTTTCCTTAATAACAAAATCATCTATTAAGCTCACTTTCATTATATTTCTACAATATAATTTTCAACACAAAAAACAACTTCAGCAACACATATGACCTTTCAATGGGCAATGACAATATAAAATTGTGACCAATTAGGCCACATTGTTACTGTTTTGTAAGTACGCGGTGTAAAACCGCGGAGTTCCGATCGTAGCTACTTGACATTTGGTCTAAAAGTGCGGTTACAGATTTTTGGAAGAGTTCATTATTTTTGTTTAACTACTGTATTTCCGGACTACTAAAACATTTTAATTTTATTTTTTTAATATTTAAACTATTGGGGCGCAGTGGTAAGGTGTCTAGCTATGAGTTTCTTGCTATAAGATTTGGTTCCTGCTCTGAGAATATTCATTTTTATCCTTTGGAAAGAACGAGACGGCGTTGAGCTCCGTTACTATGCGGTAATGGCTCAAATTATAATGAAAAATAAATCGTCCTTATAATAGAGTGTTCTTACCGACCGAACAGTCAGACAAAAGAAACACTAAAAAAATATAAATAAAATGGAAACTATTTGATATTAATAATACAACGGAAAATTATTTCACAAATAATTTTAAATACATTACAAATATAATATATTTTTCTATTTTAATTAAACATAAACTGTTATTTATAAATAAATGGACCACCAACTAAAAGCTCAACAGAAACACACCAACCAGTTCCTGAGATTAACGCGTTCAACCAAGCCAAATTCTTCACCTTATTATATTAACTACAGACTATTATATGTAAAAAGGTCAACAAAAATCACTTCACAATACAGGGTGTTCTCGTAGAGCAATTAGCGGTCGGCTTCGAACCCGTGACATTAGGAGGCCAAATTGATTCCATTGCGCACGCGTTTCAACTTTCATTGCCATTGTGGTTTAGTAATTGGGCAATTTTTGGCGACGTCGTCGGTTCGTGTCGTGTCACGGCAAGTCACGCTAGAATTGTTTGAATAGTATTCAAAATGGTGGTATTTAGAAGCTACGTGGTAGGATTTTATTTAGTGAGGGTTGGGGGTTCCATCTCTTAGGCAGCGTGGTTTTATTTTTATTATATCGAAGAACTTGAAATAAACTCCAGGATTCAGTGGAAATATAATTATTCAAAGAAAATAGTGATGGGTCAGTAGATTAAATATGTATCTAACATAAATAAAAATTATATATAGCTCTACTATACAATAGGTAATCACTTTTGTAGTGATCGGTCACTATTACCTACTTTTTTACCTTTCGTGTAGCTTGCAAAACATTTTAAAAGGTATATGTATGTGTAACTATACAAAATAAACATTTTATATACCTAATTCTCTATACGTACATTATAAAATCTAAAAATTTGTTACGAACGAAGCCTATTGTTGTAACTATAATATAACCACCTGTAATCGCAATCAAGACTACACTATACACTCCGTAATCACGGTAATTCGTCGTAATCGCCGTAATTCGTTGTAATCACGGTATTACCGGGTGATTCCGAGTGGGGCTGGCCAATGGTGTGTTAATACCTATGCCTGAACGAAATGTAAGTTTGGGGAACCTATTGAGTGTTTTGTTAAATATTATGATTTTATATAACTACATGCTGTGTTCCACATATGACAGGGTAGGTAGTTAAGAGATAGTGTTTAAAATCTCCGTTTTCTATGTACGTACAAGATGCACGTGCAAAAATTGGAAATTTTGAGACATTGCTTTCTCTACCAAAGCAAGGAAATCAAAATAATTTAAGTAATCACACTCTGCGCAGAATAAAACCCATAACTCATAAAAAATCACTTTCTAATCTACCATTGCGCCACGAAGAAAACGTGAAATATTTGATTAAAAACCATTATATTTAATTAAATTACATTCTCTTCTTACAAGAATATAGACAAAGTAGAGAGTAACAACTAGTATATATTACAAGTACTTATTCACATTACAAAACCAAGGCGTGACAATTATGGAAGGTGGTCAATTCTAAATGCAATTACCGTAACATAGGTACAGGTTCATATCTAGGATGTAGTCGAGGCTAACCACCTAACTCGAGATCATTTGCTAAATTACTTAGGTGTATGGGAAATTACGATAATCGCTTCGTGGTATATGAATTTGGTTGTTTATTATTTTGTTTATATTATGCATGTATCGGTACAGCGTTTTGAGTGTAAACGCGACGGTGTGAGTTCGATTCCTATTCGAGGGAAGGAATTATCTTAATTTCTTCGCTCTGGTAACAAGAGGAATTTCGCTATTTTATAAGTAATGTTTCGAGACTTACGAAGTACGTTGAGAACGGAGTGTCGTAACAATAGGTTACCTCTGTCTACCCTACAATACTTGGAACCTGAGAACCTAATTTCCAATTCCCATTCCAATACACTTCCATTTCCCGTTTTCCGCCAAATTTTGAGGATAATGCCCTATGAGTTGCGGAACACCACTCCGCACATTGCCTCATTACCAAAGCGAGGAAGTATATTTTATTTCCGCGAGTGGGAATCGAACCCACAAGGGTCGCGTTACTACCGTCGAATTACACATACAAGTTCACAAAATTAATAAATTCAATACTATAGTACCAAAACGGTACATTCAATAATATGCAAATATGATAAGTAACGTTAGAAGGTACCTCCATTTAAGGGAAGGCCCGCTGCGGTTGCAAATTGCGACATCCCTTTGTTCCCTACCTGGTACCTGCCTGGTACCTGCTTTACTAGCACCATTGAGATACCCGATGAGATAACAGAAAAGATATCCAAAGATGGTATTCGGACTATATTCGTTGTGATTGTCCTTTTGTTTTGTACTATGATCGCTTTATTATGGGATTTTTTTATTGATAATATTTGTTGGAAATTATGATTTTTTTTCATTGTGTGCAATGTTAATTTATCTATATCTAATTTTCTTTTATTGTCTAAATAGATAATAATAGATACCATCGTGGTTCAGTAAGACAGCTTCTGACTGAATGCGACGATTTCGATTCGATTACCACTTGGCGGACCGATTATGTTTAATTTATTTTCATTTCCTGACTGACAGACTATTCGCGGCGTTTTAAAAATTGCTATGTGAGTAAAAACGTGAAGCCGTTATTTAAAGAACAATATAACTATCCGTAGCCACTTATAAGGAAATACTAATAAATTATAAACTTTTACAACATAATTAACACAACAATAAAACAACTCGACATTTATTAAGACATTCTGATGCGATCAAATATTCCAATATAGAGACATCAAAGGGAAGTAAACTACGTACGGTAGTAAAAAAAATATTTTTCCAGCTGTTACAATTTTTTTTTAGATCTACCGCCATAAATTTATCTAGACAACAGCTTTGTAATCCAATAAGCTATCAAATTCACGTTTTTTCATTTGAACCTAAAACTATTCTCTAACGTCTTTCTCTACAGCCACGATCGTTAAGTTATAATTTAAGAATGATTTACGATACTACAACAGTTAATAGATTTTATTTGCGTTGATACTCTTTTAAGTGAACATAATTTATGTGTGTCTGCTGTGCCCATATGAGTCATTCGGTGTCGTTGCTCGTGATTTTTATATGTAAATCAATCTAAATAGTCCATATTCATATTTACAACGTGTTTTATTTGAAATGAATTTCTCGATTTCTTCAGCTTCACGCTGTATCCCGCATATAGCAGGGAAGGTAGAGGGAACCCAGTGTTAAGATACTCCGTTCCCCACTATCCAGCGAAATTTTGAATGTGTGTTTTGATAACGTTATTACTTTATGAGTTTTAATGGTAATAATATTATAACGCAGTAGGTTGAGAGGCGGAACTCAACGTCGCGCTATGTATTATTTCTAGAACGAAGAAATGTATGTAATTCTCTGAGTGGGAATCGAACCCACAATTATAGAGTTATCACATCGCTATGACAATGTTATATTATGATTATTAAATCATTATTTTATATCTTAACAATGATAATTTAATAATTATCATATAACAGTTATTGCCACTTAAGAATAACCATTCGTCCATTAAAATGAAATAAAACTAAACATTATATGTCGAGTGCTTATAGTTATATTCGTATATAAATAGTCCTAAATTCAAATCCGTTAATGAGAAATATCTATAAAAATGCACTAATATTAACTAATGTGGGGCAGTTACTTTTCCCAGACACGCGATACTTGTGGGTTCGATTCCTACTTGAGGAAAATAAATATTTAAATTTCGATGGGAAAAGCAAGCCGGAGAGTACGGAGAGGTTTCTTTAAAACTAAATTCTCAATACCTAAGTATTTTTTCCACTAATCTACCAAAAGACACACAAACAAACACAACTATTAAGAAAGTTATACTAAATTACTTATACATGGTGCTCCCATGTGGGGTATTACGTCGAGACGACGGTCATTAGAGGATATTAGCTATTAACCTCATGTACGCGTAAGTTACTGCCGGGTAGAGGTAGGTAGGTAGTAGGTAGTGGGTAGCAGGTTGCGGTGGACTTGATTCTTGTGTCATTTAGCTTAAGGTTTATGGTGCTGAATTTTATAATTTATGTACCTAAAGGATTTTTTAGTTTCACGCTTTTTTCAGAATATAGTAGAATAGGCTGATGCGGCCTAGGTTCCCAGGAATTTAGTGTTAAGATACTCCGTTTCCATTAGGATATTTTCGTTCACTACTTTAATATAACTCACAATATTATAGAAAAATCAAGGATTTTTTTTATTAATAACTGAAATACGACGGTTATGAATTTTAAACTTATTAATACATTTGATATTAAGATTTAAAATAAGTATAGTTTATGGTTTTGACCACACGTGCTCTAACTTTACAAAGCATATAGAAGTTTAAAAAGAAAATATAGAAGTTTAAGTTTAAAGATAAATGCCTTATATTAATTAATAATCCCCAATATTAGCTATAACAGCGAAAATATCTAAAAACCGCATCTAAGCACAAAAATGAACTGCTAGATCTTTATTCACATAAAAATAAGGGCGTTTCAGACTTGTCTACATAATGCGGTCGTAAACTCAACAAGTGAGCAGAGGTCGCTTTACGACGCCATAAACGTCTGTCGTCTGACAACTCACTAATATCTCATAAACTAAAATTGTAGGGAAAATCTTGTCACTACGGATCTTATGCTTGTATGGTTTATTATTATCAATATAAGTTACTTTTATTGGAAATGAATCAATCTTTTATTTATAAGGCGGTGTTTTCGGTTGGAATTTTGTAGCTTTACGTTGTACCGTACTGTAGGATAGGCAGAGAACCTGCTGTTAATACAGTCCGTTCTCCACTTTTCACTTGTATTCGAGACATTGCGTGATCGAGACATTGCGTGTTCGAGACATTGTGTTATGTAGAACATAGGAACCCCACAATACACGTTGTTTACCACAGCGGTTAAATGACACATTCCTCGGAATAGTGATCGAATTCTGTTCTTTTTACAAATTTACTTAACTATTTTCAATAATTAACTCCAAATCATAACAAATATCTAAATAATCTATTAATTTTACAGTATTTCCACTACATAAAAAAATCAACTTCTTCCCTGAGAATGTAGCACACAGAAGCTACGCAGAGGGAACCTAGTGTTAAGACATTCCGTTCCTCATTTTCAATATATTTTCTGATGAATACATTATATTTTTCATATTCAAAAAATAATAATAAATCGTTATAGGGGTAGGCTCCGTGCGCTCTAGCGTGAGCGCGCTGGGGTCGCGCCGGAAGATGTAATGATGTTTGTCAAATGGAAAATGAGATAGGGAAACGTACGCGTTGTCATATTTTTGCTGACAATAATTTTTTTATAGGTATTTATATAGGATGGGTGCTTATAAGTGGGTGTAAAAATCTAGAAATTAAGAATAGAAATTCTGCATTAGACAAAAAAACTGGTAATTATGCTTAATACCTCTATGTACCTGGTCGTTATGGCGCAGTGAGATAGTGATTGTAAGCGAGAGTTTTAGGTTCGATTCCCACTTGGGGGAATAATTATAATAAAAAATATTTTTACTTTCCTCGCTCTGGTAGCGTGACACTAAGTTCCGCCACTCAATACGCAATGTCTCGAAAATTGGGCGGAAAGTGGAGAGTGGGGTCTTAACACGAGATTTCTATCTACTTACACTGCTATGCATGAAAAATAATAATTTTAATAAAATGCCAGACCCTACACAAAATGATATTTTTTTGCAATAAATCTCCATCATAAACTAAGAAAATTCATTAATTTCCAACATTTACGCACTTTAAATAAGTTTTAAGCGTGCAATTACACAGAATTGCAAATATTAAAATCATCCCCGGCGCCGGGGTCGGGGGCGCCCCCGGAAGATGTAATGATGTTTGTCAAATGGAAAATGATATAGCGAAGCGGGTTGTAGGAGGCTAAGGGTTGTACGTTTTGGTGTAAAATGTCGATGAAATATGAATTATTTTAATGTATTTTTCTATTTTTAGCAGGGCAAGCAGAGAAAATCTAGTGTTAACACACTCCGTTCACATTACGATAATTCTGTTACACACTAGAGGCATTGCGTGTTGAGAGGCGGAACTCAACGTCGCGCTTTATTCTCTATTCTTTATCGAGGAAATGAAAATTAATAAAATTTTTAATTTTTAAAATATGCATTAATATCATTATACTATTTATAACAAGATAACTATCAAAAAAGGTTACCTAATAAATTAAATATCGTCATTGATAACGATCGAGTAAACATTAATATAAAATGCAATCAAAAATATGGTAAACACCACTTTAAATTAATTAAAATAAGGTTATTACATGAATCAACGAGATTACTTCTGATTTTTTAAATATTCAACAAGCAATAAATCGTCTAGCGCCTATACGGTGGCAACACCATAATATTTACAAAAATAAACAGAAAGTGGGAAGTCCAGCGGAAAGTGGGGAACCTAGGTTCCCTCTGCCTATCCTGCCGGAAAAAAAGAACAATCAAAAGATAATATCTAATTCACAGATACAAACATACTGTAATACTAATAAAATGTATGAATAATTAAACAGACTAATAAATGTTGCCCTTTCCAGCCATGTTGACATTTAATTAAAGTATCGCGTTAAATACCTACTGATTAAACGATTAAATATAGCTTTTAATTATAATTCGTCGTTTATTTTTAGTTACCGTTACAATGAAATATTTTTTAAAATTTATATTTTCATTTCTTCGCTCTGGTGTCGAGGCAAAGCGCGGCGTTGAGTTCTGCCACTCAACACGCAATCCAGGATTCGGCGGAAAATGGGGAACGGACGAATTTCTTAGCACTAGGTTAAATATCCCATCTAGATTCAAACCTATATCTTCCGTAAAAACACAGAACACCAGGCTGCACCACATCAATTCACTCATCCCCCTAAAAACAATACAAAAAAACCCAAGCAAAATCGCGCACAAAAACTATCTTCCCACTTAATTGAAAATTTAAATCGCAAATCCTATTTGGAATCGAGTAATAAATCTCCGCGTCTCAACAGCTGATGTTTCGAAAACATCGGCGTGCGCCGCCCAGATAAAATAAATGGTGGAACTCTGAAAAATGACGTCCGCCGGAAACAGAAAGGGCTACGTCAAAGGCTTTTGTGTTTTTGTGTATTTCGGCGTCTTTTTTTTTGGGTTATACCCCACCACGAAATTAAGCTTATGATACTACTGTACGTGGTGGGTTTTGAAAAAGTATGTGTCCTAATGACCTATAAACGTTGATGGGTTGAGGTTTTTCGAAATTTTACGGTCGGTCTCTTTGTTTTTGTTTCATGAAAGGCGGGATCGAAATATATTTTCCGGAAAACAAAGTATGTAAATATTGTGCATTTTATTTTCCTCTTTCTTCTTTTTCTACGAATTTTACTCACTAATAATTAAATTTGCTACGGCGTTAACCATCTATAGTGGCATATACAGGATTCAATTGTAGTTTCAAAAATAGGAAATATTGGGAAAACTTCATCAAAATCAGTCCAGCCTCTTAAAACGAGCAGGAGGATAAACACACGTACAAGAAATTATATATACAAATCCAATAATTTTTCAGTAGCTTAAAACCCAAAACAGATACCCAACAAAAATGACTACTTACCAAAAATTTCTGTAGATTCAAATACAAGAAAATCCACTTACCTGAGAACAAAAAGGAGGAAAAAATTTAATTAAAATACAATGAAAAAATGCTCATGATAATTTATTTACAGAGAGAGGCTCCTTTAATTATAATTAATATTTACAAGAGTACAATAAGGAGAACCAAAAATATTTGAGGAAAACCCCTTGCTTTAGGAATTGTATTAAAAAGATAAATAAATGACGGACGTATTTTTTTTACAGGAGTCTTTTGTTTTTAGTAGGAACTTGTATTTAAATTGATGATGAGTGATAAATATTTCAATTTAGAATATTTTTATTTAACTTCACTTTGTATCCCGCACACAGTGGCAGAGGGAACCTCCATTCCCCATTTTCCGCTAATTTCTCGAGGCATTGCGTATGGCATGGCGTAATTCAACGCCGCGCTTTGCAAATTCGAAATTTAAACTACTAGTTTCTGAGATTAGCGCGATAAACAAAAAAATCAATAGACAATTTGTTTACACTCAACAAAAAAGCTACTAAACGCAACACTCAATATTTAAGCGCGAATAAACTTTAATACCCAATAAAACTGGTGTAAGTCAAATTTTCGGCCATTCCAAAGACATTGGACCCCGCAAGGGGATGTACAGATATAGCAGCGGCAGTAGGCACGGTACCGGTGGAACGAGGGCAGAAGGGTCTTTAAGGGAGTCCCGGACTTATCTCCCGTAGTATGATCATAAAATAAAGGTTTACTAGGCCGTAAAGAAAATTAAAATGAATTATTTTGACGAGTGTAGCGGGGTTAAGGGGAATTGTTACGAGCCATGGCGGGTAATTGTTTCTCTTGTTTAATTCAAAGGTTGTTTTCTTTGTAATTATAAAGAAAACTGCTGTTATAGTGATGTTTGATTGTTTTATAGCGGATTTGATGTGGTTGACTGTAGATGTCAACCACTGATATCTTTAGATAAGTAAGTGGTGCTCGTGGTGTTGAATTTCAGGTTTTCATTCTTATAGTTGTATAAACAACATAATACATGGTTTTATCATAATTTAGAAAAAATATGTCTAATAATCTAAACAAATTATAAAAAAGATTTTTTTACGCACGTTGTATCCCGCATGTAGCAGGGTAGGCAAAGGGAACCTAGTATTACTGCGCTAGGAAGTATTGCATATTGATGCGTATTGATGGCGTAACTCAACGTCGCGCTTTACCTCGACACCAGAGCGAAGAAAATGAAAATATTAATAAATTCACTGTTTCGAGTTGGAATAGAAGAAATAAAAATCTTTTTTAAGAAATAAAAACCCAAAACAAATAAGACTGCGAGGAAAATCAATGATCCTTTACATAAGAGTACAGATAAAGACAATCTCGGAGGTTCCTCCCGTTAGAGTAACGTCAATCGCCCTCCAAACGGCGTATTGACAGTGGAACGCCTCGTTCCTGATACAGACCTGTTAAAATTCACCCATTACGACCATCCCGTTGTTTTATCGTGGTAAGGATATGGGTGTGTACGTAGGGGTTAGAAAAACAAGTAAAACCTTACAAAACATACAAACACGCTATATCCCGCATTTAGCAGGGTAGCGAGAACCTAGGAACCTAGTGTGAAGAGACATTGTTCCAATTAAGATATTTCCTATCCACATTTTCCGCGGAATTCTGGAAGCATTGCTAGTTGAGTGGCAAAATTCTTTTTTTTCAAGTACCCTTTACCTATACTGCTATCTACGGGATATAGCGTGAAACTATCTCTAACCTAACGTTTTAAAACCCATTACCCACCCGTACGTACCCACAGGGAACCCCCGCCGCAAAGGTGCAGTAAACGTGAAGTAAAACGCGGAATAGTGTTTTCTTTTATGGTATGGAGATGTGATTTGATCGTCGCGAATGGATTTCAACGGCCTCCCATGAATATGTGGGGCGTGTGCCATTGTTATAGACGTTTAATGGTTTACTTATTGCTAACGTATTTTGTTTTTGCGTATTTGTATCGGAAATACGTGTTTTTCGTGGTATTTAGAGATGCGAGTCTCTCATTTGTTTTATCCTCTGTGAAAAGCAAAAGCAGCTTTACGGTGTAACTAGGACATAGCAGGGTAGGCAAAGGGACCCTTGTACTCTCACTTCGTCCCCGTCTTTCCTCTCAATTTTCGAGACATAACGTGTTTACTGTTGGAACTCTACGTTACGTTTTATCTTGCTAGTAGATCTAGAATAGAATAGTGAAGTCCTCCGAGTGGGAATCGAACCCACCATTGTGTTTACTGTGAGAAAGTATAAACATATAAATATTCAGAATATTTTTTTTACAAATTAAAGTATACTAAATGCATTAATAAAAAAACCCCACTAAATAGACCTAAAAAACCCACAAAATTAGCATTCACAAAGTATCAAATGAACGTAACAAAACGAGAACACAGCGTTTAAAATTACAACGCTTTTAAAAGAACATAAAAATAATTCGAGATGAGTAAAGTATAAGGGTATACCAGATCTCCAAGATTTTATCTTGGCTCTGGGTATTAACCGCGTTCGCGGCGCGGGCCTCGTAAAATGTCTTTGATGGACAATTTGAGTTTTGAACGCCATTTTGGGGGTTAAAATCGTATTTTGGTTGAATGTAATATAATCTAGTGTTGATATTGATAATTTTTTTTATTTTTATATATGCAATTTAGCGGAGAGAAAGTTTTGAGAGTGGCAAATTATATTTTGAAATTGAGGCTGATGTAGTACAATGGGTTTCTGATTGTAAATACGATGGTAGTGAGTTTGATTCCCATTCACAACTAAAATATTTACTTCCATTTCCTCGATCTTGTCTACAAAGAGCGGCCGTTGATTCCGCCACTTGGATAAATCATAGATTTGAGTTCTTTTTCACTTATCTCCATTTCCTTATTGCAGAAAACTAAAGCTGTAATTATATACATTTTATTTTGCAGCGTCACTAGCGAAAAGCGCTTTGCCTTTACACTGTAGCGAAAAAAATTAAATTAATATAGGTATGTTCTATTTTTCCCAATGGAAATCGAACCCCCAACTAGCTGGCGACTAGCCCCAAACGCATACCTTAACCTATACCATAATTAAATTGAGTGTCTCCATAACAATGGATCTGAAATCGTGTATTCAAACCAGCAACCACAATGGGGTCTACCTAGATCTAGTTCTAGAGCTGTAATGGCTCGCGACACTATAGCTTAACCAGCTTATCTTGATTAGTAGCCGATAGATTGTAAGTGGGGATAGCAGGTTCATTATTATTAATGACCAATTTGTGATTTAGTATACGTTTGTGGTATTTAATTAGGTGGGTTAATGGGATTGGTGGGTTTTTGTTATGGAATTAATGATTAGATTCCATTAATTTTGTTAAATAACATATTAGTAGACTAAAACAAAAAAAAAACATTTACACTTTTTTCCCTGAAAAAAGAAAGCACAGATAAAAGAAAGCTACTATCAAGACCCCTTTCCCTCTTTATTCCCCGATTCGAGACGTCGCGTCTTGGCTAACGGCACTTAACGCCGCGACATGTCTAGTTTAATCATTTTAGTATATTTTTCTTCTATATTATAATATTTATTTATTTATTTCATACAAAAGCAAGAAACAAAAAACTGAAGTCCCATCCAGTCACTCTACTCATACAAAATAACCACCAAGCAAAACCACAGGCAAAACTATGTTTTACAACAATATTATATAATAATAAATCAGAAATTAAGTGGCTAATACGTATAATCGTGTCTAAGCCGGCTAATACAGCCTAATGTAGAGTCAGGCTCTATGCGGCGATAATAGTTGGACGTTTGGGATTTACTCAAAAATATACTTGCCTTTTAATATTAAGATATGGAAATCTACATTTTTGTACTGATTTTGTTTCTTTAAACGAGATAATCTCAGGAACTACTGGTTTAGATTGAATTTTTTTATGTTAGATAGTCCATTCATCGAGGAAGGAAGCCCATATTACTTATACATATACAATTAGAGCCTAGATGATTTGTGCTTCATTATCAATCATGGAAATCAAATGCGTAATCTTCTCCAAAAACAGACAGACAGATTACAAGAAAAATAACAATTATTTGGTATATCAAGTGCTATAATAATAAAGGGTTACCAATTCCTTTGTGCGAGGTGGTGGAACCCTCACGTTGTTCTCTTAAGGGAATATTTTAAGTAAATATTTGATAAGCCGCGCTTACGCCGTTACGCGTCTACGGCGTTTGCTATTAACAAATTGTATTATTCTTTGATGGAGGCCCCGTCGTGGGACTGGGACAATGTCTGACTTGTAAGTGGTTGTGGGTTCAATTCTTACTTCTTTTGTATGGAAAAGGACAAGGCAAACGAGCGTTTGAGTCACCTGATGGTAAGACCTCGTGCCACACCAGAGAGATTTTCATGTAGATACTAAAATAAACGTGATGATTTGGGTTTAATTCTCACGTGGGGTAGTAAATTATTTTCTTTTCCACACTCCTCTGAGAAACTGATCTGAGATTAACTATTGTTCATAATTACCCTATGTCTTGAATTCAGGCGGAAATAGAAAAACGGAGAGTCTTGACAGTAGGTTCTCTTCACCTACCCTATTTTATGAGGGATACAGCATAAATCTGAGAGAGAGAGAAATATTCACCAAGATAATCCATGATAACGTTTAGAAATATTTCCCAAATTCCATCATTTTACAAACAGAATAATCTACCCACAGACGTATCCAAAACCAGCCTAACAACATAACCATCAAGTAAAACAAACAACAATGACAAAATAAAACAATAAAATTTCCATACTCCACTCGCCTTCAGGCGTTATTTCGGAACAAAAGGCGATACAAAACGGCAGGAAGGCTTCCCCAGAGGTATGAATGAAAAATAAAATTTGAATTTCAAATTGGCCTTATCAATTACATGTACATTTCCAACAATACTGTGGCCGTAAGTATTTGCATCTTCATATAATACCAATTAGGGGCGCCGTCGTTAATTCGACAGGGACCGGGGGGTTTCGGTTACGAGTTCGAGTTTGTTTGTTACATTGTTTAATAATTTGCATGTTTATTTTGGTCTAATAATATTGAATATTGAATAATCTGAGGGAATCGTGGTGGAGTGGACGGCGTATGGCTGTAAGCGCAGTCGTTATCAGTTCGATTCCCTGTGAAGGGAATGTTTATAGTATATTTAAAGTATTTTTTAATTTCATCAACTGTTGCGCTTTAGAATTTACGACGGCCACAAGAATGTACACTATAAAAAAATCTTATCACGCATAAGCCTCTTTAACTGATTGCGCGAAAGAGCGGTCACTATAAATAATAAAAAAAATGCAGCTAGCAGGAAAATAAAAGAAAATCATGTTAATTGATGTTAAAAAAACACAACTACAATCTACTCTGCGGTTACAAAGGCGGCCTCTTCCCTCCTTCTCTACTGACACTCGACATAAGGAGGGCTTTAGAAATAGAGAGAGTGCCCGGTGAGACACCATTGACCCTTTCCGTAACACATTTTGAATGGGTTAACCTAATTTTATGTTTTGTTTGCAAAGAAAAAAGATGTATTTTTTTATTTTTTAAGGGAAATTAAAGGCAANTCAGGCGGAAATAGAAGAACGGACAATCTTCACAGTAGGTTCTCTTCATCTACCTTATTTTATGAGGTATACAGCATAAAAGTGTGTGAGAGAGAGAGAGAAATATTCATCAAGATAATCCATGATAACGTATAGAAATATTTCCCAAATTCCATTATTTTACAAACCGAATAATCTACCCACAGACGTATCCGAAACCAGCCTAACAACATAACCATCAAGTAAAACAAACAACAATGACAAAATAAAACAATAAAATTTCCATACTCCACTCGCCTTCAGGCGTTATTTCGGAACAAAAGGCGATACAAAACGGCAGGAAGGCTTCCCCAGAGGTATGAATGAAAAATAAAATTTGAATTTCAAATTGGCCTTATCAATTACATGTACATTTCCAACAATACCGTGGCCGTAAGTATTTGCATCTTCATATAATAGCAATTAGGGGCGCTGTCGTTAATTCGACAGGGACCGGGGGGTTTCGGTTACGAGTTCGAGTTTGTTTGTTACATTGTTTAATCATTTGCATGTTTATTTTGGTCTAATAATATTGAATATTGAATAATCTGAGGCAATTGTACCGCAGTGAGACGGCGTGTGGCTGTAAGCACAATTGTTATCAGTTCGATCCCGTTTGAGGGGAATGTTTATATTTAAAATATTTTTTAATTTCATCAACTGTTGCGCTTTTAGTGAGACGCTCTTCCGATGCGCCAAGACGCCGACAATAATGTTAACTATAAAAAATTCTTATCACGCATAAGCCTTTTTAACGTATTACGTGAAAATGCGGGCTCAGTTATGCAGCTAGCAGGAAAATAAAAGAAAATCATGTTAATTGATGTTAAAAAAACACAACTACAATCTACTCTGCGGTTACAAAGGCGGCCTCTTCCCTCCTTCTCTACTGACACTCGACATAAGGAGGGCTTTAGAAATAGAGAGAGTGCCCGCTGAGACACCATTGACCCTTTCCGTAACACATTTTGAATGGGTTAACCTAATTTTATGTTTTGTTTGCAAAGAAAAAAGATGTATTTTTTTATTTTTTAAGGGAAATTAAAGGCAAAAGTTAAGTATTTTTCGAGAAAAGTTTACTTGTTAAATGCATAGTTTTTTTATAATAAAATAAAGGTAATTAATTATCAATTCTATCACTGGCGGTATAAAGAAAAAAAATTAAAAGCCTCAAAATATATCTTTCTGTAAACTTCTCCTTAGCAGAGTAGACAGAGAGAATCTCAATTTTTTAAACATTGTGAAGTGGCAGAACTCTACACCACACTGTCTATCAGAGCGAGAAAATGGAAAAAATATATATAATCCTACGCGTCACAACGACCTGAACAACCTTTGAAAAATCCATATCCACACAAAACATACCTACCCACTTATAGATAAGAAA
Source organism: Heliconius cydno galanthus (assembly GCA_036379175.1). Classification (NCBI taxonomy): domain Eukaryota; kingdom Metazoa; phylum Arthropoda; class Insecta; order Lepidoptera; family Nymphalidae; genus Heliconius; species Heliconius cydno. Next base: position 24,748 of record JAKRZM010000625.1, read on the forward strand.
AGATATAATAAAAGATAGCCCAGCCCACCCATTCACATATTTAAATAATAAATAAATCGCAAACCAATAACAAAAAGGTTTTAGACCATATCTGGTCGGCTATGGTCAATTTGTCGTGCTTTTTATTAGTGGTCGTGGTGCGTCCTACGTAGAGAGAACGTATGTAGGTATTAACGAATTGCATATGATTGTGTCGATTTAAATCACATTTATTGCTGGATGTAGGTAGACTTGGGTGTTTTTGCGAGGAGAGTTGTTTAGTAGAAGCTGGATGGTAGTGGGTTCTTATTTGGGGGGGTGTTATATTTGTTTGCTCTTGTAGAAAAAACTGGTTATTGGGTTGAGTTTCTCCACTAACAACTGTTTGGGAAATGGAGAGTCTAAACACTATTTACTTTCAGCTTACAATGCTATGAGTGAAATACAAAGCAAACCTAACGAAATGTTTTTCTTTTTAAATCATTAAACATAGTACCTATGTAATTTTAAAAATATGATATTTTTTAAGATATTATGTTTTTAAAAAATAAAATAAAGGGTACAAAGATTTGTTAAGCCTGTTTTTATCGTACACCCGTTATTGAGGATTTTTTCATATATATTTATATTTATAAGCCACGAGTTATCTCTGTCAATATATTTGATATTTAATTGCTTTCGTTATAAGAAATCGATAGATAACCGATAAAAGATTAAAAAGTGAATAAATTTGCAACATAAACTGCATATATTAACGAGGTAATTCACGTTATTTTCCAATTAACTAACATGTTATTATTGGTAGCGTAACTGAACGCTGCACAACAAAAGGCACATCAAAGTTAAACTCATACTTAACGTCCAACAAATTGTTCTTGCCACAATTAATAATATTATTTAAAACATCTTTTCTAAGAAATCGGTTAGAATTTTCTTACTCATATCAAATCCCACGTATAAAGAATTACTTATGCTAGCAATATTTTTATATTATTCTAGTATTTACATTACATTGCGGTATAGTCGACATTAATAAGAACATTCACTGCACCTAGCTCGCTGTGGTAATAAAATTGCGAATTTTATAGCTATTGAAATAATCACGATATTACCATACTAAAGGACATCTCACACTTTACGGATGTATCTACATATCTATCTATATCTATCTATATTTATAAGAAAATCGTAATTGATCGGTGTCTGTACGTGCATATATCAGAATAGATGTTATTGATGGCATTTTATAAGGTAATTCAAGAAAAAACATTGATTTGTTTTGTCTGTTTGTTGAGAGTTTGTTGACGCTAATCTCAGAAACTGCTTAATTGATTCTATTGTGTTTTCATTATTGTATTGTCCTGTAACATTTATAACATTTTTTTAATTTCAATTGGTTTATAAATCAAATAGTTTTAAACTTATATTATTTTAAAGAATGATGTCCGACAAAATTGCTATAAATATTTTATTGAATTATGCAGTTTTAATGTAAAACTAGCCGTCGTTTGCAATCTTGTTTCCGTGGACTCTAAGACGTAAAATGGAAAACTCTATTTCTTCCCGTTTCTGTAGGAATTTTGAGAAATTCTCTCTAAGTGCTCCCCTATAATCCCTAACCTTCCTACAAGCCAAATTTCTAGTTTCTATGTCCAGCAGCTTCGTTTGTGCGTTGTCTGTCATAATTTAAAGATTTTGCGGAAGATTAGCGTATTTTTTATTTGGTATCTTTAATTTGGCTTAGGTGTTTTAAATTGATACTTTATGACTTTTGGTTGGAATTATGAAAATTTAGACAGGAGGCGTGGGTTTTTAATAAATTTCATATGTTATTAACAAAATTATATCAAATTAGATGCCATTTTGTGTTTGAAATAATTTGACTAAGCCTTTGATTGGAAATCCTAGTGTCAAATAACTCTACCTACCTAACTAGATTTTTCTCTCTGAAGTAATCGTAGTACTCAATCCAATTTTTTTATGGAATTTGAACTCGTTACCTACGAATGACTTACTCAATACGTAAATTAACTACGAAGGAACAGGTTATTTTAGTAAATTTTCTCATACGACAAATCTTAAGATATATCTTAAGTTGAGAAACATCGAGAATCGTTATAAGGATGCAGATGCGTTGGCGATATAATGATAACTGCATTCTTATGACCAGTGAATAACTTAAAATGGTCAGTTGCCTTGTATTGCCAGATTAGTTTTGAATACTGAACGGTAGTAGTAGGTTCTTTATTGTACGAATTAGTAAAATCAGTTAGACTTATTCCTATATGGAGTGCAGTATTTTGCCATAACGGACAAATGATAGTATTTTATTCCGCCAAGTGGGAATCGAACTCATAACGTTGACAGTCAGACGCTGTTCTATTGCGATACGACAGCTCCATGAAAAAAATGGCATAAATATAGAAAATAACTTTAAAAATATCTGAATTTGAACCTGCTCTTGCCACCATTAAATATAAAATAAAATATACAAAAAATGGCTGTTTTACTTAAAATTTTATCAAAGAAACACGTCACATCCATAACACACTTGAAATGTAAGCGAGCAACGGCACTTTATCGTTTTAGGTTAAGTGCATGGAATGTCATCATCATGGTGATGCAGGAAATAATGGTCGTAGGTTCAAATTGCGTTTATGCTGTTCTCATTAGACTATGTGTGGCGTTGGGTTCCGTTCAATGTTTAATTTATATTAGATGGATGGAAAATGAAAAATGGAATGTCTTAGCAATATACTCTTTTTACCTATACTTGCCTATAATGAGGGAGATGTATGAAGGTAAGACATTTATTTTTACAATTTTTGCCGATTATAGCAGGTGGGTAGAGCAAGCATAGTGTTAAGACATTCCGTTTTCCTCTTTCCATCCTCAATACCACATTTTATCATTTACCCCAGCGGTAATCGAACCTATCTAAACCGAAAGTCGTACAGACGTAGAATGTGTCAGAGTTATAGTAGATATATAGAAAGAGAGCAAGATGCTAATATTTAAAAAAAAATCATTAAATTAATAAGATAAGCATACGGGTCCTCTAATAATTTAATTATAGAAAAAACACAGAAAAAAAACACTCACCAATTATTTACTTGTAGTATCGTTAACCCTGTATCTTGTGCCAATTGCTTCTTCTGATCTTCCGAAGGATACGGATGCTGTAACAAAACAATCACTATGAGACAAATTCAATTCAATTCCATTCAATTCAATTCAATTCGGCTAATCTAATTTCGTCTGCTTTGTATGGCAATTTAAATAAAATTGCCTTTTGGATTTCTTTAGAGATCTAAGTATTTATTATTGGGATTGAGTTTGTGTAAGCTTGTACTCTAATTTTATTTACAGTTTTAAAAAATAAATATATATGTATGTATAGTGTATTGATGGCAGCGTAAATTTTCATTTCCACTACGATGATTGGTAGTTCGATTCTTGTTGAGGTAAAAATAAACGATAACTTCACATTGTATCCCTTATATGACGGGAATAGCATAGGGAACCTATCCTATTCCCTAAAAAAGGCTAAGAAGCCTAAAAAAATCGTCTTCCTGAAAGAGGATCGAACCCACTACCGTCACGCCTAATTTTAATTTCTCCATACAAATATCAAGATCATTACTTAAAAAAGCACTTAGAAAACCATAGAAGTATCTACACGAACGACACGTTCCTATAGAGGCATCTAATGACATTGGTTTCCAAGGGAGGGTCCCACGAGAGGGAGTTCCGTTACCCGGCAGTGTAAATTATTTACCTGTTAGACGCCCCGGTCGATACTGGACAAGTTTATTTTATAACTTGTTTATATAGTTTATATGGGAATTAAGAAATATTATAGGTTAGGTTTCGTGGAGAGCTGGCTGCCTTTCGGTGAGATGGACTCAATTTTTATTCTTTTATTTAACCGTTAGGTATAGTCCTACGGTAACATTTAATATTTTAAAATGTTATTATAATTTTATAATGTGGGTTTAAGTTAGTCACGGGTAATTTTTTTAGCTTCATGCTGTATCCTGCACAGAGCACGATCGATAGAGGGAACCTGGGAACCTAATGTTAAGATACTACGTTCCCCTGTTATCGTGGAGTTTTGATGATTGTGAAGTATTCATTACCACTCGCAAGGTAAAGATGAGTCGATTGAGGAAAGTGTTTTCAAAATCGATCTTTTCTCAATTTGGTCTCTACCATGGAACAAACATACATACATACATATATTATTATACAAAACAAACACCCAATACAATTACAACATCGAATTTCCTCAAAAACATCGCTTAAACTTATCCTTTAGCTTTTAAAACACACAGTGTGGCCAGCGCGTGTATAAATCTTATTGCGGCAATAAATAAAAATGTAAAGGCGACACCAGATCCGACCGATAGTGCGGGTTCCCAAAGAAATTGATACGTCACGTTGGTACGTGCTCGTCTGACGTGTGCGCATAATGTGTTGTGTGGACGCGCCTTTATAATGATTTAGTTGGCCAGCGTAAGAATTAATGGTGGATAAGCTGGTGAAGAACAGCTTCTTATCATGGTGAAATATTCTAGTGAGTTGGGAGTGACACCTTAGGAACAGTGAGTGTAGGTTTGATAGTTACAAGTTCGATTCTTTATTGGGATAAAGAATAGAATAAAGAATATTTTTGTTAGGGTAGAGGGAATGTAGTTCTAATTTAACCAGAATCTCACTACTAAAATTATTAAATTTGGGCAGAACTGGACAAAAATGACCTTCCTTTACGCTGCATTTCGAATTTGCAGGATATCCAACAATTTCCCAGATATTGCCTGTTGAGTGGCGGAACCCAACGCCGCACGTTTACCATCAAATACAATTCTCTAACCAACCAAAACACATGAAGTGCACTCGTGTTTCTACAATCATAGTGTACAGAAAGCTTTATTATGATTTACTCTTACGCGCTGAGAATAAATGGGGTATGAGCCACCATGGGCGCTGATACACCGATATCTTGCCATATCACTTGTATGAACAATGTATCAAAACGTTATATTACTGGTAACTTGGGTTGTATAATATTTATTTTAAACTATCTTTCATTTTTGTTTTTGCTACTTTAAGATTTAAAAAAGAAAATGTAGTTTTTTCCGTTTCGTAGGAATTGCGAGGAATTATCTTTTAGTGCTTTTCTCTCTTTGTTTTAGGTTCACGCTGTAACCCAGCAGGGTACGCAAAAGGAACCTGGGAACTTCCGTGCCCCATTTTCCATGATAACTGAATTCCTAATCTAGATTTCAGCTTAATCGGACCGTGGGAAGTCAAATTACTTTCAATACATTTTTACTTTTACATTCAAGTAAAATAAAAGAAAAAAAATAAAAAAGACATAAATTACAATAAAATATAAGACAAATTTCCAAACGATCTTGACTCTCCCATACACTAAAAGCAGTCACGTTGAAAATGACACTCGCAAGAAATCGCAATTGAATGTGGGGAGCGGGTTACACCTATTTTATGTGTCGTAAAGCAATGATCTCTTGTTTATATCGACTTCCGTAAACCTTGTTTCAGTGTAAACTGGCGTATGTATAAAAATATATATTTAATTAATAGGATTTAATTTTTTAATATATTTTCATTTGGGGTCCTTGTTTTAAGAAGTAAATATAATCAAGTGATTTGGGAGTCTTAGAAGTTGTCTATTTTTTAGAGATATTTACAAACACTACGATAAACAGCGCAGGTTTTCCCGCATAGTACGAATAGAATAAGCAAAGGAAATCCAGATTTAAAACACTCCGTTCTCCACTTTCTGCCAAATTTAGAGACATTATATATATATATACCGTGATAAGTGGCGGAACTTAACGCAGCGTCTACCAGTAAATGTTAAACTAAATTAAATATAATCATTTGTTTGAGTAGAAATCGAATCCCAGACGTCACTGGTCCCCAACATCTCGACAGAATAGAAAAGCGCAAAATATAACTGTTAGACATATCACTGTTTATTGAAGAACCTCAACTGACAATATTTCTTAAGAGCGAATAAACTCTCTAGTGGATATTAAAAGAGTTATAAAAGGGAAGTAGAGAAATAAAATGGACATTTCTGCGTTATGTTACGAGTGTGTTACATTCTGCTATGGGACACCTTAAGCTTGAGTTTTTCTGTAATATACTTGAAGGCAAACTTATTATTATAAGCAATTTCTTTATTTTTTTAAGCTTTATGCTGTATCCCACTTTATAGCAGTATCTAGTAATCTAATGTTACGAGTTACGACCCTCCTTTCTCTACTTTCCACCCAATTCTTCGAAACAGGTTCCTTCAGCGTGGAGATTAATAAAAAAAATCAAACCAATCAAAATCAAATGCTAGAGCTAGTTAATTCTAAGCAAATCAAAGACAGTCGACTGTCGATCTCAATAAAGTTTCTAAGAAACACTCGTTGCAATTGCTAAAACCAAGTTGGTTTAGTTCACTTAAAGGAATTAGAACACTTACTGTATGACATCACTTCCCTTTCAGTGAGAATTGCGTCACTATATATATTTGTTTATGATATCAATATTATATGAGATTTTAGTTAGTATAGTTTTTATTTTTGGTCTGGTTTGTCTAGCTATGATATAGGGACGGACAGACAAGACAAATCTATATATATGGGTACCGTTTTTGCCATTCGTTTACGAAACTCTAAAATGAATAGTGGAGTGATTGCAGTTTTGGTTCTTTACATAAAATACAAGATGGTTAAATAATGTTTTTTTTTATTAATCCAGTAAAAAAAACGAATAAATATGACCATAAGTTATTTATTAAGCACTTTTTTACTTCTACCTGATCAATAGGAGCAAAATTACTTAACAAAACTATAATCTAAAATTTATATTTTTTCCTTATATTCCAAGTATTGCGACTTCGAATCCAAAATATTTTCTTTTAAGATTGTATATTATATAACACTTCAAAAAAAAATTGCTAGCTACTCAACACGCAATGTCTATAGAATACAACGGAAAGTAGAGATTGACATGTCTTAATGGGAACGGAGTGCCTTAACACTATGTTCCCATATTCCCTCTGCTTACCTGATGTACGGGATACACAGTAAAGAGAAATCGAAGCTAGAATTACTCAGGTATGCTATACTTCTTAAGTAAATATGTATGTATATAGAAAGCACGGGAGGTCCGCCAGTTTATTATTACAATTGATCGGCGCACCGCTAATGCATTATACAGGATGTTTACGCGTATTGAAAGATGGGAGCGATGAAGTAATTATAAACCTATGATTGATTTTGTATGTGATTTGCTGAACGGGAATGTAAACTTGGAGTTGTGTATGTTGTGATTGTTGTCTTGTTTTGCGCTAGTACGACGGAAGGGATGGGTTCGATGGTCGGTTTGTGTAAATTTTAATTGATAAGAATTGATATTTGAAGTGAATGAAAGTTTGACTTTTTTGTTTTATCTATAGAAGAAAAAGGAAAAGTATAACAATGTATTTATAGGTCTTTATGTTAGAGGAAAAAATTGTAATATTTAATATTTTATTCCTCGAGTGAGAATCAAACCCATAACCGACGTGTCTACACAAACGCTATCACTGCGCCACAACGGTATCATATTTCTAAATTTCAATACATCAAATTTGTCTTTTTTTCCCGCTTCTCACCCTTCACAACTCTAACTTTAAACTCTAGAACCCCTCGTTCCTCGGAGACGCATTTTTGTTTCAAAATCACCGGCATAAGGCAAAAAAATATTATGTAGCGGGACACTGTACGCCACACACCGTTAGGGAATACTAGTGTTGATATGAATTTTTCAACAAAGGCGTTCTTTTTGACATTTTCTTTTATATTTTCTTCCAACTTTACGAATTTTAGTTGCTATTCCTTTGGAAAGATTTATTTTTATTTTACTTGATACTGGTGGTGCTATATATTTAAGAATTTCTCTGTCAATATGGCACCTGTATTCCAATAATAACCAACTAGTTTAATAACCGCTATTGTAAATTGACAAAATCTTCAATGATTAGAAATAGGAAAACCTTTTAGAACGCTATCCAGTACAGACTAAGAAAGTGCGCAAAAAGTGGAAAAAAGAGTGAATCAAAATTCCTTTCTGTACAGAGTAAGTGTTCACTTAGAAGCACTACAACTATAAAAATCTCAAATTCAAGTAAAAAAATTACTAAAAAACCCTAAGAACACCGCTAAACTCTGACACCATCCACACAAATCTCCATACATCTCATCCATAGATTAAAGCACCTACAAATATATTGTTTCTCCTCTCAGTTGCCATACAAAAACAAAATTTATAGTAGCGCGTATACGAAATTTTTCGAGCCGTTCGTTACATTGGGGGCCTTTTTTCACGTTCGATTCCGGATTTATAGCAAACTTATGCCCGGTATAATCGCGTTTTTAATGCACACGTGATTTATGCGGGTTCTGCGGGATTGCTTTTGCGAAATTTGATATCTCTATATAGTTTTATTATGCCCCCGTGGCATGGTGAAATGTGATTTTCTGAAAATTATTCTTGCTCGTATGAGAGAATGGGTTGTTTATTTTCGTATATATTATTGGTTGAGGTAGTCGGTGATTTGTAAATGTTCAATATATTTGAGTTGCTTATATTTTTTTTATTTAAGATAATTCTAAAAATTATAAAATACATTTATAGTGTTATACGACATATAGTAAATATTAAGTGATTACCTTTAACCAACACTAGATCAATTTTTTAGCAGCTGCTTAACAGGAACATATTACCTATAAGCCTCATACTTAAAGGCGACCCCTTTTCTATATTCTCCGTGTTACAGAGAAGGGGGGAGAATGCTGGAACTCTACACCATATTTGGCTACCAGCGAAAACTGTTATATCAAAACTGATAGCTAATATTGATACAAACATACAAATTTGGACAAGCAACACACGTAAAACCAAAAAGAACCTTCAGTTAAGAAAAACAGTTACCGCATCTTCATACAAACGTTCAAGTTGAACCAACTTTTTGTGATATCTAAAAGGTGGTCACGAGCCAAACGTTGCAAATTAAAAATAATTGACGGTAGTCCAACAAAAACTCGGGGTCTCGTATTTTGACAACCACCGTTATCCTGGATGTCGCTAAGTTTATCATTTTCCTCTTTTTATCTTCCATAATAGGCATCATAAATTTTTGATGTTTTTTCGTTTCGGAGTCCGTTCGGACGAGCAGTGAAGCTCCAACATTGGTTCATTGTAAATTGAAAAGTAATTACGTTTGTTTGTTATTAAAATATTAATTGGACAGTATTCGTTACTTATTTTATTTTTTTTATATATAAATATTTTCACTATTTATTTATATTATGATAATAAAAGAATCTAGTTATGTTATGCAAGACATTGCAGGTTTGGTGGCGGAACTTAACTGCCTTAAAAAAATTGCATAATTCCCACATATCCCACATACTTCAGAATAGGCTGTGAGAATATAATATCAATACACTCCGTTCTACTCTCTCTAAGTTCTTAAAACATTTATTAACAAGCAAAGAATTATATACCAAGAAATATTACAGTACAAATATAATATTCCATTTTTTTTCATATTAGCAATTTAAATAGAAAGGATTACTTTCCGATGCTTGTGCCAACGGAACAGAACCAAGTTGATGTATTAAATTTTTCCTTCACCGGACGTGATGTTTCAGATTGAGCTAAAATATGCATGCCCCCATAGTGCCCCCGCCTACGCTGTACGTGCCCCAACATTTCATACACGACGAAACTAATACAAAATATGTACTTTTTGATTAGGTTAGAATTTATAGCGGGATATATTGTTTTATCATAATATATGAAGAAATATGTTTATTCTTACAAAAAATAACTGAAAATGTAAAGAAAAATCTTATGTTATTATTTCTTGATTACTTATGAAATTAAAATAGAAAGACAGGTAATATATCTACACCTTAAAAGAATTTAATTTCAAAATATTTTTAAATATGCAAATCACCGTAACCTAACACCGAATAATTAGAACCTTATCTTGACAATAAATATAATAAATTAATAATTATCCTGGCATCCGTGATGTAATTTTGAAATTTAATTTAAATCTTCCCAACTCATTCGCTCTGGGACCAAAGGAGCCGTTAAGGGCAAAGGGCGACCACAAATAGACGTCAAAAAACCGGGGCTCCAGACTATGGGGCTTTTACGGCACACGGGGGACCCATAACGGTAGAGGTGTACTAACCCTATCGAAGATGTGACCGGATGGATGGCACTATTACCCACCGGCTGTATTTCACCGTTCTCAACCTTGGAACCTTATTTATGCCATCCTACTTTATGAGCGAAATTCCCTGTAGTTCAACGAATTGTTTTTTGTTGTTCCTCTAAGAGCTTTTTCATATTTGGAGAAGGAAAAGAAAAGATTGTATAGATATTTATAATGGTTCGTGTAATATAAAAAAATCGATTATAATTTAAGTCTCGAAAGCTTTGTGTTGTAAGCGAGCTGTCGATTCGTTTTAATATACTCATGTCATTGTCACGTTGGATGTGATAGAATTAATCGATTTTTTTTGGTGGAAAAATCGCAATTTAATGGAAAGACACCTGCCAGTACGGCACGTTTGGCTGGAGAGGTACATAAAGAATTCATCGCCTAACATCGGCATCGGCAGTACAAAGGCTGAATTATGCAAATCTGTAATTGACAGCGTCCGCACTTTAGTACCAGAAATAGTGTGCTTTTTAGAATTTGACACGTAATATATGTAGGTCTTCCAGTTTAAGCTTTCTACGGGAATTTGTTCGAAAATCGTAAAGTAAGTTGTCTTTCGTTATTCTAAATTTAATTTTTTTAAGATTCATGTCAGATTTTCTAGGCTGTGCGTTTTGAGTGGCGGAACTCAACGCCGAGCCTGAACCTGTTTATACAGCGTTAACAGTCACACGCTTATACCACTGCGTAAAAACAAAATATCACTTTCCTATATAAATAAATCTACAAATTATTAAAAATATAGTATTGACACCTATAAACCATACAAATCTAATGCAATACGAAATTTCAAAACCAATACTAAATGCAAATAGCCATTCGGTATTATAGAGTCCAAAGCTGAATGCTTCTATGGACCTGTGGAGACAATGGTGGAGCGTCAAACGTTGATACTAATCTTCGAGCCGGATGCTGTGACGTCTCCCGGAAACGTAACTGTACTGGGAAATGAGATAGTTGGAAGCTAGCTGTCGCTGTGATCGAATTGGAACTGGGTACAACAAGGTTACAATGAGGTATCGGTGAAATGATCGCACTTGTGGAGAATATTTAGGAATTCACGATAGTTTACAAGTAATTTTGTATGGATGAGGTATGTTTCGAAATTTCAATATTTCTTGTATTAATTATTATTTTTCAGGTAATTAATACTACCTTGCCATAAAATTAAGTATACCTAAGCACGTGTAAAATTTTTAACGTTTAATCATTATTTAGCACATAAACTTGCTATTTGTTTTATCAAATTGAAGAATTTTATTCAGACAGACGGTTGATAGTTATTGAGCAGAAAGTGAAAAGCCAAGTGTAACAAAGTTTCCTCTGCCTAGCCTGCTACATTCGGAATATAGAATTATGCGAGAAAAGAAAATTCTCTCCGAAATGTAATATTCACAAAGCGGGGACCTAAGGACAATACCGCGTAAGTACTATATACCTTTTACAATATACGTAAAAAGATATTCCTACATATACATTTGCTAAACCTCTTCATCAACATTGCAACAAGACTCCACCAAGAGAATCAGAAATCTTTAAACAAACAAACCGTATCTCCACAGAGAATCACACACAGCAAAAAGTCGATGAATATGTATTCACTTATAAAACTTTGCATATCAATACACATCAAAGGCGGCGTGCACCTGCGCCGGCGCATGTACAAACGGTTGGCGAAATCAAATAAAATGAAATAAGATAAAGTGAGGTAAAAAAATATATAGGGTCCTATTGGATGCTGAATGAAATACAGGGTTGTTACGTTTGTGTCTACTGTGAAGCTTTCTGGAAGTCCATACAAAATTCTATATTTAGGTTTTAATTCATTTTCTTAAATGTAACAAAAATATTTTTATCTAATATTGAAATAAAAAAGCCGACTCTATTTATTAACACGTTATTTTAGATACACATAGGCTATTTCTTTAAAATTAGTTTAGTTGACTTATTTATATTATGATTGTAGAAAAAAAGTAAATGCTTGTAAATTTATCTCCTCTTCCTTCTCTCCACTTGCTTCTTACCATAGCTGATCCTATCTAATAATCAAAATATCAATTATATAGAAGACTAACATAATCTTCATCTGAAATTTGTATCCGCAACCTTCTTTCATCCATACAATCAACACCACTACGACCCAGTCTTCCATATTAAGATAATACTTTTTACAAGTAAAATCCAGTACACCAACCCTACATTGCGTCAATTTAGCTCGTTTTGCATGCGGTTCGTGTAATAAATAAGCAGCGAGACTGAAAAACCGACGCAAAACAGGTATTGTGTTCACGTCAACAGCTCTACGAGTACGTAGCGGTGTACGCAAATTGACAATGGGTTATATATTGCCATATCTATATAATTTTTCAACATAGAAAAACGACATAAATATGTCAAGTTAAATAGGACGCGTTGGTTCAGTGGGAATTTTAGTTAAATCAATAGTAGTTTTGGGTTTTACGATCAAATCAGTTCGTTTTTGGTATAAAATTTAACATTATAGTTAAAGATTCGTTAAATAAAGCGAAAGAAATGGGAGAGCTGAGTGATAGGTTATCATTTAAATTAACTGCCATTTAAAAGAAGCTAGGATCCTGGCGCAGTGAAATAGTGGTTGAATCTAATCTCGATGCTTGTGGTTTCGTTCTCTATTCCGGGGACTGATAATTTAAATTTTCCTACTTTATCAACACCAGAATATGGGCAGAAAACGAAAAGTGGAGTCTCCTGAACCTAAGTTTTTTATGCCTATCATAATAAGCAGTAAACCAAAAAACAATGCTTGCCAAGTGGTGTAACCCAATCCCATTACATCCAAGTATATATACTACAAGTACAAATAATCTCCCAACTAGTATTGTAGAACTATTCATGAGACTACTATGTCACCATACTACTATACTGTTGTGAACATTTATATTGGTGTATACAGATTGATGATTTAGTACGCGCGATATCTGCGAGAAGGATTTGTCATGATAGCAACGGTTTATGTGAAGTGCACTATGTTTCACAGTTACGATTATACTGAAACATTTGTTTGTTAGTGGAACCGACAATAAAAATATTAGTGAATAGAAAAAAGGGTAAAGTAGTGGAGAAAAAAGAGTTTGCTATAAATAAAACAAGTTTCAATTTAAAAACATGTTTCGAAAAACTAAGATGACACCTTATTTAAAATAGACTAAGAAGTAGAAAATATTTTTATGCATTATAATCATCAAACAACTTGAAATATCAATAAGGCACTGTCGCCAACTGTTAAAATTTAAAAAAAAATACCAGCTTCAAAAAAAGAAAGAATATATTAAGAAGAATATTAAAATTGGACAGAAATTGCAAAAAATTCAAATTCTTTTTTCTTCTTTATATTTTTAATTAAAAACACAAAATGAATACCTTAATATTTTATTAAAATCCTAAGATTTATCTCCACATACTAGAACAACAGACATAAAGGCACTACCACACTAATGATTTACCGCGCGTCGATATCTGCGAGATGCGGAATTTGTCACAGCGGCTGTTTATGCGGAGCTGTGCGCTTGATAACGCTGATTATACACGATCACTTGTTGGAATACCATTATAATGATTTAGGTGTTGTTCTGTGATTTATTGGTACATGCTAAAGATTTTTGGTTTATCGCAGAAGCTTTAATACAATGCCTTTAGGGTTCATGTAATTTATTGTTCTAAAGTTCAAAATAAAAGAAGCATAATATTAGTGTCTCATTTTTCCGTATCATTATTGTTACGTTTTCCTTGTTCCAATTTAGTAATATCGTATGTTTAAATTTATGTTATAATTGCTTTATTCGGAGTCACTCGCTTCTAAAACACAGTATAATTATACTTATTTAGGAGTTAGTAGCCCATGAAATGAATAAATGTAAATGTTCTCATTATTGACAATATTCTTCAAATAAAATGATGATCTTATAGTATTATTATTAATACTTTTTATTTCTTTTTATAAGTCAGATGTTTTAGCCCCGTGAAATATATGACCTAAAGTAATTTATCACTAACCGTTGTAAATAAAAAACCTTAATAACTACACTGACTTACATTTATTCTATCATGTCAATAAATACAAGCTACTCAAAACAATGAAAAATTAGACCAATCTTGTCCCACCCTGGTCTACAGCATCGCGTCACTTCCCTGTCACTTAAACACGACCTCTGTAAGGGCAGACGAGGGCGGAGCGCCCGCCCTCGGCCTCTAGTTACACACGTATGGCGGGGCTTCTACCTTGTACCTTGACACTTGCTACGGTAGATTGTGTATATAGTTAAAATTAATGTAACACTGATCTCTATAGAAAATTCAACATATTCTTAAGTGTTTTATTATTAAATGTATTTTAACAGTTTAGAATTAGCTATATTTAAGGTAAGTAACTATACTTATTGAATATTAAAATATTTTGAAATAAAACATGTACAAGAGAATATTGTAGAATTAATAGTTTTAACGAATTTATTTTTGTACTAACATTTATAAAAACAGAACACCCAAACATATTTCATTGGAGAATCCACTATTAAGTATTAGAATCATTAAGCGAGTAAATAATCAAATATAATTGGCATATCGATTATACAAATGTATATATTATACATGTCAATACAAGAAAGCGATCAGGGAGCGACCTCTGCTCCGCACCGTCCTGTCCGGACGCCGACACTCCATAAATCAGGGTCGGGCGGTGCCAGGGAATGATGGATACCCGACTCACGACCATTGCGGCTTCGAAACCGAATGCATATCGAGGCTCGAACAGAACTTCAACACGATAATACTATTATAATATTTCAAATGTGGGAAATATCAGCCCGAGACCATCATCTTGTTTGGAGAACGAAGAAAATGATACAAATAAACGTGAAGCTAGCTGTAAATGAACTTTAAATGCTACACAAATATTTTTTCTCCTATTAAACAGATTGTATCACCGAATAGGCCCCCAAAAAAAGCAAACAGTTAACTTTTTGCGAGCAAATTGTTATAATCAAATCAAAATCATGAACGAAACACCCCAATTACTGAGCACGAGCCGTCGAGATGTGTTTTTTCTAATCTTCCCACGCGTTATGTTCGCGCGTAATTATAGGTTCAAATGTGTAATAATACATCGCTTCAATAAAATTGTACATTCCGCCTTCCCCGATGCTTGATTAGTGCCGCCATCTTGTGGGCGTGGACGGCCGCGGGCGACGCGATCCTCGGTCCCAATTTCTAAAACACTAATCGCTAAATCGAGCACGCGTTTTCTAACGTGGGTTTCTCGCTTGGGGACGAGCTCTCCTGCACCACTACCGGGCGGGGACATCACTACTGTCACTTCTGACGTCCCTGATTGACACTCGTATACAAGAGCTTGTTAAGAAAACGTATTATTAAGATGGAAAGCTTTCGATGTCAGTCGTTGTAACAATTTTGATTTGAGAGTGGACAGTTTTAGGTTTTTTCCTCCCGGAGAGCTCCTGGGTATGATATTAATTAACTCGGCCGCGCGCTGCAGATGAGTGCATATTGAAACGTCAAAAATCAGAGTTTCTTTTGCTTCTCATTTTCGGTTCGCTCCAATATCCTTCACGTCAAGAGCGAGACAGACAGCGTCGGTGGGCAGCGAATTTTTTTTTAAGTGATGAAATAAAAAAAACCCGCCTGTTTTTCCAGGAAATGGACTCGAAATTGAAATTTCCAATTTTCGCTTTAGATATTTTTTGTGTTTCACATACACACACACATTGGGGAGGTTTCTATTTTCGAATGTGATTGATATTTGCATTCAGTAAACACAACGGAAGCTTTCAGCTCTAGTCAAAGTCGCGGCTGCAACACTTTTAATTAAACCTATTACAGTTTCCTCTTGAAATTTGAATGACAGAGAAAGTCATTGTTTTATTGCTGAATCAGGATGTAGACGTAAGTGCTAGAACCAAAATTGATATTACGTCAAGTACGCTCGCATCACAAGATATAAGTAACCCATAAATATTAATCACAACACAGCTAACATCGCAAAATGCTCAACTTTAATCCAAGAAATGATCTGAATCATTCATATTCATAGTGACGGAACCGAGAGGCTTTCACGAAAATGGCTCGGTGTCTAGAAGCCGGATGAGATGCATGAATATTAACACCGAGTACCATAACTATATTAGAGATATAGTGCATGGTACGGGCACGTTTGAAGTTGCGCCGAGCGTTCTGAAATTTGACATTTTGACAGCTCTCCGACGGCTGCCTTGCCACCCCCTCGTACCCTGGCGCTCCCAGGGTATCGGCGTCCCACTCCCGCCTCCGCCACGTCTGCTCTGAATTGTTAATGCATCGGTAATTGATATTATAATTTTGATAGCCATTTCTGTAATGGCGCCTTTTAGTTTACGCTCCGTGTGTTATTTGATCTTTTGTGGTATTTGGTGTTATATTGAGTGTGTATCAATGGATTTTAGTTAATTACTTACCTGTTTATTTATATAGGTTATTAGACTTATCAGATTATATTAATTAAAATTCTGAGTTACCACTATCGTACGAAGTTAACAAAAAAGAAACTGTGATGCTCCAACAAGAGTTTCGCTTAAAAGACTTGAAATTTGACAACGAGTGAACACGTGCCGACTAATCACCAAGTCTAGACCAGAAAATAAAAGCTGTACCAGACAAAAAACCGTCAACGCGCCTGTCAATCGCTTACATACCCTTACTCGGAGTAAAACGGAAAAAATCATCACAAAACGCGTATTTAAGGTTTAAAATAGAGTGGAGTGACTTACCAGAATATGCACTATTCAGTTTTAGGTGGAAAACGTTCAAAAGGAAATAGTACCGTCAAACGGCTTTGTTAAGTGAACATGACAGTAAAACTTCGAAGACACAGGATAGGTTTTAGCGGATTTTCGTCGGACAGGATAAAAATAAGCTGATTTTTTTTATTTTCTGCTGCAAAGCGTCAATTTACTAAGTCAAAGTGAGAATAATGAATACGGAACTTCATGTGAAGTGTGTTTTTATGGACGAATACGGGTCTTATCAGGATTTTTTAAAGGATTTTTTTCAACCTTAATGATTATTTAGTTCCCGATTAATATTGATAAAAAAATGAAGTTTCACAATTTTCTAATTAAATATAAGCATTTACACTAAGAACAAATCAAACCAAGATTTGAACCAGCAACCACCACCACACACAAATATATTAACTCCTCAACCAAAACACACATAAACTATGATCAGGAGAAACAGGAAAATTGAAAATGCTCTGAGTGCGTTTAAATGCAAATACAAACTAACTACCAACCTTAGCTTAGTAATTATCATAAATAGGCAGAGGACGTACGAGTATATACTATAGTTAGTTATTTACTTTACATTACCTTGCCCATCCCTATAGGTATGAGATTTGCTCTTTTAATCAACCTAATGCGTTTATTATGTGGTGTCTATATAGTGATTGCAATTTATTTTGCTGTTTTACATAAGTTTTGAACTTGCAAATTACTTGGATTTGTCTGTTATTTTTTTAAATTTTGTATACGATACTTTGGCAATAATTAAAGATAAAATTTACTACTTTTTTACTAATTTCAGGGAAGTAAATATTTATAGGTTATGTCGATAGCCTTTATATTTCTTTATTTAAAACTTAAATTTAGTGACATATTCCTTCATTTTATATTTACTATAAAGTATAGCGGTGGGGGATTCACGTTTTTTTAACATTTCATTAACAACAATAAAATAAAATATTTTTTTAATATCATCCTATTCGAACCTCAAATATATGACCAGTATTAGCTGTAAATATTTTCACCAAGCACCAAAGGAAACGAAATCGCACTTATCAAGGAATGTAAATTTCAAGAAAACACCTATTTACATTCAAGCAACATCTAAGTTCAATAAACAACACATTTTACATCAACGATACGACTTCAATAAGCGGATTTAACTTTAGTTTTAGCATTTTATCGTGAATTTTCGCGCGTAAATTATTACATCCACTTTCAAATTCAAATATTCGAACGAAAAAAAGGCAGCTAAAAGTGTACACGGCACCATGAAAGCCTTTCCAAAATGATTTTTGAACGGACAAACAGTTTACTCGCAAAAGAGTATACATTTTATTCAACGAGATATCGCTCTCTGCGTAAACATGAAATTTTATTGACGTTGGCGCCGCGTGCGACTTTTTTTACGCAGTTCTGTACATTTTTTTAGGTTTTTTCTCTTTTTTTTTGGAATTTTTTTCCACCATTTTTATTGACGGCAATATAAATTCATACCTTTAACCTATGCCTCTTTTGAATTGCGCTGGACGGAATGAATCGGTTCGATCATTTTGTTGGATTTGTTTCAACTTGTATAAGCAAATGGGTTTAATCTTTATAGACGGATGAAAACAAAGTGCCTTGCAGTGTGGTTTAATAAAAAATGGAAGAAGAAAAAAAAGAAAAGGAGGAGAAGGGAGCCTGGGAATGAGTTAAATAAATAATTGAAGAGATAAATACATAATTGCACCAAATATGCGATATGTATAAGGAAATACAACATATTACAGGCTTGGCTGAAGCAAGCTAATATCGTTCGCTATATTTTTAATAAAACTAGTATTAGCAATAACGTTCATTATTTCCGGTCTGATATTAGGTTTATAGGTTAAACCAGCACTGAATCTACCTCCTCGACCAAACATCCAAATTCCATAGGCTTTTTAAGATTCGATTATACCCATCTTTCACCATAAAATAACAACAACAAAACCTTTATCTAATGAAATGCGCTAAAATCGACAAGTAAAAGTCTTTGATACACTTGAATGGTTAAGCGTTGTCAGAACAGCTCTTTGTTACAAAGGCAGCCTCGAGGCAAGCAAGAAGCCTAATCAAACGTGGAGTCCCACTTTGTTGGTAGTTTCTTTGAAGTCAGTACCTCCTGATATCATACCTGAAGGTACTGTAAAGAAACGACGGCGAGCCCCAAGCGAAGTAGTGATAGACGTTGTTTAATATAATTGTTCGCTTTGTTTGTTTGTGTTGCTAGATTTGTAGTAGCTGAGTATATTTCTGGTTGAGTTAGGTGATTGTTGAAGTCCTGTTACATTTAGTGTTTCTCTAAAGGAATATGTAATATATGTTTAGGTATTTTTATTGAAAATTCTGAAGAAGTGAGCTATAACACTCACACAAAGAGAGCTATAACACTCTGTTATTGGCGATTAATTTTCTATGTTATTAAAAGCACAATATTTTCAATTTGGACGCAAAGTGAAAATCAGTGTATCTACACTAGGTGATCAAACCCTGCAATATGCAGGATAAAGAGTAGAGCTAAAAAATCTTATCCCGTCACTGTCTTTGTGACAAAAATAAATACTTGCCATGTTCTAAAGGAACAAACGAGAACAGGTCCTCTTAGTGTAGAAAGCATATTCTGATACAGCCAGGAACACGATAAACCCAATCAAAAGACAATACATAAGACGCAAGAGCCCAATGCGACCTGACAATATATTGTAGTTAGCTATGGTATAAGTTATAAGCTTATACTAAGTATTCGTATGCATATTAATCTATATACATATATAAAAGCCTTCTGTTATTGAGTGATCGACAGATAACTCACAGACGTATCTACTGGACTTAGAAAGTTTAAATTTGTCGTATAAGTATAAATCACTTTTTAACCTATCTACGTGTGAAACGAAGGTTAACACTAGGTTCCTCTTAACTACCCTGATATATTCTGGATACAGCATAAAGCTAAAATTTCCAAATAAATACACATATTTCTCTACTTTCTCCATCTTTATATTTAAGATACCTTTTCGCTTCAACAGCCAAAATCTTGTAAATTGAACCACTCGAGTCTACCACCGATAACCCTGTCAGCGGCGTGACAGAGTATCGCGTTATCTACCCATTGTCCGTATTGTTGCACCCTTCGACGTCTTCATGCCGTAGTTACCATTAAAGAGGATATTTTAATTGAACTTTACGAAAAGAATTTAATGTTTTATAGGAAAAGAAAAAAGGATCTAGTGTTGAGACACTCCGTTACCTTCTTTCCGTCGATTTGGGATAATTCGTGGTGCAATTGAACGCCGCGATTTGACTGAAATATAATCTTTCTCCTGAGTGGAGCTCAAACTCACAACCATTTATTATAGTTGACACTGTACAAACGGTGTACCATGACGGGGTTAATTTTTTTCTCCTTGTAGATAATTTTCTCTTTCTACTTTTTAAAAGAAAATTGACATTGCTTTTTAATTTTTGCATTTTCTGTAAAAATATAGCGTTTTTATAGATATATGATTTGGTAGGGGAATTATAATTTTAGCACCAACGTTCACATATAAAACACCACCATACCATTTATGTAATGCATTAGAAACATAAATTAAACCATTTCTTTCATAATTCACGAACAAAAGTAATATTTAAATAGCAGCAACTAATACCGTAATTAGCATTAAGTTAAAATTACTTTAGATTTTATTTAAAAAAAAAGTATCGTCACGCGAAGGCAGCACATAATTTTAATTCACACGAGGCATTTTTAGCAATCTCGCTAAGATCTTACTTTAAGCCTATTAAAATTGCACCATATTTGCATATCAAAGTTACTTTTAAAGTCACGCGGGGTTTCAACCATTTTTTTTAACTTAAATTCACTTAAATAAATGTCTTTATAAGGCTTTGTTTGTATTTCTTTGTTGATTCATCGGAATTATTTGGATTGGTATTTAAAAGGTTGTAGGTTTGATTCCAGCTTACGTAGCCTAAGAGAGATCCTCCAGTGACAAGACATTATGCTCTCCGGTTTCCATCTAAATTTCAAACAATGCGTTCTACATGACAAAATTTAACGTCGCATTTTAATTTTACCAGAAAANCGAAGGTTAACACTAGGTTCCTCCTAACTACCCTGATATATTCTGGATACAGCATAAAGCTAAAATTTCCAAATAAATACACGTATTTCTCTACTTTCTCCATCTTCATATTCAAGATACCTTTTCGCTTCAACAGCCAAAATCTTGTAAATTGAACCACTCGGGTCTACCACCGATAACCCTGTCAGCGGCGTGAATGAGTATCGCGTTATCTACCCATTGTCCGTATTGTTGCACCCTTCGACGTCTTCATGCCGTAGTTACCATTAAAGGGGATATTTTAATTGAACTTTACGAAAAGAATTTAATGTTTTATAGGATGAAAGAGGGATCTAGTGTTGAGACACTCCGTTACCTTCTTTCCGTCGATTTGGGACAATTCGTGGTGCAATTGAACGCCGCGATTTGACTAAAATATAATCTTTCTCCTGAATGGAGCTCAAACCCACAACCACTGATTATAGTCGTGCTTTTCTCTTAAAAAACTATTTTCTCTTTTTGTTTTTAAAAGAGAATTGACATTGCTCTTTAAGTTTTGCATCTGCCATTAAAAGGTAGTGTTTTATGGATATAATTATGTATTTATTCGTGGTAGAATAAATTTCAGCGTTGGGTTCCGCTACAAAAATAAATAATTTCATTGGAGGGTTAAAAGGGCGAATACCTACTTTTAGTAACAACGTTCACATATAAAACACCACCTACCATTTATATGCATTAGAATCATAAATTAAACCATTTTTTTCATAATTCACGAACAAAAGTAATATTTAAATTGTAGCAACTAATACCGTAATTAGCATTAAGTTAAAATTACTTTAGATTTTATAAAAAAAAAGTATCGTCACGCGAAAGCAGCACATAATTTTAATTCACACGAGGCATTTTTAGCAATCTCGCTAAGATCTTACTTTAAGCCTATTAAAATTGCACCATATTTGCATATCAAAGTTACTTTTAAAGTCACGCGGGGTTTCAACCATTTTTTTTAACTTAAATTCACTTAAATAAATGTCTTTATAAGGCTTTGTTTGTATTTCTTTGTTGATTCATCGGAATTATTTGGATTGGTATTTAAAAGGTTGTAGGTTTGATTCCAGCTTACGTAGCCTAAGAGAGATCCTCCAGTGACAAGACATTATGCTCTCCGGTTTCCATCTAAATTTCAAACAATGCGTTCTACATGACAAAATTTAACGTCGCATTTTAATTTTACCAGAAAACATGAATGAGAATTGAATCCACAATCAACGCATCTACCATAATTTTTTTTCAAACTTCACGCTTTATTCCGTACACAGTAGGGTTGACAGATGCAACCTGGGAACGTAGTGTTAAAACCCTTCGTTCCTATTAAGCCATTTCCATATTCCACTTTCCGCTGAATTCTGAAGGCATTGCGTATTTTCTCGACTGGAACTTGGACTTGGACTGGAATCCACAACCGGCCGCGTTTACAGTCGCAACTACCCTCTATAGATACTGTTAAAACATTAACATCCACACAGGTTGCAAATGCACCATTCATTTTTACTTTAACTTTTAATAGTTCTTAAAACACCGTGATGTCTTAATGTTGTTCCTAAGAAGAATATATCACGGTGCAAGCTGCAGTTCCAGAGTTAGTTCAGAATGGCACGCTAAAATATTACTAAGAATTTACTTTATGCCACGTTTAAGCTCGTAAGTTCGAGAAATTTTAGTTTTGGATGTTTTTGGGAGTTAGTGCAGATATTATTTAAATCTATTCGGATATCTTTAGGGATTAGATAATATTGTATAGAAATAGAATGTTAACCTTTGAAATTTTGTAAATATTCTTGTTTTTTTTTGTCATCAAACCTCTCTTATATTGCAAAATACTAAGCTGAAGAATTTCTTTGAGGCCTTATGTCTTGTCTTGAGGAAGTCATATGTCTTTCACAACTTTTAGTTATTTCCGTATGGCCTCGCAAGCAAAACCGTAGGCGAAAGCTAGTAACAAATAAAGTATCAAAGCAATTACAGTCCTCTAAAAGAATTGGTCGCAACGGCGAGCACCTGCGCACCTACAAAGTTAACTTACGTTTCTTAGCAGCGGTATTATGAAAATGGCCACCAGACACACCCGCGCCGCTAAGTAATTGTTTGACATAAGTTGCTTCTTTGTAATTGCTTTTGCTATATAATAATATCTTTTTTTATATCTATCTTTATGTTATTATTTTTTAGGGGTTAGTTTTCGAAACTGGACAAAAGAGTGACTCATCACAACATTCTTTCTGAATAACGCAACAAAAGGCACAATAAAAGAAAATTTGTAACTTATTTTTTATCTTCCCGCAAAGCAGCAGAGTACGTAAGCAAAGGGAACCTGGGAACTTAAATATTCATTTCCTCGAGTGGTAATCGAACCCACAGCCTATACCCTATACCTACAGCAGTTTAGCCTTATCCTATAGAAATATTTGAACTTCCACACTAAAAATACACAAAAAGACTTGCCATTTATAATTTTTAAAGGCTTTTAAAAATAATATGGCGGTCTAGTCGCTGACGGTGCACGGCGGCGGAGTAAATCCGGGATGACGTCACTTCCGTCCAATCCCGCTAATGGCGGCTTAAAGTTTACTTACTTTGAGTTATGCAGCGATATTGAAAATGAAAATTCTGGGTCATTTTCTAGTGGAAATTTTGTTTTATTTTCGTTTTAGATTTACTTATCATGCTGTTTATTAGTTTTGTTAGGTTTTCTATATGTTGATGAATTTTTACTTATATTTTTGTTCTTTAGGCCTTAAGGTCGTTATGGCTCCGGGGCAAAAGTGTGCGATTGTAAACGCGATGTTTGTGGATTTGGTTTCAACTAGGAGAAAAGAAATATTTCATATTTTCATTTGCTCCTTCTAGTAATGGGGCAAAGCGTGGCGTTAAGTTCCGCCGCTCGACATTTGATGATAAGTTTAAAATAATCTGTAAGTGTCACATATAGTAAAGTTAAATAGTAATGTTTTAACCAAACAGATTTATAAAGGACATTTTAATATATATTTTTTATTTACTTTCCAAATAAAGTTAAATAAAAATTATAATATCTTTCATCCAATTTACTCATTGATTACCATGAAAAGTCATGACTTTTCGACCGACGACGCTTAAGAAGGATTAACTTTATGTTAAATTTCACGGGGATTTAACAGATGTTGCGTAGGACCGAGTGTAATCATATTATGCAAAACTAACTTATTACAAGCTTAAACCTTTTGAACATTTTATTAAAGTGTTAAATGCGCACTTGAGAAAAATATGTAAAAAAAATAACGTGACGGGAATCGAACCCGCGACTTTTTGTAACCGTCTGAGCCAATCAACTAATGTACATAACTATTCAATTAAATAAAAACTAATTAGTTATATGCGTGATAGTTGGGTGTTGTTTTGAATTTATAAATATTGCATTATAAATAGAAGTTTTGAATAATTGTAAGCAATTTACATAATGTCAGTGTCGTCAGTACATCGACTCGCTAGCTTTGTACTATAAAGATAGTCACCTAAAAGAAACGGTGAATAACCTACGAAATTCTTTTTACATTTTTAGTTAGCTTCACGCTCTATCCCGCAGAATTAACCTAGAGCTAAGATACACCGTCTCCCGCTTTCCGTCAAATTTTTTAAACATTGAGTGAAAATGGCATTATTTATTAGGGAGTAAGGAATGTCATCGAAACTTTTTATATAAAATTATACGCAACAATATAATTACTTAATAACTGAAAACAAAACGTACAATATCTAATTTGGTTTATTAAATTATTAGTTAAAGTTCAAACACCCGATCTAATATCCGATTAGGCGGGGTCCATTTAGGAGAACTCACTATCAATGCTTAGCAATAGGATTAAAGTAGGGAACCCGAGGTGACCAGACGGGGGTACAGAAGTGGTCAGCAAGGGTAATCGCGCGGATGTTATCGCAGGGTAATACCCCGGCGGCCGCTGATTACCTACGCCCTTACCCCCTGAGCTTGGAATTATGCAGGCACGACTTGCTCCAGGCGAAATTAGATGGGATAAAAACGGTCCTTCGGGCCGGATATCTATCGATTGCTAATTGTGATTACGAATCAATTTGATTTCTGTGTGATGTCTTGGAATTGCTGTATTGTTTAAATGAAGAAATGTAGTAATAAGTATTATTATAATAGTATAAAAGGATAATAACTACTTTTATACCAATTAATATATAATAATTCTATACATAATATCAAGTTAAGTCGCTCGACTACAAATTTCAACATATTTGTAAAAGTAATTAAAAAAAAATATTCAAAGTGTTATTTTACAATGAAACATATATTTATATTTCTTCTTTCCGAGAATCAGAGGGTTTAAACCTAGAGTTAAAGCACTCCGTTATTCAATCTTCGTCCAATCTTCAAGTGGCATCTGCCAGATCCTACCTAACCATACCCACGAGTAGGTAAGAGACTAACGAACCCACAACTATCACTTATACCATCAGACCCCAACCCACTTGACCACGACAGCGTCACCACGTACATACATATCTATATATTTCTATGTATAAATATAGCAACACATTATATCGAGTGTCACACAGCCACCTGACGATAACTCATCGGATGCAAATATACATTATCAGTGGTCCGCACGCCGCCTATGCAAATGATTATTAAAATTAAATAATTCTACCCTGTCCTATACTACTATATAGGTACATACGTGGTACACTGTATGTGTAGTGGTCGTGGTCGTGGTGGGGCTGGGTAAGCTAGTGTATTAATGCGTAGATTCTATTAATGAATATTAATTAGGTTTAATGTATGTTAAAAGTATTGATAATGTTTTGATTTATTATTAATACAAATTATTCTTTCTTTCATTGATGAGTGAGTTGAGTCACTCCGATCTCATTTTTCCGTATTATTTGCGGGACATCGTCTTCAAGATCGAGACAAATTCGAAAGAGAACGAAATGTCTTACCATTAGGTCCCATACCCCCTAATATATCGGAAAACCTGTAGCCAAAGACAAAAAACCTAATTGAATCCAGCCCTACCTAACAAATACAAAGATGATAACGTTATTTTCTGATTACTCATCAGAATGAAGATGCCATACCCGCTGACCATGTACCGATACCAGCTTGAGATATAGCCGTTACATTCCACATGGCCATTATGAGAGGAACTAAGCAGCGATATATTATAGATAACAGTGGATTAATCTTTGAAATGTATGTTAAAATATCGAATTTTACATATTAATAAAGTATGTAATTTTTAATTTAGATATGACGGTGAATTTTAATTTCATTTTTAAATTTATAAAATAACTAGCGGACGCGCGCAGCTTCGCTTACGTATTAGGGGTGAATTCTAAAAGAAACATGAAACATGTGTTCAATGTAAAATTTTTAAGAGTCTAAATTTCAAATTTTATAAAAATCGGTGGCGTTTTAAAGATTTTTCCAAACAAACTTTCAACCCCTTATTTGCACCCTTAGGGGGTGAATTCTAGAAAACCACGAAACACATGTTCAATTAAATATTTTTAAGAGTCTAAATTTCAAATTTTATAAAAATCGGTGGCGATTTAATTTTTTTTCCATATAACTTTCGACCCCTATTTCTCCCCTTTAGGGTTAAAATTTTTCAAAATCCCTTCTTAGTGGATGTCCAGATTATGAAAGTAAACATCTGTCCAATTTTCACGTTTCTACCATTAGCGGGTACGGCTGTGCGTGCGTCTTACCTCAGTCAGTGAGGACAAGTCCTTTTATATATATAGATTAAAGTTCCAATTAGTGCGAATTTGAAATAATTTATTTAATATTATTAAGCTCAAGTTTAGGTTCACGCTGTTATCAGCATATAGTAGGGTAGGCAAAGGGAATATAGTGATAAAACACTCAATTACCCACAGCGCGCTTTGCCTTGTTACCAGAGTCAAGAAATGAAAATATTAATAAATAATAATTCATTTTCCAGAATATGAATCGAACCCACAAGGGTCGCGTCGCCTACAGTGACATACTTGTGCCACTGCGCAATGACGGCTTCAATATTACATAGATTTACATAATGAATAAATAAATTACTATTTGTCAGAGAAAAAATATATTTAGAAAGATATATTATAGGTTATATATAAAGCTTAATAGGTATATATTTCAACTTAGTCCAATGTTAATGTCATTTACAATCTTTTCCAAACAATCTAGTCTTATCTTTCACTTACAACAATATTTTAACTCTAACACGTATCCCCTATAGAGTTCATCTCATTACTGATATAAGAGTTTCCAGAAAAACGTTTAAAAGCACCCGAGAAACACTCCCGTAGTTGGCCAAGCTCACAATCCAGATATATTGCGAAGTTAAGATGTGCATCTAAATAGCCCGCCGCCGTCCCAGCTAACTTTAGATTACTTGCACCAACTTCACCGACTTTGTAAAAGCAAGTTTTGTTGGAAAAATTTTCCAAAGTATCCCCCCCCCATTCAGCTCGGCACAAATTTACTGCGCAACTTCGACCCCGGAAATTACATTGTAAACGGAATTAAAAAGCAAATAACTTCAATTTTGTTTTTGAAAAGAAAGTTTTTATATTGTTTGGTATAAAAATACAACAATTTTTCAAATCTAATAATATTGTATCCTGTATGTATCCTTCGAATTGCCGCCCTGATGGAAAACAAATTTCATCCCCTATTATCTAATAAACATTTAAACTACCCTCGTTTAAAAAAAGCCTCGGACACCAGCTCGGCGAGAGGAAGGGTTCACTTGCTTATTAAACATTCATCGGTGGAAGCACTAAAACCTATTACGGAGGGTCTCTGCGGGTGTGGAAGGTGCATTTTTAAAGGCACTTTACATTTTAGTTATCATAACGCGATAAAGAGGATTATTGATAACTCGTAAAGTGTGCTAAATTATTATTCTGATACAACTAAGGAAAATAACCGGTTCACTTTAAATTTCTGAATGAAATACTAAAGATAAACTCGTAATTTTCGATAAAAAAATTATATGTTGTTTTTTTATTTTAGCTTCATGCTGAATTCTACGTATGGAAGTATAAACACCATGGAAACGAAAGAAACTCATTACTTTGAGTGGGAATCGAACCTACAACTGTCGCATTTACACTCAGACATTGACTCCAGAGGTCCAGCGCCACGAAGCCCATAAAACGTATATAGTAGATATAGAAATCGAAACGACCAAAACCATAAAACCAAATCTGCATCCCACCAAGGATTTAGAACCACCCAAAATCCAAATCTCATCTTTTTTACTGTATATTGACTATTGAAATAAAGATTCATCTCGTCGACCCATTTAAGCGCAGGTGTCACACAACGTTCCTTTTAATATACTTAGATTTGCAATAACGTCTCATGTACCAAGCACCCTTTCAAATAAATTCTGGCAATATAGCGACACACGGGCCAACATTAATCAAAGACTGGAGCTCTCTGGAGCTTCTTTCCAGGATTGTGGATATTACCCGGTATGTATAATATAACTTATTGTAACATTCATATTAAATAGGATGGCTTAGATTATGTTTTCTTCTCGCTGTCGTTCCTTTTGTTTTATTTATGAACTAATTTTGTCTTGGTTTATGAAGAAATTAAATTTTTTATATCATATATTATGGAGGTTTTCAACGGATTCTTGGTCTTTGGTATGTTTCTTTTTGTTTATTGTTCTAATAATTGTGTATTGTAGATATCAAAAAAGAGGTGTATTTTGTACGATATTTTACACTTCTATATTAATTTTATTGTTTTTTCAATCCTAAATTAGTTTAGCACACTTATGGAAACCGTCAAATAAAATATATAATTTTATAATTTTAAAATTATATAATTTTAATTTAAAAAAAAAATATATCACTATACAAACTATCACCATCTGTAACATGTTTAAAGATAATCAAAATAATATTAAAGAAACTCCATATTAAAACTATTTATGCAATCGACCGGTCTAATCTAAGCGATATAATATCAAGATCAAATAAGCTAATAGTATTACACACAATTACTTATAAACAACAAGTCTCGTTCCAAGAGTATAGTTAGTTGAGTTGACCAAAATTGCCCATTCCATATCTGGGTGAGATCTGGGGTGACTCCAGCGGCCAGCCCCCGCGGGTGGCTCGTTAAGATAAGATATCAGGGTGGACGGTCTCAGGTTACAGGATGTGGGGGTCCAGAGTAGCGGACGGTCCAAGGGTTCTTGATGTATGGTGGCTATCGATTTTGTTTTGTGGTAAATTTTAAAGAGTTATATAAAAATGGATGAGAAATTTATGGTTTAATCAATGTAAAGAATAGATTAGTATTTGTAAATACTAAGTAATGTCGTTTATGTTTTTTTCAGGATCATTTCTATGAAAATTATAAAATAAACCATACTATTTATGATTTTAAATAACGTAATGCTTATGGTTCGTTCTTTATTGGAGTATATCTAACTAAAATTTGGGCTTTGGGCAAGCGTACAGCAGCGTAGACAGAGACTTTCTCGTATTTAGACAGTGCGGCCAACATTTTCCGTCCAATTTTTAAAAAAAAGTGCGTTGAACGATGAAACTCAACGCCGCACATTGTCTCTTTACCAGAGCTAGAAAACGAAAATAACTTATTACCTCTACTGGCAATCGAACCCACGACCATTGCGTTTGCAATCAAGCATCAAGTGCCCAAACACTCTTAATATTTAAAGAAAATTTGAGTTTCCATCATCAGAAGAGCACCGTGAACTCTGAACAAATCGAGCACAAAGATAAAAGATAGCTTTTTCATCCATTAATTAATACTTGTCATTCGATCCTGTTTACCCCAACTGTTATCAGCGTGTGCATAGCCGCTGTGTCGGCGGCGCTATTAAAGGGTTACTTTGAGACAATATTGACGTGGATATCTATTTGGCAGGAGTCAGGAGTTGGGTAGAGAGAG
>JAKRZM010000628.1:7722-68139 GCA_036379175.1 Heliconius cydno galanthus
ATCTATATATATAAAATCGAAAGGTCACTCACTCATCACGAAATCTCAGAAACTACATGTGCTAGGAATCTCAAATTTTGCATAGGAGTTACTTATAGGACGTAGGTGCTCGCTAAGACGGGAATTTGCAATATTCGACTTCTAAGGGGTTGTTTTTGGGGTAGAAAGTTTGTATGAAACTTCTTTTCTACAAATGCTACGAGTCTCAAATTTTGCTTAGACGTCACTAGGACGTAGCCATGGAGTCAGAAATTAATAATAACATAGTTCACGCGGGTGAAACCGCGACCGGGCCGCTAGTTTATGATATATATGTCGTATTTTACATTGGCACTATTTGTTTTTTTGGTGGCAATATTTTCTATTTTAACTTGGTACATACTTATCAGTACGATCGATGCCTTATTATCATCTAAGTTTCTTTAAAAGGAAAACATTATTATAGAGGTATAAGTCGTGAGTAAAGAAAATGGAATAGCTCTTAATGTGCACTCAATAAACTATCAATTGAAGACAATATATTATAAGTATTTAATATTTTATATTAATACTATTCTTTCTACGATAAAAAATATATTTTATTATATTGTCTAATAGTATATTGAAATGAATGCCATATATACCATACTAGCGGACGCGCGCAGCTCCGCCTGCTTATTGCTTAGGAGTAAATTCTAATAAACCATGAAACACGTGTTCAATGAAATATTTTTAAGAGTCTGAATTTCAAATTTTATAAAAATCGGTGTCGATTTAATTTTTTTTCCATACAAACTTTCAACCTCTTTTTCATCCCTTTAGGGTTAAAATTTTGCAAAATCCCTTCTTAGTGGATGTCCAGATTACGAAAGTAAACATCTGTCCAAATTTCACGTTTCTACGCACAGCGGTTACGGCTGTGCGTGCGTCTTACCTCACTCAGTGAGGACAAGTCCTTTTATATATATAGATTACTCAACCGATACCATATATATTTGGAAATGCTCCTAATTTCGACTGAATCCAAACTACTAAACAAACACGAGCTTAGAAAATAGAAAAAATCACAAAAACGAATCCCAAAGGAGACGTAGTGATAAAAAATGAACGTTGTCCGAACACCCAAAAACTATTCAGAGAAACGTATGAGGTGCATTTAGAATTCACTATTAAATATATATAGGTAAGGTATATGTATATTTTTATGTATACAAGAACTTTTATCTTGTGTATAGATGTGTACTTTATACGCTCTTTTAAATATAATGGAATGGTTATATTAACTGGTTTATAGGGAATTAAGTTTTGCAAATTTCTTCAGGAATACTAAAGTTGTAATTTTGTATTGTCAGCAATTTTCACAGTGTAATCTAAGTAATAATACCTTTTAAAGGATCTTTTTAAATTTCGGATAATATTATTGAAAACTGTTTAATGCTTTTTATTTTTGTTTATTATTGAAATTTATCAATTTTAACCATCTGCAACTGACGTGGTTGTCACACCACCACCAGACAAAATCCAAAAATCGGAAGAAAGTGGGTAACGGAGTGTTTTAACACTAGGTTCCCTCGGTCTACCCTGCTGTGTGCGGGATACAGAGTGAAGCTAACAAGAAAGTGAACCAATTCTTGAGACCCTAAAAAGTAATATTCTTTTATAGTGTGCAGGTATATACAAACTAAATTATGACTGTGGCTTGCAGAAGCATCAGTATTAGGGTGAAGGAACACATCTCCGATATCAATAATGGGCATGTATCGAAGTCAGCTGGTCATCCACCAATTACATTAGGTTTAATAAAAGTAAAAGTTGGGACAATCGTAAAAAAAACTACAATTAACGAAACTGTTGACAACGAATGAACCAATACTCAATGACACTACGAAAATGAAAACTTTGACAGCAAGTACACAAACATAGTTCGATACAAAGAAATAAAAGCTTACTTGCAAGTAACTTTTCAAGTTTGTTCTCAGTAAATTGTGATTTCCATTTCAGAAGTCCTCGTGAAAGATTGCAAAGTTTTAATACCTACACACGGCGTCTCGCTTTTAAACTTTTTCATTACTAAAAATCTCTGAAGATTCTCGCGGCATTTGTTTTGCTCTGAGTAATGTTTTACAGTGCTTTATTGCATTTTTTTCTGTTTTGAACGTAAAGAAAATTCTAGTGACATAATTCTCTTTTTATTTATTTTTCAGTTACACGCTGTATTTCGCATATAACAGGCTAAGCAGAGGGAGCCTTGTGTTAAAACCTGCGATTCCCACTCCCCTCTAAGAAATTAAAATATTAATAAACAATAATCAATTTCTCCGAGTGGGTTCATCACAACCATCGCGTTTTCAGCCACACGCGTGTGCCTATGGTCATTTCAAATGAGCGACTGGGAATTTGGTCACAAAATGCAACGTCACATTCTGTTTAAATTGCATTTTGCAAATGCATAGTCATGGTGCAATTAGAACCTACAATCATAGTATTTGTCGGCAGTACTACACGCTAGCTGGGAATTCAGTTTAGCAGTTTATATAAAAACATAAAATATTTTATTTCAATACACATTAAAATTTATCTTATATTTATTAATAGTAATATCATACACATAAATATAGTACTTAGAATGACAAGTATTTGATTTTCACAATTGGTAGGCGTAAAATTACACATTATTACTTAAATTATAATTAAGCTAAGCACGTTTTCAAATCAAAAGCGAACATAAATGAGTCAAAATTTTAGAAACAAGATCAACTTTTTTTAGGTTCACGCACATAGCAGGGTAGGTGGTAACCTGAAGACCTGTTAAGACGCTTTGTTTCTATTAGGACACTTTTGTTCGTCACTTCCAGCAGAATTTTAAGAGCATTGCGTATTTAATGGCGGATCTCAACGCCGCGCATGGCCTTGTTACCAGAGCCAGGAAATTATTCTCTAGTGGCAATTGAGCCATCAACCTGTCGCGTTTACAGTCAAAAGCTTGTGCCCCTGAATGCTGTTGCTGAATGTTGCATAAAGAAGATCAGAGATCACAATAAGAAAACAAAGAGCAAATTCATATTAAAAACATTCATTTTTATGGACAATATAACCAACAAAAAGCAGTTCTGCTATAACAAAGGTAGGAACAGCGCTCACTAAAGGTGTGTGATGAATGAGCCAGCGACTAGGAGTAGCCTCGCCTCGCCATTTCCTAAAGAAACATCCCCCATTCCACGATTTATGCGTTCCAGTCAGATTGTTGGCACGAAAATCCTTTAAAATACAAGCACTCTCGCACTTTGATATTCTGTTGTTACTTTTTTATTCGCACTTCCATTTTATACGTAGGTAAATGTACCTACATAATGGTGTATGTATATTTTTTTCACCTTCGCGTCTATGTTATGTTATACTATTTTTGACTATTTTTCACCTAGCGGAGTAGCGAACGTTTTGTTATAAATCACGTTTACCTTTTTTTCGTGAAATGTTGTAAAATTGCGTAAGTATTTTAATATTCAATATTACAAGTAATACTTATGGGTTCTGAATTCATAGCTCATAGCCTAGCTCTGGTTACGGGTTAAACCGTGGCGTTGAGTTTCGCCACTTAACAAACAATACCTCCACCGATTCAGCGAAAATTGGGAAATGGAAGTGTCTTATTGGGAACAGTTCTTGACACTAGAACTGACTAGAATCCCTGTGCCTACTTTGCTAAGTGCAGGATACAGTAAAAAAATAAAAAAAACAACCAACAGTAAAGAATATGAAAAAGAAACCTAAAGTAATAACAAACATACCACGATGTTCCACAACCATTCAAAGTAGAAGGAAAATTTCAAATACACACACAGATTTTCTGAGCGGGAAATAACCATTTATTTTGAAAGCAGTAAATCAACAACTGCATGTTGAAGCAGAATGCATACGAATTTTTACAAGCATTCGTTACATCTAAGAGGGACGTATTCGGTTAAGCCAGATGAATTTATGTTGGAGACGCGCGCCTTACTTCTCATAAATTTGGCAATGTTGTTCGTTGGAATGCATGAGAAACAGGTGGATTTAACGACGAAATACGTCTTGGATAAGAATTAGTTTTTAAGAGTTTTTTTCTACTAAAATAAATAGTGTTTATAGCTCGTCTATAGTCATTTCTCTGGACAAAAGAGAAAACGAAAGGACGGCCTTAAAAATCACTGCTGCATAGCTAGATTAAGCAATTGAAAACTTTGACAGGAGGTTTGAACAAAGGCCTCATTTCCATTTCACTCTTCGAGTCAAATAGTTTTTTATTCGCAGCTCTCGCTTGATTTGACTATTCTGTTTAAAGTTTCAAATAATTCTATTTCAGCTAAAATTTCTATACAAAATGTGTAATTTAAAATGTTCTCTGGAAAAATGTTTGCTGATATTTGTACGTATATTTAATTTTTTATAAAATGGTACCTTCAATGATTATTTATTAATTAATTGTTCTATGTACATATTTATATGATTATCATTGAAAATAAAAAAAACCCTATATGACGCAGTGGTATAAACGTTCGACTATAAACGCAACAGGTTGTGGGTTCGATTTCCAATGGAGGAAATAAACTATATCTACTAATAAATATGGCGATGATTTTCACTCGACTCACACGCCTCCAAAATTCGGGGAACGGAATTATTATTTAAATATTAATTTTCATTCAGAACAAAAAAATAAATATAAAAACCACGGCTTGAAAATTATAAAAATGAGAAGAATAAATATATTTGGGGCAACATTATCTTTATCACTCAACAGAGGAGGCCGACATGATACCTCGTTAGTCATGCCACAAGATTATGCCTCCCGCTATTACCATTGACCCTCATCACGGTCCACATTTAAGTGTCATATTGCAATTAGGTTCCCTTCGACAGTAAATTATAAATGATATGGAACATCTGTAAGTTGTGAGTAATCACAGTTTTTTTTTGAGAATTTTGGTGCTATTAAAAAAGATATTCGGGCAGGATTTAAAATTTAGAGAATTAGAACTTTTAAACTTCACTCGAGGAAATGAAATACTTAATATTTTTATTTTCTACGCTTTTGCGGAACCTAACGCCGCATTCTGCTTTGATACCAGAACAACGAACAAATGAAAAATTAACAAATAATAATTCAAGAAATTGATTTAATTAATTCAATTTCCAATTAGTGTTGTATTAAAGAAACAATATTGAATTATATTAATAATTGACGCGTTCGTTAACGAATATCGACTATGTACGTCAATTTATAATGTAGTTACAAGCAGAAATTACTTTACCCGCTTTCGCCGGTGAAAGTTGTAATAGTGTATTAAAAGTTAATATAACTTGCTCAGAAACGAAACACTTTAGTGACAACGGTGCAGGTTAAATTTAAAAAATGTGATATTATAAGGAGAGTAGAGTACTCGTCTTTACATTTTAAAATTGCCTTATATTATAGTTATAGATTTTGTATTAATATATGTAATTACATTGTGAGGCTCTGAGACCATCGTCGTAAGCCTTGTTGATATATATAATAGTTATTGTAGCATAACTTAGGGTTAGTTTTTTAGCAGAGAAGGCAGAGGGAATCTAATGTTAAGACACTCCACTCCCCATTTTCCGGAGACACAAGAGCAAAGAAATTAAATTTTTAAATATTTCATTTCCTCGAGTGGGAATCGAATCTACAACCAGTCGCGTTTACTCCTGCACCACGACAGGCCTAACAGGTTAATTACTTGTATAAATTGTATTGGTGGACTGTGACTCGTTTCAATAACACTTTTTTTGTGGTTTATCGATATCATTGATGTTACGGTAATTTAACTTTTTGGATCTGGCTATAGATATAAGAAGCTAATACTGATATTTTAATTGATGGATATAATAATAGAATTCGATTTCGTGTTCCAACACAAATATAAAATTATTGTACGAAGCTCCATAACAATCTGAAAATTCGATACATTTAATACAATATGATTTGAAATTCCCGTAAAAATCAGGTAATATGGCATATTGCTTGCCACAAATTGAAATTTGTTAAATAAGACCGTTATTAATAAGTTTATTGGTTTTGTGAATTAATGAAAACATCGAATCGAATATTTTATGTAATATTGTCGAATATGTAATCGTATTATCTGATGAACATATGGCTTGGATTTAACTGCAACTTTGACATTTAGTAAATATGTTACCAACTCATAAATGCTTATAATATTTGAGCATGAATTATTAAGGGTAAGTTTTTATTACAATTTTCCAGAATAGGAAAATAATACCATTGGACCATTATAGGCCTGACTGGTGCTCGATAGCGTGAAATAGACCAGAATGGAAGAAGTGGAGAGAGGCCTTTGCCCAACAATGGGATGGTGCAGGCTAGGGGAAAAAAAAAGGAAAATAAAATCACAAGCTATTTTTCTATTTATTAGAGATTTATATAGGCATACGAAAAAGATCGTATTTTGACTCCTTCCTCTTCAAAATATATTTAACCATTAGAAAAAGAAAACTATGTAAGTTCACAAAATTTTATAACCTCAATTTTATAATGAAATAGCGTCTATCTAAAATTCTAGTAGTAAGCTCTGAACTTCGTGAAAATATTATGCTAACTTTGATAGAATCCAATCTTTATGAAAACTTGTGAACTGTGTACTTATAGAAATCTCTTGGTACAGTTCTAGCTCAAGTTTTAGCCGAAATGTTGGTTTTATGTTGCAACTTCCATATGTAAGTTTTGCTTTTGTCGTTTTCGTTAAGTCAAAAGTAACATTTCTAGAAATCTAATAATTTTAAATATTTATTGAAGTACTGATTTTTTTCACGTATGACGAAGATTTTTTTTTTGGATTTGAGTGTAAGGGGGCACTAAAATAGCAAGCTAATCGTATTCGGGAGATGATTCATTGTGACATCCTGGTGACATAGTACAGTGTCTTTATATTCAATTTGCAAATAAACTGGCAGTTGCATATTAAAAAGTAAGTCAACTTGCAACCATAATTGTAGATCCCATAAAAGAAGATCCCATTCACGTAAATTATGCTAACCAAAGAAAACGAAATGCTATTTCTCTTTTATTTTCTTAAAGTAAGTTTCTCCCTTAAATAGAAAGTGAAAAATATCTAT
The DNA here is from genome assembly GCA_036379175.1 of Heliconius cydno galanthus. Lineage (NCBI taxonomy): Eukaryota > Metazoa > Arthropoda > Insecta > Lepidoptera > Nymphalidae > Heliconius > Heliconius cydno. The sequence continues at coordinate 14,839 of JAKRZM010000628.1, forward strand.
AAAGATTTAAAAATAAATGCAAAACGTAAGTAAATATGCTTATTTATATACAAAAAATAAGTTGAATATAGGCATGTTAATTCATACAACCCTACATACTATCTGTCGCGTTCCGCAAATTGTTATTCTACACAAGTTTTACTGCAGTTTCATTTAAGTAGGCAAGTAAGAAAGTTTGTTTAACGACGTAAGGTCGAGACGAGGGAACAGGGAATTAAAACATATGTAGATACTTGAAATTTGTTAGCGATGTAGAGGAAAGTTTGTGGACAATTGTCAATTTAACAGTTTATTAAATCTTTGCTTCCTTATTCTGATAAGATAAAATTTTCTTTTATAAATTTTATATTTTTGTAGCTTCATCCTGTATTCCTACAGAACAGATTAGGCAGAGAGAAGCTGGGCTAGTGTTAAGATACTCTTTTCCTTAATAGGAAAGGAACGGAACGTAAGTACGGAAAGTACGGAAGTGTCGTAATCAATACTTTCCGTCGAACTCAAAACTCCACTTTGCACCCTTACCAAAGCGAGGAAATAAAAATATTAAATAATTCATTTCCTCACAAGGGAATCGAACCTACAATCTGTCGCATTTATAGTCGCACGTCATTGCCTCTGTGTTAAGACTGGCCTTAAATTACATAACGAATATTATAATAGAAAAAATATACGTTTTTTGGGAGAGTTCGATTCGATTTTCACCCTAGCTAGTAACCAGCTCGGTCCTTGTATATCCAGACTAATATATATCTAAAAGTACTCTTTACTTACTCCGACATGCCAATAAAAGGGTAAAGCTATAAAAAGGTATAAAACGAAATAGAGATCAATTCTTTCCACCTAAGTGAGATCCTAGCTAAGCTTTAAAGTTTTGTTACATGATCTTAAAAGCGTTTTTAGTTCAACAGTATGCATCCTCCTGACACTCGACCTCTAGTGCACTATGTGTTTAGTTTTTGAAGGAGGACTCTTACACCGTCTTGGGGACTCTTTGTACTGGAAGTACATTCGATAGATGTCTCACAGACCGGATGTTTACTAGTTTTTTTTAGTGTTTAATTTGTGTAAATGCATTAAGATTTTTCGTTCGAAAAAAAACCATATTATATTATCTTTCATTTTAATATCTATTATTTTTCATTTCTTTTTTAAAATTAGACAATAAATAAGAGCGCATTAGACATATGAGGCTAAACAGAAAATTATACCTACGAGTACTTGTCAAATAAAACAAATATTTGCTCTAAATGGCGATCGAACTCATGACCCCTAATAGTTCTTTACGTATATTAAAAACTTAGCGCAGCATTCAGCATCTGTAGTGGGTTCGACTCCCACTCAAGAGAATGAATTATTTTTATTTTCGCTTTGGTAAAACCAACGTTTACCAACTACTAAATTACCATATTAAAATATAGGATATTTTATCTAATTTAAAACGTATTCCGCCTCTTTATACGTATAATATATCGCAAAATAGATAATGAAAGATAACTTAATTATTCATTGAAATAATTATAATATAATAAGGCGGCAACGGAACATCGAGACGTTAATTAAATGTTGCTTAAAATTAAATCTCTAGGGACCTGTACTGATGTGCTGCTAGTACGATATTTAATAATGTTAAAATGTGAAGTGGGGAAATTTATATTTATTTGTGAAAATTGAAATAAAAATTATAGCTATCTTTTTTTTATAGCAGGTAGAGGGAACCTAGTTTTAAGTCACTCCCTTGCCCATATTCCGTCGAATTCTAGAAGCATTGCGTCTTGAGTGACCGAACTCAGGTGCCTTGTTACCAGAGCGAAGAAATTAAAATGTTTAATATTTAATTTCCTCGAGTGAGAATCGAACCCACAACTGGTGTTTTTCCACACAATTTTTACATTTACATACTAAAAAAATACAAAAACTATTTGTATTAATTAAGTAAATTATACTTAAAATCCACTTAAGAACTAAAGCCAGACATGTAGCCTGTGTCTGGCTTTAGTAGCTAACTCATATAATTGAAACTAATCGCCATGAAACTATGTTTTTGTTTCAAGTTTCGAGATACGGTGCTCAGGTACCTATTTGGCAACAGTACAAGAGACATTAGAATATTGAATTTTAAATTTGTTTTTCAATTAAATTACAAACTTATATAGAAGTACCTGTATAAGTGTTATTTTCTGTATTTAAATAATGTGTATTCTTATTGTGAACGACTTAATTAAACTTTATTTATATAAATTAATCAATTTAAAATAAATATTTACAGTTTTGAGCTCGGAGCTATTGAATGACCTGGGACTAGCGACCCAAGTGTACGCTCCAGGGGCCATTTTAGATTGCAATAACGTTCGCCTTTAGTGCTCGATTTAAATATGGCTATTAAAATACAATCATCAAAACTAACTATAATGGTATAGCAAGTTAACATCCTTTTTTTATTCAGCATCGTGCGCTTTCCATATAGCAGAGCAGCAGGAACGTGATGATTTTTTAAAGCATACGTGTTGAGTGGCGACATTCAACTCCGCGTTTTGCCTCGATATTAGAGCGAAGAAAGGAGAATATTTAATATTTAATTTCTTTGAGAGGAAATCGAACCCGCAACCTATCGCGCTTATAGTCACATTTTAAGCTCCTTTGTCACGACTAGCTTCTACAAAAATAGTTTTACGCATTATATTTATATCGTTCATACTAGTTAAAGAGAACTTTATGGTTGGTTTTATTTTTATGCATTTTTTTATCAATATTATTATAGTTTATCAATATTATTATAGTATAAGTATATAAACGTACCGTGGTCGAGGGGTAGGTTACGAGACGTCATCGACTCAGCCGACCGATACTAGCCTATTATTAGATCCAGGACAAATGGGTTAATAAATATTCTTCTACTGCTCCACTAAATTACATGTTATAAGCAAGATGATGTTATGGCATTATTTCAACATATTTTTATTTGATATAGAGATTTTTAATTTGTTTATCTATTCTCTACTCTCTTCTTCTTCTTTTTCCTGGCATTAATCCAGGCTATTACCAGGTCCAGTCCAGTTATCAGTCTGCCTTCCTACTCAACCTACTCTACTTTGCACGATCTTTTGCGTCCTCTACTCTCTGTCTTCTTCTATCTATCTACGATTTTATTAAATTAAAATATCACCAAGCTATTTACATAATAAATATCTAAATCTAAAAAATACCATCAAAAGTATTACGAAAAAAAATTGACAGCAACACGATTTTCAAATGAAAAAAGGCGACTAAAAGCCGTATATATGCAGCGAGTGTGAAAATAAACAAAAATATTTTTTAACTATAACAAGTACGGCACGCACTGAGGCGGGACGATTTGTACGTATTGTCGACGTGACATGCCAGCGAGCAAAAACAAGCTGCGATACGTCCGCCGTGACGGTGCAAGGAAACGCCTATTTCAAATAGACGTACCTGCCCGCCTGTCGTTCGTGTTATGTTACTAGTACGTTTGTAGAGAAATATTGTAAAATATATGGATATTTTCACAATTTAATACATCGTTTTTGTGTACTTATATTATTGTTTTTATAATAATATTACAATTCAAACTTTAATATAATTTTAAAATATGACGAAATATTTTTTATTATATATTTTTAACTTTGGTTTATCTTCCTAAAGAAAAAGGCTCTTTTCAGCTTCACGCTGTATCCCACACATAGCAACCCTGCTATATACCCGGATATCTAGTTGAAGTAGTGTAAATTCCATTTAAAAATTGTCCAGCGTAGTTTGACTAGCCTGTAATGTCCCAATCAAAAAAATTTAACTTAATCATAATTTTAAGCACATAAAATTAGACTTCTATCTCAATGAAAGAATAGTTATTATCTAAGATTATTAAAACTAAAACGTTTTCTAAGAAAATTCAACAAAAGAATAAAAATATTTTTATTTTATAACAATAAACAATGTTATTTTATTATCTTTAAGAATTTCTCGATTCAATTCGCCGTTTATTCTCACAATATTGAAAAAAATCAAATATCACCACATAGAATTGCACCCATATCAATTTGAATATATAACCAAACCCAATTGCCTCCAATATATTTTACTAATGAAAAATTCATGATGGAAACACATCTTCAATGCGTATCTTATTACGTGTGCTTACAAATATAATATACATATAAATGACATCCGGGTTTTGCTGTTTATTGATGTAGCGGGAGACATTGAATATGACGATGTAAATAACAAATGAATCGTATAAAGTAATCGGCTTTTCTCTCACGTTTTAGGCTCAATTTCCTTACGTTTCTTTCTTTTCCTTACGATTTTCACTCATAGAAAATGTATTATGATAATGTTATTTATGATATTGTGTATTTGTTTGTTTATATACTTGTATGAGAATTGTTTTGATTTTGATTCCAAATTGTTCTTGTTTAAGTAATACGAGTAAAATTAATGGACTCTATTGAAGTTGACGTTTGATTGCAGTTGATGGATTATAATTATTTTATTATATCTTTCTAGACCCGTCGTGGCGTAGGGTCACTAGCGTGTGAATGTACGGGATAGGTTGTGGATTCGATTTCCATTTGAGGTAATGTAATATTTAATAAACACAAGGTTCCCAATTACCATCTCGCTACTTGCTTAAAATATATTTTTTGGGTGAAGCTAAAAAAATTCGGCAGAAAATAGGGAGGGGAGTGGCTAGGTTCACTCTGACTATTCTGCTACATGCAGAAATATGTCATTGTTTTTTCATTGTCTCCTTGTACTTACTTAAATCTGATTGTAATCTTCCTATATCTTATTTTCACATATACGCACATTTTCTCATAATAAACAAACCTACGTTTTATAGTCAAGTTTATTACCTTCACACTAGTATTCGACTTGAATCCAATATAGTTGCAAATATGCCTCGCTTTGAATCTAAATGCTTCTGGGTGTTCTGAACCTTTGCAATGCAGCAATCAATCCTTCGAAAATAGAATGTTGCTGAAAATACCTTACAGCGTCATATACTCGTACGAAGTTTGTATGGAATTTTTGAATATGAAAATTGGTAATAATTTTAACGTAGCATTTTAGTAGAGCTACCTTTAGAATTCTTTCAGATATTAACATATATTAAAAAAAAGAAAATTTCGTTCGCTACTTTCTGCCTGGACACAACCAACGTGGTAAAACCGAGCATATCTAGGTACTTATATAGGATATATATCCTATCTAGATATTTATTTAACCAGACATTCTCTGAAGAAATTAGAACTTATAACATTATCTATATATATAAAAGGACTTGTCCTCACTGACTGAGGTAAGACGCACGCACAGCCGTAACCGCTGATGGTAAAAACGTTAAATTTGGACAAAAGTTTACTTTCTTAATCTGGACATCCACTAAGAAAGGATTTGGTAAATTTTTAACCCTAAAGGGGTGAAATAGGGGTTAAAAGTTTGTATGGAAAAAAACTAAAATCGGCACCGATTTTTATAAAATTTGAAATTTAGACTTCAAAATATTTCATTGAACACATGTTTCATGGGTTATTAGAATTCACCCTTAAATACGCAAGCGAAGCTGCGCGCGTCCGCTAGTCCTCAATAATGCAACGACGTAAAAAAATATTTAAATTTTCGCATATTCTTAAATATATTATTATAAAATAATAATATATTATATGCTTCTTGGTGACGCAATAGGATTCCCTCATAACAGCATTTATGATGTTCGCGATAGCGACTAAAGCCCAAGGCAATATGCTCACGTCCGAGACATGCGTCTTTCAAGATCCATCCAAGTCCAGTCAGTTAATTTTTTTTCATAAAATATTGTTATTTTTATTTTCATTTCTTCGCTATGGTGTCGAGGCAAAGCTCGGCATTGAATTTTGCCAATCAGCAATACCTTTAGAATTTCGGTGGAAAATGGGACTTGACACTAGGTTCTCTCTGCCCACCCTGCTATGTACGGGATATAGCTATGAAGTTCAAAAAATTATTAATATAAAATTTTATATTTTTTTTTTTTATATTTTTTTATTATTTTTTTTTATTTTGTTTGTATAGTATATTGAATGTTTTAAGGATACTATATTTTCTTATTTATAAAAATGTCTGTACTCTGTATCGTCTGCTGAGAAATATCACTACAATGACGGTGCTAAGTCTAAGGTAAAAAATATTATAAAAGAGAATTCTAATTGTAAATGGAGAAAGTTCAAGTGGGTCAAGTATTTACGAATATCTCCATTTCAGGATAAAAACAACATGTTTTTACTAATTTAAATACATTATCCTTCATAAAGGCACTTCAGTATCGTTGTATATACCAGTAAAGAGTGCTTGGTATAACGGAATGGCTATGCACATTGCACATAGAATAAAAAGTATTCTGTTCGCGTACTCTTTAGCTACTGCATTACGTGCAGTCTCCTTGCAAGTTTTACATCGGCCCCGGCAAAGCTGGTCTAATCCTCTTAGGAATTTAAAAACAAGTCCTTCTTAAGCGCTGCTGCGAAAAATGTGCAGGACTTGACCATTTTGAACATTAGGTTAGACAGAAGTGTATACTTGTTTCATGTAAGTATTTAGTACTTGTTAAGTTTTCTAAGCAATGCTTTAAGTGGTAGTTGTAAATGTAAATAAGCTTTTAGTTAAATAAAATATTTGTTTTTTTATAAATATAAGATATGAAGGAAGCACTAGTAATAAGGCCGTTGTGGTGCAGTGGCCCAAGAGTGGGACTGTAAAGCGCGACGCAAATAATGGGTTCAATTCCCACTCGGGGGAATGAATTACTATTTATTAATATTTAATTTTTTTCAGTCTATTAACAAGGTAAAAAGCGGTGTTGAGATCCGCCATATAACATGCAATGCCTCGAATATAGAGCTGAAAGTAGAAAATGGAGAGTCTTAACTCTAGATCCCCTCTACCTGTTATATGCAGGTGAAAAAAAAGTAAGTACTAAAGTATCCAAAAACTAGTAAGTGCTCCGAAGCTTTTAGAACGTAAGATGCTTTAAGCTGTATGAGGCGAAAAAAATCTCTTTTTAGCAGGTTTTAGGATATTGCAGCTACCATTGTAATGTTTCCATTATTTTTATAAGAAAAAAGCATTTTTGAACTAAAATGTATGGGAAGGTTAAGTGCAATGTTCAAAATTTCTAGAGTACTTATTTGTACATATGAAAATTCAACGTTTAAGAAAAAATCCTTTCGTATATTTACTTGTTTCATTGATTTTTCTCTAAAAATCAATTACTGCAGATGCAGATGCAGATCCTATAGCAGATACTATAGGAAAATGTATTACAACTAATATATTTTTTTCATTTTCACGCTGTATCCCGCATGTAGTAAAGTAGGCAGAGCAAAAGCCTAGTGTTATGACTCTCCGCTATCCACTCCCCGTATTCTGAAGACATTGCGAAAGCGAATTTTTTTTTTGTTTTCATTTCTTCGAGTGGGAATCAAACCAACAATCCGTTGCGTTTAGAGTCACACGCATTTATTTATTGAGTCACTACTGGCGTCAACAACAAAACAACAATTTACTTTAAAAGCCATATTTGATTCTTTACAAAATTACAGTCCCTCAAAGAACCTCAAGGATTTTTGTAGAAGTTAAATATAAATATTTAGTTTTAAATATTCCAGGTACCTATTACACAATACAATAAATGTTTTAGACTAAGTCTTTCTAAGTGTATTTTGGGAACGAGAACTTCAAATGGATTTATTAATTATGCTCTAATTCCTCGAGACGAGACGTCTCTGGACGATATTTCACAATAAATATTCATGCTAGAATGCTGTGGATTTTCATCGTGGATAGCTATTAAGTACTATTTTTTATTACGAAAATCCGCAAAACGCATGAAATTTCATTTATATATCTTTATTGGTATAATAAATTTAAATTAAAGATGTTTTCTAGTCTTTTTTTGTATGGAAGTCGATGGTCTTGGGAAAACGAAATATTTATTTTCATTTCTTCGTTCTGGTATCGAAGGTTCAACACGTAATAGCGGAAAATGGAAAACGGAGTGTCTAAACACTATAATAATAATAAACTTCATTATCTAAAAAATAAAATAACATATAAGTAAAAGAAAACAGCACGAGAAAACAAGGAAATTGTTGATTATTTTGTCCCTGATTCCATTTTGCATACTCAACCCATTAAGAACTTTCCGAGAGAAGTTTGTTTTCGCTACCATTTGCAGATATTGCGAGTTCGTAAATAAGAAAAAAAAATGAACTTGCTCGTGAATTGACCTAAAAAAAGTAAACGCTAGAGATCTCTCGCAGAATCTAAATGAAAGAAAAATATTACAGAACGGCACATTTGAAGGCGTAAATGATATTCGATTACAAGGGTCGAAATCAAACGGGCCCTGGTCGGTCAATTGAAGCTGAAAAATATAGAATCTATATATATATATACTAGCGGACCCGGACGCGGCTACGCCTGCTTGGACTATAAGAATATTTATTTATGAAATTATTTTCAGTTTTCAATAGAATTAATAAGAAAATATAAGCATAAATAATCAAAAATGAAAAATAAGTAGAGACATATTATTAGAAAAAATATCTGAGTTATTGAAATGAACCAAAAAAAGAAGTAAAAGTAACTAAAGGATATTTATTCTTAATATTAGAAAAAGTACCTAAAGCTTTCCGTGCGTGCGTACATAGATATCGGCTCTATGAAATAACTAAACAAAAAAAATCTACTTCACGCTGTATCCCGCACACAGCAGAGTAGGCAGAGGGAACTTAGTGTTAAGACACTTCGTTCCCCACTTGTGCAGAACTCAACGCCGCGCTCTGCCTTGACACCAGAGCGAAGAAATGGAATATAAACGTAAATAAACATTTAACTTCCTCGAGTGGGGATCGAACCCACTACCGTCGCTTTACAGTCACACCCTTGTGCCGCGGCGCCACGACGGCCTCAAATAACTAAACATTTCTCTATATTAAATAGGATAATTTTTGCGAGCAATATCAAATAAAATAAGAAGAGAACCAAAGTGTAGTTCAAATTAATTATAAAAACAGCAAATAATTACATAAAAATTAACAAAAATTAAAAATGTATGAAAATTTATAAAACCGTCAACGTCATCTGCCCGTTCGCGTCGGTCATACTCATACTATGCCGCTCGTAGGCTAGGTCATATCGAATCAGTGACATCTCCTTAATTATTTATTAGAATGTTATACAGTAAACTATAATTTCAATCTAGATGAAGTGCTAAATGTGGCTATTATATTTATTTTCATAAGAATGAATATCAAAATGTCGCGGTGACGGTTGCGTAGCGACGCGACGGTTGTTATTAACATGGCAGAATAAGTTACATGTCAAATTAGAAAGTACTTTAAAATATATTAGTTTATATGTGTAATGTAATGTTATATAGCCTATAGAACTTCTGAAGAATGCAGCTTCCATACAAAACAAAAACATAGTAAATCGGACCAGTAGATCCAGAGATCTTAGCGTTCAAACAAACAAACTCTTCCGCTTTATTATATTAGTATAGATTTACATTATATAAAGGTTAGAATTGGTTCATACATTTTGACTGATGTTACAATAAAATTTGTCGATATACTGTATTTGAAAATATTATCTTCTATTATATGGAGTGTGTATGGAATATGAATGTCACGTTTGAAAATAAAAGTGTTTGGAAAAGAGGTTAAATAAAAACAATATTGGTGTTAGTGGAGTTATTTTAGTTCGAGCTCGAGTGGACAGACAGTAAAGAGATATTTTTCCTGTATACATTCTGTGCACCACGTGCTATGATAACGCGGAACTAAACGACGTCTTTTGTACAACCAAAGAAAAAAAATATATTTCTCTGAATGGGAATCGAACTCACAACTATAGTGATTCATTATATGATACAATTAATCTCTATCTCTCTTATAATTGAGTATTATGTGTCAAATTATATTTAGTTTCTAAAGTAACATTGTCATGTAAAGCGATAAGCCACCAGCGAACAGTACTTACTTTAATATTGTACATATTTCAAGCAAAGTTTGAGGGTATACAGCAAGTTGGGATGCTGAAATTAATAATTTGAGACATCCTGATATTAACACACGCTCGTCATATGGATCGCATATGACTAAACTTGTTCCTCGTATCAAATATTTTTTGTTTTTACTTTGCTATATAATATTTATATTTAAATTAGATACTAATATGCTCCAGGTGGGCAGTCGTAGCGAAGGGGCATAAGCGTGGGACAGGTTATGGGTTTGATTTCCACTTGAAGAAATTTTCATTTCGCTCTGGTATCGTCGCTAAGCGCGGTGTTGAGATCAGCTACTCCCTACAGAATTCTGCGGATAGTGGGGAGCGGAGTGTCTTAACACTAGGCTTCTTCGGTCTACTCTGCTAGGAAAGAGGAAAAATATATAAGTACTTATTACAATATAAGTATCTAATAAATGATTCCACCCTTTGATGTTATTAAAAATGAATTTGTAATAAATAATTTTAATAAATACAACGCAAATGCTACTTTTCAAGTTCCATTGCCTCTTTTGATGCTCTTTGGAACGTTTTAAATTCATATTTATTTTCTGCATTTGTAAAATGTGATTTTTATAATTCTTCTTTTCCTGAAGTTTCTTTACAAGGTTTGATAAATTGAATTTGTGCGATATAATAAAAATAATATTCCTTATATTTATTTTGTCATAATTAAATGAAAAAAAGTGATAGATTTTTTTGTTAAATAGTAAAATTGTGTTAGTATGGGAAAACTTGCTATAATAAACAAAAAACTTAGAATTAAGAAATGAATTAATTTATATTATATTTGATATATCTGTAGTAATTAAATAAATTCGGACAGCTTCAGCTGATTTTAATATTTTTTATCAGCTTCACGCTGTATCCAATAGCAGACTAGTCAGAGAGAACCTGGGAATCTAGTGTCAAGGTACTCCGTCCCAATTAAAACTCTCCCGATCCCCACTTTCCGCCGAATTCCGGAGCATTGTATATTGAGTGGCGAAACTAACGTACAGCTTCGTCACCAGAGCGAGTAACTATTAAATACATCCTTCCCCAAGCATGAATCGAACCCACAACCATCACGTTCACTCTTCTAGATCATAATAGTAATATAAATAAAAATACAGCACAATTCGTAAATAACTGTACCCAATAACAAGTAAATGCACGATGTCACCTCCAATATGCATGAACATTTACATACGCTATATAGCGCTGTTACGTAATATGATAGAGGAATGCACCACGCCTGTATTGTTTAGGATAAGGTTGTCACTATATTGGTGGTGATGGCGTTTTTATTTTTATTATCTTCTTCTTCCTCCTGGCATTAATCCTGGCAATCAACCTACTCCACTTTGCACGGTCTTTTGCGTATTATATAGTATAAAAAAATCGAGACAATTTCGATAAGAGCTCTAGTATTTTTTCTTGTTATTAAAACAGCGATATTTAAAATGTGAATGTGAAATGGGCAATAATATTAGTAGATGTAAATCGGAAATTTTGAAGTCTCTTTTCACTCACTAAATAAATTAAAAATATATGTTTATCATATAGTCGTATGCTAATTAAAAAGTAAGAGGATAAATTCTTTTCGTATATTTTGTGGATTAATAGCTGAGATTTCAATTCAGTATAGATTAAAACAGGTCTTTCAATATAAAACAAGTAATTATTAATTTGCACAATTTATAATTTTTTTAGCTTAGCACGCGCCGCAAAGAAGGGTAGGCAAGGGGAATCTGGGGACCTACCTGTCAAGACATTCCATTCACTCTCCGCCAAAATTTTGAGGTATTGCGTGTTGAGAGGCGGAAACCAACGCCGCGTTTTACCGTGTTACCAGATCAAAGAAAGCAAAATATTAATAAATAATAACTTATTCCCCCAGTGATGGCCTCAAAGTACAAAGCTTCAAATTTCTAATATTAGAAGGATGTATAAGCTACCCTGTTCTTAAGTTACTGTAGTCGCTTCCAATTTTGTATATTATTGTTAGTACTCTAAGTCAATAGGAGTTGACAGATTTGGCTGATATAGTAAGCCGGGTGTTTGTTTACACTAATTTTAATTGTGTATATATCTACTATGTGTATGTAAATAATTATAACTTAAGATTAATAGCTTAAACAATTAAGTTACCTAAGTTTATATTAGGAGGAATTAAATAATAATTGATGCTAAGGCTCTGGTAACGAGACAAAACCTCACAAAACCTCCAGAATTCGGTGGATCATGGAACNCAGTAGATCCAGAGATCTTAGCGTTCAAACAAACAAACTCTTCCGCTTTATTATATTAGTATAGATTTACATTATATAAAGGTTAGAATTGGTTCATACATTTTGACTGATGTTACAATAAAATTTGTCCATATATTGTATTTGAAAATATTATCTTCTATTATATGGAGTGTGTATGGAATATGAATGTCACGTTTGAAAATAAAAGTGTTTGGAAAAGAGGTTAAATAAAAACAATATTGGTGTTAGTGGAGTTATTTTAGTTCGAGCTCGAGTGGACAGACAGTAAAGAGATATTTTTCCTGTATACATTCTGCGCAACCCGTGCAATGATAACGCGGAACTAAACGCCGTCTTTTGTACAACTATAGAGAGAAAATGAAATAAATTTATTTCTCTGAATGGGAATCGAACTCACAACTATAGTGATTCATTATATGATACAATTAATCTCTATCTCTCTTATAATTGAGCATTATGAGTCAAATTATATTTAGTTTCTAAAGTAACATTGTCATGTAAAGCGATAAGCCACCAGCGAACAGTACTTACTTTAATATTGTACATATTTCAAGCAAAGTTTGAGGGTATACAGCAAGTTGGGATGCTGAAATTAATAATTTGAGACATCCTGATATTAACACACGCTCGTCATATGGATCGCATATGACTAAACTTGTTCCTCGTATCAAATATTTTTTGTTTTTACTTTGCTATATAATATTTATATTTAAATTAGATACTAATATGCTCCAGGTGGGCAGTCGTAGCGAAGGGGCATAAGCGTGGGACAGGTTATGGGTTTGATTTCCACTTGAAGAAATTTTCATTTCGCTCTGGTATCGTCGCTAAGCGCGGTGTTGAGATCAGCTACTCCCTACAGAATTCTGCGGATAGTGGGGAGCGGAGTGTCTTAACACTAGGCTTCTTCGGTCTACTCTGCTAGGAAAGAGGAAAAATATATAAGTACTTATTACAATATAAGTATCTAATAAATGATTCCACCCTTTGATGTTATTAAAAATGAATTTGTAATAAATAATTTTAATAAATACAACGCAAATGCTACTTTTCAAGTTCCATTGCCTCTTTTGATGCTCTTTGGAACGTTTTAAATTCATATTTATTTTCTGCATTTGTAAAATGTGATTTTTATAATTCTTCTTTTCCTGAAGTTTCTTTACAAGGTTTGATAAATTGAATTTGTGCGATATAATAAAAATAATATTCTTTATATTTATTTTGTTTTAATTAAATGAAAGAAACATTATGATGTGAATGTGAATAACAAATGAATTTATTCATATTTAAATGAAATTAAATAAATTCGGACAGCTTCGGCTGATTTTAATAAATTTTATCAGCTTCACGCTGTATCCAATAGCAGACTACGCAGAGAGAACCTTGGAACCTAGTGTCAAGGTACTCCGTTCTAAATAAGACACTTTAGCTCCCCACTTTTCGCCGATTTCCATTGTGCATAGAGTAGCGGAACTAACGTACAGCTTCGTCACCAGAGCGAGTAACTATTAAATACATCCTTCCCCAAGAATGAATCGAACCCACAACCATCACGTTCACTCTTCTAGATCATAATAGTAATATAAATATTATTATTTTAATATGTATGTATGTATGTATGTGTGTATGTATGTATGTATTTATGTGTGTATGTATGTATGTGTATTAAATAAATATATATATTATTTTTTATTATAAATAAAAATACAGCACAATTCGTAAATAACTGTACCCCATAACAAGTGAATGCACGATGTCACCTCCAATATGCATGAACATTTACATACGCTATATAGCGCTGTTACGTAATATGATAGAGGAATGCACCACGCCTTTATTGTTTAGGATAAGGTTGTCACTATATTGGTGGTGATAGCGTTTTTGCTTGTATTATCTTCTTCTTCCTCCTGGCATTAATCCCGGCTTTTGCCAGGGTCTGCTCTCCTACTCAACCTACTCCACTTTGCACGGTCTTTTGCGTATTAGGTATATAGTATAAAAAAATCGAGACAATTTCGATAAGAGCTCCAGTATTTTTTCTTGTTTATTAACAGCGATATTTAAAATGTGAATTTGAAATTGGCAATGTTATTAGTAGATGTAAATCGGAAATTTTTAACTCTCTTTTCATCTACTAAATAAATTAAAAATATATGTTTATCATATAGTCGTATGCTAATTAAAAAGTAAGAGGATAAATTCTTTTCGTATTCATGGATTAATAGCTGCGATTTCAATTTCAGTATAGATCTTTCAACATAAAAGAAGAAATCATTAATTTGCACAATTTATAATTTTTATTTAGATTTACGCTATATTCCGCACATAGGAGGGTAGGCAAAGGGTATCTGGAAACCTTCTGTTAAGACACTCCATTCACCACTCTCCGCCAAAATTTTGAGGTATTGCGTGTTGAGAGGCGGAACCCAACGCCGCATTTTATCGTGTCACAGATCAAAGAAAACAAAATATTCATAGATAATAACTTATTCCCCGAATGATGGCCTCAAAGTACAAAGCTTAGAAATTATAATATTAGAAGAATGTATAAGCTACCCTGTTCCTAAGTTACTGTAGTCGCTTCCAATTTTGAATATTATTGTTAGCACTGTAAGTCAATAGGAGTTGACAGATCGGGCTGATATAGTAAGCCGGGTGTTTGTTTACACTAATTTTAATTGTGTATATATGTACTATGTGTATGTAAATAATTATTACTTAAGATTAATAGCTTAAACAATTAAGTTACCTAAGTTTATATTAGGAGGAATTAAATAATAATTGAGGCTAAGGCTCTGGTAACGAGACAAAACCTCACAAAACCTCCAGAATTCGGTGGATCATGGAACTGAAGTGAGAAGCTTAACAGCAGGTTCCCAAGTAGTAGTTCTCTCTGCCTATCTTGCTATCTGCGCGATATATAATTAATCATTAGGTATGTTTAAATTTATCTACAGTTTACATTATATCTACAGTAGAGTATAATATTGAAAAAGATAATTAAAAATGAACGTACGGATTAAAAGCATATTACATCTTTGTACAAACGAAGAACGGACGTCGTTTTATTGAGCTTCCCTATTACACTATAAAGTTCTTTATGAAAATTAATCAACTTTTTTTAATTTATTGAATTTATGTATATTTTTATTCAGATACTCCTATATATATTTTTATCAATAGTAAGAAACGGGAGACGCACACATAAAGAAAACGGAGTGTCTTAACACTAACTTCAACACAGGTTTCATTTGTCTATTACTAGTTTTACTTACTTTTAAAGGTAAATGTATATAGATATATATTTATCAAATTGAGAAATATTATATAACATCTTATATTAAGTAACAAGTGTATTTCTTTAGTAATACTTTCACTCGTCTATTTGTTTAGGTTTTTCTTTTACAGCCGTATCATGTCAAATATGAACAACGTTAATTTTGTATTTTCAGTTGAAATTTTTGCTTTTCTGTTAGATATTATTTACTTCTTTTTTAACTTCATGCTGTATTCCGCACAAAGTAAGGTAGGCAGAGGGAAACCTAGTGATAAGACACTCTGGTCCCGTTGTGACACATCCTTTACTCAGTTACCACCGAATTATTGAGGCTTTGTGTGTTGTGTGTGGGAACACGAGGTCGCGCTTGGCCTTGTTACCAGAATGAGAATATTAAGTGAAAATATTAAATGCTTAATTTCTTCGATTGGTAATCGAACTCACAACCTGTGGCGTTTACAGTTATAACATTTTATGTGGATATAAGACTAATAAATTATTTCGAATTTTGACTTGAATGATAATTGGAAACCTCTAAACAGATTTCATAAATTTCTAAAAAGTAAACAAATAAGTAGAAAAAGAGCCGTAAATATAAACATATTTTTTTAATTCATAACTAAAATAATTCACTATTAAGTCTCCTTTCAAATAAAAAATTGATCAATAATTAGAAGTTAGGGAGCTATGATGCCACGGACATACATACATATATGTACATACATACATCAAATTTATAACACTCACATAAAAAATTGAGTACTACCTACCATCATATTATTTACCCAAACAAGTAATTTAAACAAAACCAAAAGGAAAATGAGACGAAAGTACAACAAAAGTTAAAGGTCATTTATATACCAACAAACTCAGTTGGGTTATAATTGAAATTGTGGCAAGTTTATTTATTACATTGTCGCGTGAAATCTTTAGTGACCAATTTAAATCGGAACTTTCGGTTAAGTTTTAAGTAAAATGTATTTGAAGGAGAGAAACATAAATTGCACTCTCCATTAATCTCTCTCTAGAGAACAACTCTTGTATCCGCAAGACGGTGGAGTGAAGAATAGATATTAAAACAAATTGAAATGTTCTTATTATTTTATATTGAATTTAGAATTTAATTGGTTATTGTGTGATTTTGTGTAATAATAACGTTAGTAAAACCTCAGTGGTTCTATTTTATTTGCAAAGTGTTGAAAATAATCAAATAATATATATAATGTATAAACCTGATAATTTAATGAATTATTGGTATTTATTGGTAATTACTCAATTACCTTTAAGAAAATTTCCATTTGCTCATCTGTAAGAAGCATTTATCTCGAATACAAATATTTCAAGTCTAAATACGTAGTTGTATCAATCTGAAATTAATATCAAATATTTACATATGCGGTTCTTTGGAGCACATAAAATAACTTGTTCAATGAGTAATCTATATATATAGGGTACTTTCCGTGGACCTAAAATTATGAAATTCGCTATTTCTAAATTATTACAATATTTGATTAAAGTCATTCGCTATTATAATTATTAAATTAGAATAGCGGAAGATGACAAATGTCTGAAATTCACGTCAATGTCTTAGTTTCACAATATAAATGTATTCAATGTTGAAAAGAAAATCTGTATTTGTATGTACATTTTATAATTACAATTTTTAAAGTAATATTACATAATAGGGTTGAAAAAAACGTAAAAAAGCTATTCTATACTTACAGGCTAAAGCATAGGAAATACAAGCTGTACGAGTGTTTGAACAGCTGATGAAGTTTGCTCTCGAACCGCCTCGCGGCTTCGAAAGGCGATAACTTTGCACGCTGTTATTGAGCGTTCAATAGTACTGGGGAATATTGTTAGGGGAATATTAATTTTACTTGTAAAATCGTAATTTTAATAGTGTTTAGTGTGATATGATAGTGATAAGAAAATTATTTTTTATTCGTGATGTAGTACTAGCAGACCCGTATATGTTTTTTTTTTATTGAGAGAGAAACATACCAAAAAATGCTATAAAATCAAAAGTACTCTTATATACTATTTTTTAAATTATGCTATAAAGAATTTGATAAAAAAACTCAGTTGAGTATTTGTTATTTAAATTTCTCCAGTTTTTACTGAAAAAATATTCTTCAATTAGCTATCGCTATTTACGGGTACAATGAAATAGCAGATTATATTTTTTGTTCGAATAAATATCAAGATAGTTACATTAAAAGGTAAATTATTGCAGGAAGAAAAAGTTTACATTGCTAAATTGTAAATGTAAGAAAAACACATTAAGTGAAAGAAATAATCATAATAAAGGGACTGAAATGTATTCGATATGTCAAGTTTAATAAAAATCTCGACTCGGCTTTTTAATTATATTGGTTTTGATTTCAAATGTCAATATCGACGCCTACACGCATCACCCAAAAATAGATGAAAAATTTACAGCTGTAAGTAAGTAAATGTAAGTATTTTCTTATTTCTTTTACATATTTATTTAATATTTTTACTTTACGAATGTTATTCTTTATTACGATCGAACATAGGCCGTCGCAAGGGTGCGAGCGTGTGACTATAAGCGACGGTTGGAGTTTCGATTCCCACTTGAGGTAAATAAATTATAATTTATTAATATTTTCCTTTCTTCGCTCTGATAACAAGGTAACCCACAATGCTTCCAGAATCCGGAGAAACTGGGGAATAGAAATGAGGTTCTCTCTGCCTACCCTGCTACGTGCGGAATACAGTGAACGCTACAAAAATATTATTAATCTACTTAGATATAGAAATAGTATAGCTTATAACGTTCTTGGCAGTTCTAACACAACTTATAAAGAATTGAATTTAAAAATGGACGTACTCTAAACTCCACCGCAGTCAATGCGATATCGAAGCTATTATATTGTACGTAATGATCGTTTGCCAATTAATGCGGGGCTTTGTGCTGTTGTTGCATGTAACAGCATAATGTATACTTCGTGGAGCATATTCTAGATACTGCTGGAACAGAATATTCTGTCTAAATAGTGGAATATCCTCTAAGTAATTTAATAACTGGCTTCTAGTATATTATATTATATAACTTGTATTTTGATATTAGTTTATATATATTATTAATGGAGTATACATATGGATATAGTTATTTATAACTATCCTTCTTACTAAGAAGAGTATAGCCTTCAGTATATGTATTATGAAGATTTTAAATAAGAAATGATAGAAAAAATCATGTTATATCCAAATTAAAAATATTTTATTCTATTCTATTGGAGAGAAAACGGAGTGACAGACATTACTCTTATCTTCTATCTCTGCTGAACATTTCCCAAATATACCGCTTAATTCGCTTATTCTAATATCTTAACATTTACACTGATCTTGCATTTCTTCCTTTCTTTATTTCTTTCAAATACCAGAACTTTATTCCGAAGAAATGATAGGGATAACTCATGTTATATCCAAATAAGAAATATCATTTTCTAGGCTTCAATTTTATCATATTATAGTGTTAGAATAGGGAATGGTGTTTTTTTAACCAAAGATAGAAATGAATAATTATAGTCTATAATTTTCTAATAGATCTTCAGACATCGCATTAAATGTTATACCGACGCCGACAAGCAACTGGCTCGTTTGATATAATTTTCTTTCAGCTACAGCTTCCCCTTTTTTACACAAGAGTTCTCATAATATTTTTTCAAACGGTTCTTTTTTTTAATAATTATGTAATAATTTTTAACGTGCAATAATTTAACATCTTTATCAATAGAAGTTCTATAGATAGCCGCCTTCTCTTGGTATGGGGAGATATTATGAAAGTAGCCCGCTATGAAAAATTTTATACGAAGCTTCAATTTGCTTTTACAGTAATCTCCAAAATGTATTTGCACTAGTTAT
Source organism: Heliconius cydno galanthus (assembly GCA_036379175.1). Taxonomy (NCBI): domain Eukaryota; kingdom Metazoa; phylum Arthropoda; class Insecta; order Lepidoptera; family Nymphalidae; genus Heliconius; species Heliconius cydno. The sequence goes on from JAKRZM010000628.1 coordinate 34,327, forward strand.
AGTGAAAATGTAAAATATTTTCAAGTTTTCGTAATAAAAATAGCTAAGTATAATGTTTGTGTAAAATATCAAATTTGTACTCGTATATGAGTAAAAAGAGACAATTCTATTCATTTCTATTCTTATAATTTTGTAGCGAATGAAATTTTTATTATTTAGGATATTTTTTAGACATTTATGTCTTGTATAGATAGATATAGATATAAATTTTCGTCCTACTATATTTTCATTCTTTATATAAATGCGTTTGTTTGTCTGTTCAATCAATGACAATTTGAAAGTGTAAAATAAAAACAAACGGAAACGTTTCTCGTGTTCGTATATTTTGAAATCAACGCTCGGGAACACCAAACACGTAACGGGCGTTGAAGTTTCAACGAAAAATCGTTTTCGACGCCAACGAAGCGGGGGCGTACCGCTAGTTTCTAATAAATCAAAGCGAACGAACAACTTATTTAACTTAATAATTGGCTCGAAAGGTCGCCACCGATTTTACATAGTGAAATTGAAATTAAAATTGCCCATCAGAGAGTTTAATTAAATTCCAAATTAAATTTCAACTAACCGCACAATGGTTGACACATTGATTTTACAATCACCACTCAACTCAGTTTCAGACTCAAAATCCGATAATGTGAAAATTAAATTTACATCAATATCGGGCATGCATTTTATGTGATGTCAAATCGGTTTTTGATGAGGGACTATAGCGGGCTGTACTCGTAAGCATTAAGTGCCGTACAATTTGACGTTTGCGTACCTAATGCATTAATGATTGATTGCGTTTAGACGTTTCCCATAGCTATCGTTTGTATGGAGCCTTGTAATTCATTCTACATATATTCATTGCTTTATTGTCCTTATTTATTATCCTTTTGATTGTTTACAGTTATATATATATATGTTGTATATTTCAGCTCAATCGTGATACAAGGTCTCAGATGCGCCTGTAAGTGCGACAGGTAATGGGCTCGATTCTCACTCAAGGATATGAAATAGTTAATATTCTTATTTCTTCATTCTGGTAACGAGGTAAAAGCTCGGCGTTAAGTTCCGCTACTTACCACGCAATACCTCCAGAATTCAACGTAAAGTGGGCAACGCAAGTTTCTATATGCGAGATACAGCATGAAGCTAAAAATAATGTCTTGAAAGATCAGCTTTACGCTCTATCCGTCGCACAATAGGGTAGGCAGAGGGAATCTAGTGTTAAAACACTCCGTTCTCCATTTTCGATTTCTGAAGCAGCAGCAAGCAGGTGAAGCCATGAGCGGGTCGCTAGTTATTGATAAATACTGCTCACGATAATATAATGATAACAGAAAATACGTATCGATAAAACTTGTTTCTAAGATAAAACTTCCCCAAAGATTATTTTTCCAAGTAAGATACCTTTTTCTTTTTCTTTCGTCAATAGCTATTAACGAGAAAACCCAGAGGATTTTATCGCAATGAAGATTTAAAATGAGTAAGTGAAAGCGCCAAGAAAACTAAGAAATATTGTTTATATTGTATTTATATTGTATTTTTTTTTAATTTCATGCTCTATCTCGCCGGAAACCTAGTGTTAAGACACTTCTGTTTCCCATTTTCTGTTGAATTTTAGAGGTGTTGAGTGGCGAAACTCAACGCCGTGCTTTGCCTTGTCCACTAGAGCGAAGAAAACCTCAAGTGAGAATCCGTCCAGGCCAGGCTAGGACGTCTCCAGTAATATTGTTATTTGAAATATATATTAGTGACTTGTTGTTGAATAGAATTGGTCTACTTATTTAACAAGATTAACTTGAACAAAGGGACTACATAATTTTATTAGTTTAATTACTAGAATACGATATGCTTTAACATTTTCAAGGTCTTTATGAATAGAGAACTTTAATAATTATTNGGAGTATGCTTAACATAAAAACCGCCGACCGAGTAACAAATATCTCAATAAGGAATAAAACGAAATTGGAGAATGTTACTTACCTTATTAGAAGACATAAATGGAGATGGACCGGCCACACTATGCGTGGAGCCGAAAAATGGAGCAAAGCAATGAACGAGTGGTATCCTAGGAACCAGAAGAGGAAACGCGGTAGACAGTTTAAAAGATGGGAGGACGAAATAAAAGCCACTGCGGGTCCATTATGGTCTAAAACCGCCAAGGACAGAAAAGAATGGAAAAAAATGGAAGAGGCCTTTGTCAAATTAGGGCAAACAGATTAATCTACCCGACCAATAAATAAATGTAAAAGTAAATGTATCATTGATGTGAACTTGCAATGTAAGTTTAATCTGAATAAAGGCTTTTATTATTTTATTATTATTATTAATATTTTTATTTCTGCGCTCTTACAATATAGGCAAATGACGCGTCGATGAGTTCCGAAACTCAACACGGAATGTCTCGATAGTGTCTCAGCACTAGGTTCCTTCTGCCTACTCTGCCATCTGAAAATGGAAGCTGAAGATACATCAAAACGGTAATTTTGAAAAATTTTAAAACATAATACCTACACAAATTAAGTACAGATACTTTAGGAGAGCATATCCAACTCTTTAGGTCATTTGCTCATTTTTTGTCTGAACAGTATCGCCACGGCGAAATTTTGAAACGCTAATTATGTATATTTTAGATAAAATTTTACAAGGCTTTTGTTCTTTGCTTATCCCGGATTATACAAAATATTTACATTTTTTACCGAATTTCCTGTAGCTGGCGGCTAAATAATGTATTCTTATTTTAAACTGTACGGTGACTTTCCATAGTTACTATAATATTATTTAAAACAGCATACTTAACTCGTAATTACATTATAGAATAACTATATTAAACATTGAACATTTAATTGTGGTATTGATTTGAACATTATAAGGCCATTTGTGGCACAAGGGCGTGTCACTGTAAAAGTGACAGGTTGTGGGTTCGATTTCTACTCAATGAAATGATATATTTAATATTTTCGCTCTAATGTCAAATCGCATCACGTCTGATGGCAAAGCGCGGCGTTAAGTTTCGTCACTCAACACGGAATGTCTCCAGCATTCGGTCTCCCTATGCCTATCCTGCTATTTACGGGAAGTAAACAAAAAACATTTTCGTTATCTTATTTTACACATTATTCTTTATTTGCGTGTATTTTTTGTGGCTTTGAAAGTAAAATCTATATATATATATAAAATCGAAAGGTCACTCACTCATCACGAAATCGTAGAAACTACAAGTGCTAGGAATCTCAAATTTTGCATAGGAGTTATTTATAGGACGTAGATGCTCGCTAAGACGGGAATTTGCAATATTCGACTACTAAGGGGTTGTTTTTGGGGTCGAAAGTTTGTATAAAACTTCGTTAATACAAATGCTAGGAGTCTCAAATTTTGCATAGACGTCACTGGGACGCAGTCATGGAGACAGAAATTAATAATAACATAGTTCACGCGGGTGAAACCGCGAGCGGGCCGCTAGTATATTTATATAGACACTTAATTCTACACTCACTGAGTAGTTTACTCGTGTATACATTTTATGGAACATATTTTAGAATTATATCGTTTATTATATAGGAAGGAGGTGTATTTTAAATTTCAGTGGACATGACAAGATACTTACTACTTGCTTGCGAAGCATCCAATTTCCCTCACAAAATTGGCTCTTTACCAATTTTCTGTGTTCGAAGTATTGCGATTTATCATATATTTTGACATTGTATAATATAGTCGCTTAGAATTTAGTGTCGCGTATTTATATTACAATTATATAGGTGAGATATTCCACACAATTTGGACATGTTGGACGAAAGCTGAAAATATAGTAAAAACGATATAAATATCCTATTTAAAATATAAGTTCTGAAATAAGAATCAAGTTTAATATTGAATAATGGAACGATTTCAACTGAACCAACAAAATATTTAGTTGAAAAATAGCTAAATTGAATCAGAAGCTTTAATTATACCTTATACTTATTTTCATCCACATCCGTTGTCAAAAACATAAGGGAAGCACATGACATGTTAGAAAGGAGCTCAAATAATGCTAGTGACATTTTTAATTTGTCCATTTGCCCATTTGCGTGAAGATAAGAGACGGGCACGGGTCCAAGGGTCACAGTCACAAAGGACGACAGTAATGACGTAAACTTTTACTGAATTTTAATTAAAAGCTAATTTTTAAAGTCAAAAGCTTGAAAACATCCTTTGTTGGAATGGCGACGTTTTAATAAAAGAGTCGTTGCCAAGGTGCGTAGAGATAACAAGTTTTTAGTTACATTTTCATTGGGTGGTGGCCTGAGAATTTCTTTTTCACGAGCACATTTTTGTTTATTTCGTATATGAATAACATTATTTTGAAATAGAATACAGAAATGATTCTTTTCACTTTTGCTATAGTTTTCGAAATTTTGTAATTAATCGTTATTATTGTGATTTTTATCTGACTTTAAATATGGTAATGAACTCGGTTCCCAATCGGAACAATTCTTTTTTTAATTAATTTCCCTGTTCTGGTGAGGCAAAGCGAAGAATAGAGTATTTTGAGTTTACTCTGTTGAGTATTATGAGTTATCTCTGTTTATTAAAACATAAAATATAGCAGGATCATCGTGGGGCAACCGCACAAGGGTGTGTCTGTAACGCGACGGTTGTGGGTTCGATCCCCATTCGAGGAAATTAAATATTTATTTATGTTTATATTTCCATTTTTTCGTTCTGGTGTCGAGGCAAAGCGCGGCGTTGAGTTTTGCCATTCAACACGCAATACCTCCAGAATTCGGCAGAAAGTTGGGAACGGACTGTCTTAACACTGGGTTCCCTCTGCCTACCCTACTGTGTGCGGGATACAGCGTGAAGCTGATTTATTTATTTATTTTTTATTTATGTGGGCAAAAACGTGAAGCTCCTGAAACCATGTTTTAATTTACTAAAATGATGATAGTAAGTTGACAATTGAAATAAAACACACAAATAACACGTAAAACATCTTTATTTACAAAATGTATTCACAGTAAAGATCTAAATAATAATATTATTATTACATAATTTTATAATTGCTTGTAATGGAACTTTAGTACAATTGAAAATGGAGAGACAATCTATTCTGCTTTTCTTATTTTACACAGGCATAGTATCTATTTACATTATTATTTTACTTCTAAGTAATTTGATATTAGAAATAAAGAATAGAAAACAAGATGGTATTTTCACTCTATCTAATAAATGAGTCCTTGTTTTCTACTATAAAGTTTCACTGATATTTGAAAAATAAAGAAATTGAAGTAAATATCTAAAATAACATTTCAAATTTTATACAAACAGAACACTACGTACAAAATTGTGATAAAACGAGGGCGTTCATTAGAAACACTGACACCGATGTAATTAATAACAGAGTTACAAACGAGTTATACGATATCGATGACGATATCAGCTTTGCTCTGCAATATCATTTTCGCTCTCAATATGGTTGTATATTACAAATTTAGGTTATACTAGATATATATATATATGATATAAATAAGGTTATTAGTAAATAATAATTATATTATTATAATTTTAAAAGAAATAATAAGTAAAACAAATTCAATTACCTTAAAGAGTATTCCTTCATCTTTATAAAAAAAAACACCTCTGTATACAAAAAAAAATTGCGAATAGATAAATAGTAGAGGCTATTCTGTGTAATATTTACCAGTTTATTGTGTTATATTAATTTAAACAAAATGACATAAATAGGGCGAGATATCAGTAATAAAAATATAAATTCCTATTATAACAACGCGAAAAGGAATTTACAATATAAAATTCACAAAGTAAACCATTCAGCCTAAATCGAAAATTCCCGCTTTGTTAAAATGTGATATCGAAATATAAAAAAAACATCAGAACAGCCCATATATTGAAAAGTGGACTGATACAGTCACGATGTTAGTTTTTTGGTGTTACTTTTTGAATTAACGAATTTTTATTTCACACACCCTATACAAATAGGGGTGGAGTCAAAAATAGAGAATTTCTAGCATTTTCATTTTAAATTATACAATTATATCTTTTTAGTCTACGAATTATCTGATATAATAAGAATCTGTATTATTTATACAAAGATTTTATTAAGTCCTTCTTTCTACTCCAGTAACTTACATAAACGTAATTTAGTATAACATACTATTTTATTTGTTCATCACTTAATATGTATGTATCGAAGTCAATATATTTATTTGTATCTCATATTTTATCTTTTTCCCCATTAAAATGATTCGTGTATAGAACGAAGCAATTTAAGAACGGAATATTGTAAATATCAACAATATTTGTGAAATTTCCTTCTTGTTAGATGAAATACGAGGTTAACATTAAAGTAAAAACAAAATAAACATGTGATAAATAACACGTTATAGCATCAAAAGTAACGCTTTTTGATCTTTTCGCTTTTATTTGTCATTCTCTTAGCAAACCTTCATATATATTGAAACGTCGTTTATTTAAATTAATGCTGATATTAAATACAAACGTAGGTTATTTATTCGAATATAAAATTTTCGTCCCAATAGCTGTTTTTTAACAAACAAACACTCAAACGTTCGATATGCAAATGTAATTTGCTTTAACAACCAAAATCAACAGTTTCAAATTATAAAAGCCTTTAACTATACCGATAATTATTCTATTTTAGTGCTTTTGTCTAAACAGCTCTCTATTTAAATTAGATATCATTGTTTATTTTAGTTTTCAATAAATTTTGAAGTGGTTCACTGAAAACGTACTTGACGTTTCAAATTATTATAGAATTTATATATTCAGTTTTAATTGATTATTACATACTTATGAATTGATGAAATAAAAACAAATTTTATACTATATATATATTATAATAATTATAATTATTTGGATATCATTTTCTAAGTTAATCAGACAGTAAGTTTTATAATAATTCGTTTTTTCATAGCTAATATTTTAATATTAGTTTCTATCAAATTAACGCATTTAATGCCTTTACAATTTAGCTGTCGCTTAATTTTCACGTCATCTTGGTATACATCGTATATTAGCATATGTTGATATAAGTTTGTTCTGGTAGTTGATTGATGAGAAAAATGTATTAAGCGCGAAATCGAGGTATTTTCTTATAGTTATTACTAAAAGAATATAGATATTGGGCTTCATTGCCGAAGCTGCACTTTGCATGGCTGCTGGACGTTCACCGTTAAGGACGTGGACCACAACTGATGCGGAATCTGTCAAAATAATGAAAAAGTTTTATTGTTTTTTTTAAAGAATAGTAATATCAGGTGGAAAATTATAGAGAGAAGCTGTTCCATATCTTACGTACTTCTATGGGAACCTAGTGTAAGACACTGGACAAGACGTTTACATTGAGACACTTCGGTTCCCCGTTTACTATTAAATTCTGAAAGCATTGCGTTTTGAGTGGCGGAATTTAACGCCGCCCTTTGCTTTACCAGAGCGACGAATAGAAAATATTAAATATTTCATTTCTTCCTTTACTGTCACATCAGTCAGCGTATAAAGTTCTTTACAATTTTTTTTTCTTATAAGTCAATTTTGAACCTGTAGCTATCCTGAATCCGTGTTGCCATTAAAGAGCGTCAAACATGCTTTGATAGCGGCATAATATTATTTTACTTATAATAATTCTACATTATATTAATTAACGATAGAGCTAAATGAACAATTAAAATGAAAATCATGAAAATTAAATATTCTGTTTCATTATTTAAACTTTTATAATTATTGTATTACTACAGTATTCTGTATGAAAACTTAATTGAGAATGTCTTTCTTCAAGAAAAGTGATTATAGAATGTCTAAGTCTCTGTCTTAGTGTAAATTTTACATTTTGATATATAATTAATAAGGCATTGTAGTAAGGCTTAACTTTGAATGTGCTTCCATTAATTTAAATTTGTTCTAGTTGTTTAATGTTTTTTGGTATTAATTATTATGAAACTTAAATAATTTTCTTTTTCATTATATTGTTTTACATTCAGTTCGTTTGTAAGCCTATCTGTTAAAAATCTGTTTAGATTTACATTTCATCTGTTGCCTAGAATCAATAGTATCAATTTGGGCCTAAACATAGGTAGAGTAATCCATTTCTTAAATAATTATATTACGTTTTATTTAGTTTTTACATTAATAATTTAAATAATTAATAGTTCAATAGCTATGGTGTTTCGAGTGTGCCAGTTGAGCACAAAATCATTCCGCCAATGTCACATTGAATGGAGAACAAACGAAGAAGTTAGTACAGTAAAAAAGAAATAAAGTTACCTAACTCTATTAGGTTCAGATATTAGAAATAATAAATAATTCAGAACTAACCTGAACTGCTAGGTGCACAAGTATAATTTCCCGAATCCCGTGGTGAAGCCCGGGCGATGAGGAGACGGCTGGTGCGTGTCCGCTGTTCCGTCTCAACGCTGATGCCGCCGCGTTGAGCGTAGTTCACCACATTCGCACCACGATACCAATATATGAAGCTGGGGACAGAACTATTTTATACATTGTTTATGAAACTAATTAGTTAATAATTCCATTAGAGTTAAAATTGTTTTCATATTGAGGTAGGAAAATTATATTTTATATTAATTAAGTATGAATCCGTGGTGGCCCAGCGCCGCACGACCATTGTGGGTTTGATTTCCACTCGGGGAAATAAATAATTTTAATCTTTAGGCTCTAGTAAGGAGAGTTAACACGATGTTGAGTTCCCTGCACAGCACTAAATCTCCCAAAAAGTGGATTGGTAGAAAGTGGGAAATATCTAGACATTAGGCTTTCCCTGCTTACCCTCCTTATGGCAGGATAGAGGAGTTAATAAAAATATATAATTTTATTAAGATAATTTTAAAATGCAGTGATTTCAACGTAATCGCGACAACTTGCGAGTTCTATTCCCACTGAAAGAAATGAAATTGTATATTTTGATTACTTCGCTCTAGTTTCGAGGCATAGTGCGGCGTTGTATTCCGCCACTCAACACGCAATGTCGTCAGATCTGCGGAATCTGCGGAAAATGGTGGCCAGAGTGTCTTAGCACTAGTTTTCCTCAGCCTACCCAAAAAAATACATTTACTAATTATTCATATACAAGTATAACATAGACACTAGACACTACATTGACATAGTAGGCTATTAAGCAAATATAACCTGGGCGGGTCGGGCGCGTGCCTAGCAATGCAGGTGAGGTTAATATCAGAGCCAGCGCGGACAAACAGTTCTGGTCCCGACAGAATCTCCGCCTTTGAAACTGTAATTAAAATAGTCATTAGAACCTAGCTACTATTAAATAGACTAAAACTAAATTGTACTTGTATGTAGGTCCTAGTATTTTTGTTTTACTATTTTAACACTAGAAGTGCCGAAGATTGACACCCCCCTAGAACCGCCGTCGTGACAAATTTGTCCCATTCTACTTATTATATTGATTGTTGGAATAAGACAAGAAAATTATTATTAAAATAATTTGTAAAATATACAGACCACGTTTATTAATCAATTTAAAATCAATTGTTATTCTTTAACAAATATAAAAGTACCAAAAAACAAAACACAAAGCAAGAATCAAATATTTCAAATACGTTCTAAGGTCGTGACAACTAACTGAATAACTCTTACAAAATTATAAGTTATTGAAATTAGTTAATATTATTATTAGGCCATATAATGCATTAATATATTCTTCATCAGTGATACATCACAGATGATTTATAACATTGCGTGGTAATGCCTCCAGAATTCGGCGGAAAATGCCAGCGGAGTGCATAGCACTAGGTTCCCAGGTTCCCTCTACCTACCCTACAATTGCCCACATTTGGTATCAAGTGTTTTTCTGAAATTCAAGCCTAGCTTAGTCATCCTTTCATCTGATACCTCACTTGGACTAGCGGCAAAATTTAGTATTGACACCAATTTTACCCCACTTTTCAGGCTATTATTTTTTAAGATTTATACATAAATGTATAGTTTTCAGATTTTTTCCTGTACTAGTACTACATGTAGATGCTAGCTGCCAAATTTCATAATTCTAAGTTAACTGAAAGTACCTTATTAATTTGATTCCCTTTATAGTGTCGAAATACATGTTTTTTACTATATAAATAGTCATATCTTTTTTTAAGGGCGCTTTTTCAGGAAATCAAGGGACTGTAGATCGTCATATAGTTCATATTCATATACTCATATGAATATCAACTCGATTTCTCCAAGCATTCCTGAGATAAAGGCACAGACAGACGGATGGACAAAAAAATGATCTTATAAGGGTTTTTTTTTCCTTAAAAGCTACAGAACCCTAAAAACTTAGGCATTGACTGCTAAACCTACTATTCAATTTTTTTCCGCCCCCGCATTGCCCTTTCCCCTCCACCTCGTCCCCGAGGCATGAAAATATGTCAAATTATACCCTCAAATAATAAAATAATAATGGCGGGACAAAAATGACCCAGCGGCAGTTCTAGGTAAATCTCATTTTTTTTCAAAAAATATGACTGCTATAAAATTATTTATGTTTTTAATTAAATAAAGGTGTAAAATTGGTAATAGTGAAAAAGTTTCATATACATACATTAACAAATAAAAAAGTTATATACATTCAACCTTGCGTTTGGGACAAAAATGGGACGGCGGCGCTTCTAGTGTTAAAGGAACTAAGTGTCTTAACTATAGATTTCTCTCTCTCTAGACCTAATCGAAAGTTAAATAATATGAGAGATTAAATTAGTTATGCAATTGGCACGGGTTCAAAGCCTGTGTTTGTTGATCTATAATGTACTTAAGAATTATAATCCTCTTAAGATTTCTTGAAGGCAAATGAATAGATTCTAAAGAAACTATTACGAAATTGCCTATGTTCTACCCAGTAAAGCTACAAAATCAAAAACACATAGGTAAAAAGTAAAAGGAATATCATTTTTATCATAACATTTTAAAATATTAACGTTACAATATTAAAAAGATAATAAATTAATTTGTTAATCCACAAAGTGCTAAGTTTCATATTATATGGTAAACTCCTCTAGAGTACGTTCTAAGGGATAATTGGTAGGATATTGTATTACATAATCGAATCAAGGCGAGGATTTATTACTTCCAATATTCCAGCCCCGATATTTACATATTGTTGAAACTCTTGCTATTCAGAATGTATAGTATAAATATAAATTAACACTGTAACCGGTTGTGGATTCGATTCTCACTCCTGGAAATAAAGTATTTAGTATTTTCATTTCTTCGCACTCTTGTTGAGGCAAAACACGGCGTTAAGGCCCGACATGCAACACGATGGCATTGGCCTACAGATTTCGGCGGAAAGTGGGGAGCGGATACTCTTGGCACTACGCTCCATCTACCTACCCTGCTGTACCATATACATACGACGAGAAGCTAAAAAATATTTAATAAAAATCTTAATAAATATAGTATTCATTTAGTTTTTTGAAATAATAATCTGCTACTGGCTTAGTATTACCTATTTTCTCAAAAAAATACATGAAACTAAAATTGACTTTCAATGAATAATTAAAACGATTAATAAATATTATAAATCAAAAGCAGCTCGTTATATTCAAATTAATTTAAATTTATGTTCATTTATAATGAAGTGTGTTTAATATTAATTTATCTGTTACAAAAAAATCTCGCAACAAAAACCATTTTTAGATAAGATATTGGTTGTGCATAATAAAATTACAAATATTTAGACAATAACTCATTATAAATTCGATTCGTTTTATTTTATCAAAAAAAAATTGTATTTCTCGTGAAAAACATTTTTATTGAATTTAGATTTATTAAAAAAACTCATATCTATCATCGAAGACACCAGCTTCAATTTCAGTTAATCAATCTCTAAGACACATATAAATAAATCACTCTCCAGTCTGAGATCGATCTGAAAATACCGTTTTCATTCATGGATACAAAATTAATGAATGAAAACAGCTTCTTGAGATAGATCTTAGATTTGAGAGCGGTTTATAAATACGGGCCTGTTCATTTTATATTATACGCTATTGCCGTTTACGAAGTTAGGTTCCACAGACATGACTTAGTTTAAATAAAGTGGGAAAATACAAATAGAAATATCTAAACTATCCAGACTTTGAATTTACAACTAACGGGTACAGGGTGTTTCATTAAAATTATGTCTATCGTAAGAGTTAAATAACAATTCTGTATATGACATTAAATCCCAAGAAAGTAAATATCATTTCAATTATATAGAAAAGTAATTAATTTTTATTTTGTATAAGTTTTGTGCATGAATTAATGTAACAACTATTTATGTGTCCAAATAAATAACTGTCCTATTATTATTGCCCACTTATTTACTTGCTATAGAAAAAAATATGATTACAGTTTCCTTATTTTCATTATTAGATTAAAAATAACTTCGAAATATACTTTTTAATTTACTAATACTAAAAAGTAAACGCGAATAGTACAACCCTCTTAGCTGTAAAGGCTCCTCTGTTTGTTAAATGCAAATAGGGCCCAAAGCACTTGAAGTAGACTAAAGCCAGTGATTAAGAAGACTGGAAGTTGCTAACCGACACATTTTTGTTTTCGAGTACAGTTAAGCTTTTGTAAGGAGTTTGTACTTTGTTTGGTTTTACTAGAACTATATAACTAGTACAAGTTTTGTTTTTATCTAAGCTGAGTGACCTAAGTTTATTGTCTTCTGTATGTATCAGGACACGCGACAGCGCGACTAGCCAAGTTAAAAAGTTGGAACGAGCAATGTGTATTTTACACGAACTTGGCTTTAACCAATACGTCTATATGCATGAAATTCTTAAAACTCCTTAGCTTGTAATGTGAATAGAATTTCAACGATTTAAATATATTGACTTTTTTGTAGCTAACTCACTGACTCATCAAAAACCTAATCCACTTCGAGGTGACCTAGAAACTTGATATTTCTCTCTGCCTATCATATACAGGGTGAAGTTTATGTGTAATAAAAAATAATAATAATAATAATATTTTTAAGTTTATATATATGCTATACAACAATTTTTTACCATAGCTGTATGCCGATTGGCCATACCACGGTCTACGCATATAGGCTTCGTAGAGTGTAACCTATGTGTGTAGCACGTAGTAAAATACAGATCGTAATTTAATACGTGTTTCTACACACTCCTGGGGTATTTGAGAAGTTTCTGTGAATTTTCACATGAATACTTGGAATTAATTTCCATTAAAACAAATTTATATTAAACNTATTATTGCCTATTTATTTACTTGTAATAGAAATATTTAAGATTTCAGTTTCCTTATTTTCATTATCAGATTGAAAATAACTTCGAAATATACTTTTTAATTTACTAATACGAAAAAGTAAACGCGAATAGTACAACCCTCTTAGCTGTGGGCTCAAAAAGGCTCAAAAAGGCAAAGGCTCTGTTTGTTAAATGCAAATAGGGCCCAAAGCACTTGAAGTAGACTAAAGCCAGTGATTAAGAAGACTGGAAGTTGCTAACCGACCCATTTTTGTTTTCGAGTACAGTTAAGCTTTTGTAAGGAGTTTGTACTTTGTTTGGTTTTACTAGAACTATATAACTAGTACAAGTTTTGTTTTTATCTAAGACCTAAGTTTATTGTCTTCTGTATGTATCAGGACACGCGACAGCCCGACTAGCCAAGTTAAAAAGTTGGAACGAGCAATGTGTATTTTACACGAACTTGGCTTTAACCAATACGTCTACATGCATGAAGTTCTTAAAACTCCTTAGCTTGTAATGTGAATAGAATTTCAACGATTTAAATATATTGACTTTTTGGTAGCTAGCTCACTGACTCATCAAAAACCTAATCCACTTCGAGGTGACCTAGAAACTTGATATTTCTCTCTGCCTATCATATACAGGGTGAAGTTTATGTGTAATAAAAAATAATAATAATAATAATATTTTTAAGTTTATATATATGCTATACAACAATTTTTTACCATAGCTGTATGCCGATTGGCCATACCACGGTCTACGCATATAGGCTTCGTAGAGTGTAACCTATGTGTGTAGCACGTAGTAAAATACAGATCGTAATTTAATACGTGTTTCTACACACTCCTGGGGTATTTGAGAAGTTTCTGTGAATTTTCACATGAATACTTGGAATTAATTTCCATTAAAACAAATTTATATTAAACATATTCTCGTTTAAGATACTATTAAAAAACGAAAAGTTAAGGCCTAGTAGCGCAGGGGCACAATCGTGTTACTGTAAAGAAAGTTGTGGGTTCGATTTCCACTCGAGGAAATAAAATATTTTATATTTTCATTTCTTAGTTTTAGTAAGCAGGCAAAGCGTGGCGTTGATTTTCGCCACTCAACAAACAATGCATCAGGAATTTTACGGAAAGTGGGGAACGTAGAGTCTAACCTCTAGGTTCCCTCTGCTTATCCTGATATGTGGAAAAAACAAACAACAAACAAACAAGACAACTTTCATCCATTACGTACTTTAGTATCAATAAATAAACTTATTTTCTCATTCCCCTATCTGTCATTTCTATAATATATATGACAATTCCCAAATAAAGTTACACAGTAATGCCGCAATAACTCACCTACGACGGTAAGCCAGAATGACAAACTGATTTTCGGCTCAGTGGACACTTGGCATTCGTAGGCGCCAGAGTCTCTGGGCTGAGCGTGCGCCACCCGCAACGTCCACTCGTCAGAGCCGTCTGTGTGTAGGGCCGCGAAACGAGCGTCACTACTGTACGTGTGGACACCGACTGTGAGGATGTGGAGATCCCTTTTACGTATCCATGATACCTGGAACAAGATAACGTGCTGTATATTTATCTTTATGTTGCAAAGACGGAGTGTCTTAACACTAGGTTCTCTCTGCGTACCCTGCAACATGTGGGATATAGTGTGAAGTTAAAAAAAGCGATATATACTTGAAAAAAAAACAGGGTTATTTTGAAAGCACTGACAGACATTTCAATTTTATTTATAATAATTAATTTTCCTTTATTTAGTTGGGCGAAGTAATATATAAAATCTATAGTAATATTTATTATCTATATTTATTCCTTTCATGTCATTCACATTCAGTAATGCGTGTGCTGTCATTATTTTTTTGATGGGTTGACAGGTAAAAAAGTTGTAATATATGTTATCTATTTACATTTATATCAATATAATAATATAAAACATAAAAAATAAAAGATAATAATATTTTTTATAAAAAAAAGAGTTTTCTGGTAAAACATCGGTATTTGTCATGGAGTAGGCTTTAAATTTTTACGATCAGTACCGGTATTAGAGCTCAAGAGTTCTTTACATCATTAACCTTACGTAGGTATACAATATAAACCCTCTTAGAAACCGATTTGTGGTTTATCGAATCGGATGTAATGGTCGAGTGTACCCATCGTTTGTTTTCGCATCACTAACTTCAAAGCATACCTGATTTTGATGTTTCCTGAAATAGGCTTATTAAAAAGAACATTATATGAAACATTTTCTTTATAGAATTTAAGATTTTCTTTTTTTCTTATGACTACTAGGTTTTCAATATGGCAATATTATTATAAACTAGCTTTTAACTGTGGTTTCACCTCGTGGTCCATTGAAATTAACTATGATTTCTATACATATAGCTCTTAAGATTTTTAATATTGGTATAGATGTAACCAGAAAAATTATCGTATATTTATGCATAAAAATCTCTTACGACGACGAATGAAACAGTGACAGATCTCCTCCATACGATTGTGAGGTATCTCTTGAAAAATATAAAAGAACAATAAATTTCTTTCTTCGCAGGCAGCCTCGACAAGGACGTCTGTCAAATATTTAGATAAAGAATGCTTAACGACAACGCTAAAACAAAACATTTGAAGGAATTTGTACTGAGATCATAATAATAAATCTACGCCCATTTGGATTACATCGTGTTTTGCCAAACGAGTGTTTTAATTGCATTCTAGCATTTTATTGTTTACTCAATTACAATGAACGTTCGTAAATTATCATTTTGTTGCTTGTTTATTGGTTTTTTGGGACGGAAATAGGGCGATAAACGCTTATTACTTAAGAAGATTTAGGAAATGTTCCAGATAAATTAGTTATTTATCATCTTTTTTGTGGAGATTGTTTATTATTGAATAGAAGAATCGTAGAATGATATTATTATGTTGAGAAATACATTTTGTATGCAGGGTAGGCAGAGGGTACCTAATGTTAAGACACTCTGTTCCTCATTTTCCGCTTAATTTTCAAGACTATGTGCGGGTGTAACTGTGTAGCCTATCTCAACGTCGCGCTTTGTCTTGTTACGAGGGCAAAGAAATGAAAAAGAAATTCATCCATTTCCCCTAGTCGGAATCGAATTTATGTACTTAAGTAGCAGGTAGCTAAGTATTCCGTAAAAATTCCGTAATTTTTTTTATTCGTACTAAATAAACCAACCTATATAAAATATATTCATTTTAGGCAGCCTAGTTCTGTTCTACGTTAAAGCTATAAAGCCTAGATCATAGAAAACACAGTATTAACTTACGTCAGTTGTACCAGAAGGGACTTGAATTTATGGCACACAGGCTGCACTCGCTTGTAATATATATAGTGACATTTAGTCTGGGGTCTGTCGTTATGGCGTAGTGCGATTAACTAATAGTGTTTGCCGCAATAAAACCATTAAATTACAGCTCTCTGGTAATAAATTGTGTTGTATGGCTCTATCTTAATTATTGTGAGGGAAACTCTGTTTTGTATTTCCTTTTAATGTAAAAAAAATAAATAAAATCAGGTTCACGCTGTATCTCGCACAAAGTGGGGTAGGCAGAGGGAACCTAGTGTTAACACATTCCGTTTTCCAATTTCCGCCGAATTTTTGCAGGCATTGCGTGTTGAGTGGCAGATTTTAACGCCAGGTTTTTGCTTTGGTGCCAGAGTGAAGAAATGATAATATTAATAAATAATAATTCTTTCCCCCGGGTGGGGATCGAACCCATAAACGTCGTATTTTGGGCCACGGCGGCCTCTTTTAAAGCAACGTCAAATAAATATTATAAAATAAATGTTATTTATAAAATGTGAAAAATGGACGGTGCATGTTAATCTAACTGAGCGTGACGCGATGTATCGCAAAATCTATTATCGCTGTCAGGATCGCTTACAAAATTTTATTTTGTTATAAATTGTGCTTGTAGCTGTATAGTTTTTGTTCATTATTAAATATGAATATATAATTTTTTTTTTTAAATAATGGATGAAATTTAAAAACAATCATTTTTTCTTTCTTTTTTTTCTTCCTCCTGCCATTAAATCACATTTTCCAATAAACCACAATCTATACGTTTTAAAAGTTGATTATCATCATCATCATCATCATCATCAGCTTGTCCTCGTCCACCGATGGACATAGGCCTCTCCAATGGCACGCCACTGAGCTCGACCTTCAGCTCTTCGCATCCAGCCGTTGCCCGCCACTTTGCGAAGTTGATTATATTGGACAAATATAACTTCCGTGTTACATATAGCTAAACTTTTAACAGCGATAATATTTCAACAAATACATATGTAGCACAAAAGTACTCTATTAACAGTTATATGCATACAAAATCTTATAAAATAGAAATTTCTTTCGCCAATTATTGACTAATAGACATTGTACAATCGAAACTGGATTTAGAATGTTGAAATTTTGCTCTATCCTGCCGCAGTGTTGTTTAGGGAAACACTGAGGGTGGATAGATAGGAAAAAAAGAGAGTTTCCATTCTACGTCATAAAGTCCACACTAACAAAGTTACGAGTGATGACTGGCAAAGAGGACCCAGTTTTAAGAGACTGTGCTCCCCTTAAGACTTTTCCGTTCTCCAATTTTCTGAAGGTATTGGGCTGTGGTGAACTCAACTTTGCGTCGCTTCCACAGTAGGAATCGAACCTACAACCAGTCGCGTTTACAATTACAAGTCCTTGCCTCTGCACCACGACTGGCTTCATTTTGTACACATTTTTAACCAAATATCCTAACAAATATGCCCATCTATAGATACGTATATTGTAATTTTGTTATTAATTTGTCAAACCATAGGCCTCCATACATCATTCCAGTCTGACGGCTTCAAATGTAAGTTACAAATAAAAGAACGTCACCCTCGCCGTCACACGGGAAATTTTCCAGGGTGCAGCAGTTTCCTTTCAGCGAATTTGAGAGCGCCGATGCGGAACAGGGTGGGGGCGCGCAATTAAATACAGTGATAGCATAGTATTATAATACTAAAATTTAAGATATTATGCACTGATGGTGGGTTTGATTCTCACTCGAGGACATGAAGTATTTAATATTTTCATTTCTTCGCTCTTGTAACGTGAAAAAGAGTTTTTTATTTGGCTAGGGTTTTAGAGCAATCACGTTCTGTCAGTCATAAATAAAACAAATGCTCCAATGTGAGTGACAATGTAAATGTTATTTCATTTTTTTTTATTTTAGGCAATGATTACCAATATATCACATTTTTTTATTAATAAAAATTGAAGACAGACGTTTCTAGTTTGCGAAAGCCCTAAATCCTTATTTATGGATATAGGTATTAAGTTCAATATAAAACGAACTGATTGAGTGACATATTGATAAAATATATATTATTATAAAAACTATTATATTTTCTCGTCACGATCTGCACCGACCAAAATAAGAATAAATTGATAGCTTAAAAAAACGTTTTTTTAAACAGAAAACATTAATGAGACGAATGTAATGAACACAAACTGGATATCTTTACTAGTAGGCAGTCCAAGGTTCCTATAGCCATCTTCCAATCTCATCATCAGACCAGCTCTATGGCACCATAATATTTTATTGCCCTCTAATCTGCATATATGAAAATTTTCAAGTAACATGTTCAACAAAATACAATAATTACAAGTGCGGGTAATTAAGATTTAAAAATTTTATTAAAAATTTACTTTCTTTGAAATAGTTACTTACAGCTCGAACTAATAAAAGCTTCTTAAAAATAACAGTTTAATTAAATTAATAGAAGAATTTATCATTATTTAATTATAGCGTAACTCATTTGAAAGGTCGTTAGAATTTGATTTAGAAGTGTCTCTTGAGAGAAAGGGTTTCCAGAAATTCAAGTCCAAGAATATTGTTTTAAAGCATTTATAGATGAAAATTATTATTAAAATATAATTTTACTAATTTAATATAAAAATTGAAAAATGTCATTAAGCTTCACGCTGTACCTGCACACAGCAGGGTAGGAAGAGGGAATCTAGTGTTAAGAGAATCTGTTTCCAATTTTCCGCAGAATTCTGGAGCCATAAAAATGATATAAAGGTAAAAAAAATTATATAATATATAGATAGGAATAAAAGCGAAAAACCAGATCTAGCCACTAAAGGTTCACTTAATGTTTGAAAGATGAAACAAATGGTTAGACTGAAAAATGAAGAAAAGATTAAAATCGGGCTTAGTAAATGCTTTTATTTAACCAGACCATTCCCAAAATGGGATCATTACTCAAAGAAGATGCTTAAGTAAATAATGGGCGGGAGCTTCGACGAGAAACGACGTTATTTTTACAGCAGTCTATGCAAAAGGCAGTTTTATCAAATACGTTTTACACGAAAATGCATTAAAAGTTAGAGTTTAAGTAGACAGAGTTAAACAAAGCCTTTGTAAAATTGTATTTGAATGTAATTTTTTCAGTTTGAATTCGCTTTTAAAAATTTTAACCGAATCCTTTGATATAGTTATATATTTCTATGTAACCTTAAAAACTATTACATGTTTATATTTAACTACGACCCAAAAAGAACGTCCCATTTTAGGTATTTTAACAAATGAAAAATACAATGCTGTTTTCACAATTACACTTTTGTTTGTAGCCCATATGCCAGCCACTAAAAGTAACGTGCACGTCTCACTGTCTGTATCTGTAAACAAGTTCAGCAAATCAAATGAATAATAGCAAATGTAAAAAGATTTAAAAAAATCTTTAAAAAAAACTATTATTTATCTTGTTAGGCCAGTCATGACATAGAGACACAAGCGTGTACTGTAAACGTGATAGGTTATGGGGTTCGATTCCCACTCGAAGAAATTAAATATTTTATTATCTCGTCTCAACATACAATGGCTCCAGAATTTAGCGGAAAGTGGGTAGCGAAGTTTCTTTAACAATAAGCTCTCTACCCTGCCTCAATGCCTCCCCCTGGCATGAAAATAAAAAATAATATTGTTAGAAGACCTTTGCGAATAGGACAATGATAATTGACCTATAAATCTTAATATATTAGTAATTTTGAATCATCTTTCATATCAATATTTCATAGTTTAGGGATTCGAAAAGAGCATTAAATCAATTGGCTCGAAATCCGTTTCATTCTGCCGTTTGTTTCTGCCGTTGAATTACGCAACCCTGCCGCGAGCGTTTCGATTAACAGAAAACACTGTGCAAAAGTCATAACCTTTGTAGATCCTTTACTTTAATTATAATTGCAATATATCCTTTATGGGGTAATATTGTTTTCGAACAAGTTATTAATTTTTAAACTATTTACTTATATTTATGTAAATTTTTATTCAGTCGTTAGATTACTTAACGTTTTGTTTCACTCTATTTCATATAAAGGAGCAGCAGTCGTGGCATAAGGGCCCAAGGGTGTGATTGTAACGCTACGGTTGTGCGTTTGACCCCCACTCGGGGAAATGAGTTATTAATTGGGGGACGGAGTGTCTTAACACTAGGTGCCCTTTGCCTATCCTGCTATATGCGGAATACATGAAAGCTGATTATTTTTTTTACGGTGACTATTTTTCTGCCTTTCTGCGTAACTGTTACCAAATTTATTGAAAATATATTGGTATAATCAATGCTTACTATTGGGAGAAATATTCTATGTCATCTTATTTGATAAGGTTATCTATACGAGGCTACCTTTACTGTATAAATTTCTAAAACAAATATATTTGATATATGACTTTTCTGTCAGGCTTGCCTTATATTCACCTTTATGAGGCTTTATCAAGGCATCCTATCGATCTCACAGATATTGGGTTCTGATCTGGTTAAGCCGAACTCGGCTTTCAGTCCAGTATCTTACAAGAAACGTCTCAACATAACCAAAATAGAAGGATTATTTGATTTGTACGTTCAATTTGTGAAAATATACAAAAAAATATTTATTGAATTGAAATTCTATATTATTTTTTTTAGTATATAAAAAACAATTATTCGTACCAGTAGACTATAATTTATCTTATTATAATAGTATATCATATAATATTTTTATTATGTAACATATACGTAATTAGAAATTAGGTTAGTATACAAAAAGGACTTTGTTTAAGCTCAAGAATTATTTAAACTAAAACTTACTCCAACTATTATAATTATTCGTATGGCATACCTACCTATTTATAAAAAATATATATAAATAACTAATTTTGAAAATTATTTGGCTCTTGGCATCAGATTCTTTATATTATGATAGTTTGTAATTTGGGAGGCTTTGTTGAAACTAGGTCTGTACTTTTCAAGTTATTCATTTGCCGTCCAGAAAAACTGGAAGCAGTATCATGATTAAAAATAAAATACAATATTTTAACATTTTCTTAGTTTTTCGCAATTATTACAAAGGAATTACATTAATGTTACATGATATTTAAGTAAATTACTTTGAAAATTCCTTTATATTTTTCTTATGTTTTATGTTTCTTTTAATTTGTAGGCCATTCATGGCGCAGGGGCAGAAGTATGTGACTGATAAACGCGACGTTGTGAGTTCGATTTCCACGTTCGTCGTACATTCTATTCTTGGTAAATTTCAAAGGAAACTAAATGGAGTTCTTACACGTGAACATATGAAGAATTTTTTTTTATCTTACATAAAAAAAAGTATTATCGAAAGTTTAATAAAATTAAAATGTTAACGCGACAGCAATGAACGCCAAACATTTAAAATAAATGATAAAAACCACATTGGTTAGAAGGTTTAACATATTGATAAACTGAAAATTTCTTGAAATAATTACTCACACATACATACAAACACACATATTTTTTTAAACGGTTTTATTTAGCTCACCCCGTTTGTTTATTTGTTTGTTTGGGTCAAATTTAGTAATTGAAATTTAACCCTCTTCCCGTTAACCGATTGATCTGAAATTTGGTATACGCCTTTGATTCTGGTGACAATACAATTATCCATATTCAATATTATTGTGAATCCAAGATGGCCGCCGCTACAAGATGGCGGACAAGTTAGTTTTTTTCGATCCCATCAATATGGGTATCAAATGAAAGGGCTTGTCAAGTAGAATTCAGGGCACTATACAAAATCAAAATCAAAGATGGCCACTGCTACAAAATGGCGGATAATGTAGTTTTCAATCCCATCAATATGGGTATCAAAATAAAGGGCTTGGTAAGTATAATACAGTATACTATACACAATTACAATATGAATCTCCCACCTAAGTCAAGATCTGGTATCCTGTCGAGGACTGTGTGGCTATAGGGTGCCTAAAAATGAGACGTCGCTAGGGGTACACCACCCAAGGTAAAAGGTAAAAGCGCGCCGAGAACTGTATGGCACTAGGTGGATAAAAATGATATGTCGTTAGCGTTTTCCCCTCAAGATTCAGGCACATCTTGTTGTACATAGCCTTGCTCCTCTATTGGACCTCTGGGGGGTCGATCGTAACATTCTCCATTAACCTTGCAATAATGAGGCACTCAACGAATTGAATAGTAGGAGAAATAAAAACTAAAAACTTAAAAATAAAAAAGTAAAAAAAAAATTTTAAGTTAAACGGTTTTATATTGCAGATAAATGTACTAAAAAATAAAAAATAATTTCATGGAAATTATGATTACTAAAATAAAATCGTGGGGCACGTCCAATATCTACAATCGAAAGACATGGCATGAGACTTCACCCACCTAGTGGTAAGTAGAAAGTGTCCCCACGATTTTATTTTAGTAATCATAATTTCCATGAAATTATTTTTTATTTTATACACCATAAATTTATCCAAAAAAAAATATAAAAAAAATCCTTAAAACATTTCCAAACCGATATTTTTCATATTTGATCCACATTTCTTTCAAACGGAACACATTATTGACTCGGGAAACGGTTATACAATATTTTTATAAAATAAAAATAAACAAATCGCCACAGCTTTGTTTGGCTATGATCCAAATGTACTATTCCGCAAGCCTCGACCCAATTTTCTATACTTTATCCCCGCCAGGCTTTGGCGAACGCTCACGAGACATTTCCTATAGCACTTACGGAAAATCAAATCCTACACTGACTGTAACAAGCGGCCGAAAAGTCACGTTCGTTAAATTGGCGGGGGCTAATAGAAATTCTTCCTTTTCATTAATCCTGTAACATATGATCCAAAAAAATTTGGTATGTTTTTATTTATCTGTAATATTTATTGTAAGTAACAAGTTCTTTGCTGCTATACAATAATCTACTTTAGGCCTTTATAGCGCAGTGGGTGTAATTAACATTCAACACAAGCTCGTATTTAGACAGAAAGTGCAGAATGGAGTGTTGATTCTTTTTTTTTAAACATGACGTTGAGGCCGCCGTGGCACAGTAGCACAGGTGTTTGTCTGTAAATGCAACGTTTGTGGATTCGATTCCTACTAGCAGGAATGAATTATTATTTATTAATTCTTCTCCGCCACACAAATTACAATGCCTCGAAAATTCACCGGAAAGCCAGGAACGGAGTGTCTTAACACTAAATTCCCTCTACCTACTCTGCTATATGCGAGATTCAGCGTGAAGCTGAAAAAAGAACAGAGGTTAATGCTGTTAGCTCTATTGGCTTTAACAGCGATACCGAGTGATAGGAGAAAAAGCGTTAAGGACCTTATCAATTTATATACGAAATATTTTTATTTTTGTTTACATATAAACAGCGACTGGTAATTTTATTTTTACGTAAACATCAAAATTGAATTTATAGATTTGAATTCATTTCAGATGTGTGGCTTACGGTTTTATGTAATTTAGAATACAAATTTTATCCAATTTTTCATCCAAATCTGTATAAAAATTGAAATTCAAATACGTTTGATGTTTTTTGTTTGGTAATAATAAAGAAAATCTCATTGGAATGATTTTTTTATACGTTTATATCAAAGACCTCAGGGTAATAGTTTGGTCCTCGAGTAATCTACACGCGAGCATATGCATATACTTTCTTTTTAACCTCACGCTATATCTTGCATAAATCAGGGTAGGCAGAGGGAACTTGGGAACCTAGTGCTAAGAGAATCCGTTCCCATTAAGATATTTCCGTTACCCACTTTCAGCTGAATTCTGGAGGTATTGCGTCTTGAATGGAGGAATTTAACGTCGTGCCTCATTGCCAGGAAATGAAAATGGGGATCGAACCCATTATCTGTCTGGTGTACAGTCGCCGATCTATATTTTGTGTTTGTGGCACAAACGTCTCTTTATAATAAAAATAATCCCGTATGATAAAGATAAGACCTACAAAGAAAATAGTTACATTATCCTTTCACTGAGGCCTAAGTTTCTGATGCTTTAGGAGTTTTTTGTACTTACTTACTTTACTTGAGTTGGTCCACTGAGTTAATATTTGTTTTCTTCTGATTCTTTACTAATGATAAGCTATCTTAGGAAGTAAGATGAAAACTGCTGAAGTCCGAGATGAAAATGTATCTGTAAATTTGTCGAAATAATAATTCCGCGGCACAATTTGGCGAAGTTTGCAAAATAAACTTTTGTTTTATTCCTGTTTGTTCCATCTAAAGTCCTCAGATTACTAAAGTTTATTCATTTTGAAAAGATGACCGACGATTTAATTAATTGTTTTGGTTAAAAAGTTAAATTTGAATTTTAATGTTGGTTATAAATTGTCACTTATTATTCCTCTAATTTGATAATAGGTTTCGATGTTGTTTTAAGTCTTAAATAATAAAAAAAGGTTATTTTAATAAGAACTTTTGTGTAACTATTTTTGTTATAATTTTGCATGATAAATGTGAAAGATTTACTGTTTTTTATTGTACGCTGTGGATTCGATCTCCACTTGAGAAATAAAAATGTTAATTGGCAAACCGTGGCGTAGAGTTCCGCCACACAACACGCAAAGCCCCCAGAATTCGGCGTTAAGTAGGGAACGGAAGTATCTTAATGGGAACGAAACTAAAAATAGTTACACAAATATAATAAAGTAAACATACAATAATATCACCATGCATTTGAAAACAACTTATTATTTTATTAAGTTTGAATAATTATAAAAAGCGAATATTTCTTCAAATTTGAAATATTTTCCATCTTTTTAATTAGGACACTGTGAACGTTCTGTTATCAAAATAATACTAACAAATAGGGACTTTGTCGACTTTAGTCGATTTTTACGGTTACTATGTACGAAAGTTATGGCTGTGTTTGCGGCCAACTTTTACAAGAATTGTTTCTTCTGTATTCTTGTTATTTCCTGTTTCCAAAATATTGGAAATTTTTGTTTGTTCAAATTTTAAAATAATGATGTAAATTTTATAATATTTTCTACACAAATTGACTATTTGTGTGTGGTTCCTGTCAGTTTATCGTTTTGTCAATTAACAGCTGAAACGTCTATAATTTATTTTTTTAGTTATTGTTATTTACATTTCACTTTGCATAATTTCGACCATTTACTGCAACTGTTCAATTAAAATCAAATCAGTTTCACGCTGTATCCCGCACATAGCAGGGTAGGCAGAGGGAATCTAGTGTTAAGACACTCCGCTCCCCACTTCCTGCCGAATTCTAGAGGCATTGCATGTTAAGTGACAGAACTCAACACCGCGCTTTGCCTCGACACCAAAGCAAAGAAATGAAAATATTAAATATTTTATTTGCTCAAATGGTAATCGAACCCACTAATTAATTACGGTTGCAATCACACGTTTATGCCCCTGCTTCACAGCTGGCTTTCCATTGGAAAACTGGTAAATATATATGAGTATGTATATTATTTAATTATGACAAAAAACACTACTTCGCTTTCAACCAAACAAAAAAAAACATTTTTTAGCACTTTATACACGTTACAAATGTACGCTTTCATCCAATCATGCGTTTCTGAAATAATGATCTATCATTAAAATAAATGTTCATAGCCGTCGAATACATTTTAAGTTTCATTCCATCCTCAAGTATTTATGTTAAAATATCAAATTAAATTTTAAAGCTCTTAGCTTGTGTTGTTGTGTTGTATTTTTCTCCAGCTTCACTCTGTATCCCGTATATAGCAGGGTAGGTAGAGGGAACCTAGTGCTGAGGCACTCCGCTATTCATTTTCCGCCGAATTTTCATGGCATTGCTTGTTGACTGGCAGATTTCAACGCCTCGCTTTCTGCCTTAGTACTAGCAAAGGAATGAAAATATTAATAAATAATAATTCATTTCCCCAGAATGAGGTAACAATCGTATCCATAACCCTCAAATTACAGTCCCACCCTGGTGCCGCTGCGCCACTGCGGCTTCAATCTAAGAAAAAATATTTTACTAAATAAAATCGGCCAAGTAAAAATCGGACTCTCGTAGGAGGCTTCAATATCATTATCTACAAATCTAGTTGCTTCTATGGGAGCCCTCTTAAATATATTTTTTAGACTTTGTTGCTTAGGCGGCAATAGATATGGATCGTGTGTAAAAAATTCAACTGTCTAAGCACCCTTCATGAGTTATAACCTGGTGACAGATGAACAAACAGACAGTGAAGTCTTCATAATAACCATGCCTTTTGGGTACAGAACCCTAAAAATTCCAATATCGATTCCACGTATAATAAATATCGTAACTGATACCTACCGTAGAAACTACGAAATCGATAAAGATAAAACACGAGATACTAACTGCTCTCACCCTTCCATTAAAACCTCTTACGCCAACAGTTTAGTTACCTTCGAAAACAACGAATGGGTGTCATTAGTTCTTGAACGTTAATGTCTAATCTGAAGTAATGAGATTTTGGACCATGATTTATAGAATGTAGGGTGGAATGTTTCCTCTAGAGTTAATTAATGCTAGTAAAAACTATTATTTGCCTGATAAGAGCTTAAATTTGCTTTGGCAAGGCAAATTGATAAAATTTTGGGTAAAAATCTTTTATTATAATAATAAAAGTATACTGATTTACTCAGAACGTAATACCTCGAAATATTCGGGGAAAAGAGGGGAACGGAGTGTTTTAATACTAGGTTCCCTCAACCTACCTTGTCGTGTGCAGGATTAATAAATATATAAATAATACTATTACAGAAACTAGTCATTGAACGATAGAGATTTCATGTAAAAAAGAAAATTTAGTATCGAAGTGATTTAAAGCTTAAAAAAGAAAGTTTAACGTATTCAAGACTTTTTTAATTATTTCACGAAGGCGTTTTTCATTTCCAACGTTCAGAACAAACAAACTAGAGGTTCCAACTTCGGACTGTTTAACAATTACGAAAAGAGTTCGAGCGTTGGGTGAAGTTCTTTTATATAAAATCGAATATCGGTTGTCGGTTTTATTATTTCTCATAATAAGGAGCTTTCGATATCCAAGATTACTTTTCGGTAGTTGGGTAAAGCGAGATCAAAAAAATGTCAAGGGTGATTTGTTAGTTATTATGGCCTTTAATTCTCTAGACAGAGAATATTTATTCTTTAGAAAATCTGTTTATCTATAGGTTAGTAGGTACTTGAGAATTATACTTTTTTTATGTATTTTATAATTGTTTTAAAAACATATTTTTAAAAATCTGTATGTCGTGTTATGTGTGAAATATTTAAATAATTTAAAGTTTAAGTCCATTTAAAACTAAATTTAGAACTTAAAATTAATGATCTTTCAACATATAGACTACGAATTTTCGAAAGTTAGCCGAACTATTGTGACGTGGATATCCCCTAAGGTCGGTAGTCTGTCTAAACTCTAAGAAATCATATTACTTGGACAAATATACTTATTTGTGGTGTAATAATACGTATTATAATTAATAATTGTTAAAAACACATTATTCAAATTCAAAATTGAAATTCTGAAAAACTTGAAACGTATTTTGTTCCTTTTTACTGATGCTAATTAAAAACTATCATAAAATAAATAATTATTATTGAAATTTGAAAGATAAGATAATAAATCTGATAAAATTCCATAGAGAGACAGAATAGAGAAAATAAATTGAAAATGTGTGATATATTTGGTGCCAAACACAATAGAGCCAAACTTTTGACACGTTTTGTATAAACATAAAAAGATTCAATCTTGTTGGAACGGGAAATATCTGAAAATTCTTTTACAATAAAGAACCTAGGATAAAAGTTTATGCTATAGTGCTTTAGCGTTAACATTTGTTCTCGTTTACACAAAAAAAATTGTAAAAAAAATTGAAAGCTTTGACCGGATGGAAATTCTATTCCCTATGTTTACTTTGCAATTGGCTTGAAGTGACGAATTTTTGGTGGCCGTGTTTCAGATGTATATCAATATTTGAACCATTTTCGGTTTTGAAATGGTAGCTTGAGGCCAGTCGTGGTGCAGTGCAGTTAACAACATAGGTTGTGGGTTCGATTCCGACTCGAGTAAAAGAAATATTTAATATTTTCATTCATTCAAGTCAAAGCGAATACCGAGTCAAAGCGCGGCGTTTAATTTCGCCACTCAACACTCAACGCCTCTAGAATTCAGGGCAGAACAGCGTATTTTGGCAACAGTGTCTTAACACTAGTTTCTCACGTTCCCTTTATCTTCACTGCTATATACGGCTACAACGTGATGCTAAAAAATTGAAACTGTTTATTTTCAACTAAAAGTTCTGTTTTTTTTGTGATATGGTGACATTGGAACACTTCATTCCCATAAAATGTAAATGCAAAACCAAAAAGCTTTATTCAATTTAAATATAAATAGAATTTTTCACAATATTTAGGTGTTATTTGTTTTGTAGGGCTTACATATGTATCAACAATTCATTGTTTATTAAATGGAGAGGTAACATACTCGTATATAAGTCTTATATGTAGTACGTTATCAAAAATATTTTTGAAATACAAAGATGATTATAAGAATCTTTTAAGTTCACAATGGCGCAGTGAGTCAGTGAATATAAATGCAATAAATGTGGATTCAAAACACACATTACATNAATTAATAATTGTTAAAAACACATTATTCAAATTCAAAATTGAAATTCTGAAAAACTTGAAACGTATTTTGTTCCTTTTTACTGATGCTAATTAAAAACTATCATAAAATAAATAATTATTATTGAAATTTGAAAGATAAGATAATAAATCTGATAAAATTCCATAGAGAGACAGAATAGAGAAAATAAATTGAAAATGTGTGATATATTTGGTGCCAAACACAATAGAGCCAAACTTTTGACACGTTTTGTATAAACATAAAAAGATTCAATCTTGTTGGAACGGGAAATATCTGAAAATTCTTTTACAATAAAGAACCTAGGATAAAAGTTTATGCTATAGTGCTTGAGCGTTAACATTTGTTCTCGTTTACACAAAAAAAATTGTAAAAAAAATTGAAAGCTTTGACCGAATGGAAATTCTATTCCCTATGTTTACTTTGCAATTGGCTTGAAGTGACGAATTTTTGGTGGCTGTGTTTCAGATGTATATCAATATTTGAACCATTTTGAGTTTTGAAATGTTTATTTACAAATGGTAGCTGGAGGCCAGTAGAACCCGATAGGTTGTGGGTTCGATCCCGACTCGAGTAAAAGAAATATTTAATATTTTCATTTATTCAAGTCAAAGCGAATACCGAGTTAAAGCGCGGCGTTTAGTTTCGCCACTCAACACTCAACGCCTCTAGAATTCAGGGCCACTCGCCCTCGCCACTCAATTCCCTTTATCTTCACTGCTATATACGGCTACAACGTGATGCTAAAAAATTGCAACTTCGTTTATTTTCAACTATAAGTTTTGTTTTTTTTGTGATATGGTGACATTGAAACACTTCATTCCCAAAAATGTAAATGCAAAACCAAAAAGCTTTATTCAATTTAAATATGAATAGAATTTTTCACAATATTTAGGTGTTATTTACTTTGTAGGGCTTACATATGTATCAACAATGTTTATAAAACCATACTCGTATATAAGTCTTATATGTAGTACGTTATCAAAAATATTTTTGAAATACAAAGATGATTATAAGAATCTTTTAAGGTCACAATGGCGCAGTGAGTCAGTGAATATAAATGCAATAAATGTGGATTCAAAACACACATTACATGAATCTGACAGAAAAATAATTGGCGGCGTTTAGTTTCGCCACTTAACACATTATGCTATTCTACGAAAAATGGTACACAGAATGTCTTAATAGGGAACGCAGTGCCTTGACTTGATCAATTTCCCTCTACCCTCTATTTATACAGCGTGACTCTAAAAAAATATCTCTAAATATAAATGGGTGGGTGGGAATCGAACTCACAACCAGGTCTGGCCACTGCTGACTGGCCTCAACGTTTTTATTTGGCTATATATATATATATATTGGCTAACTTTATTATGCCTGCTCTCCGTACAGTTTACCATAGCTTCAGATCAAAAGATGTTATTTTATTTGGACTAGAGAGGGAGCAATCGCCGCCCGTGGGTAAAGTGGGGAAGGGACCGCTAATGTTTTAATAAAATTCGACGTACAGATAAAAAAGGCCAATGAATTTTTAAGACGTACCTTAACTGAATAATAAATGAAAATAGAAATATTAAAACATTCCTCGAATCGCTCAAATGTCTGGATTATTTTGGCATCTCGGTGGTTCGAAAGGTATTATTAATATTTCTCTTATCTTTTATTGCTTTTGGAAGTAATAATAATTTTATACCTTTATTATGGTTTCGTAGTCTGATAATTTATGATAGTTGTTATCAATTAATATTAATCTTTCTAAATTTGAGGCCAGTCGTGGCGGAGGGAGACAGGATTGTGACATGTTGTGTGTTTGATTCCCACTCGAGGAAATTAAATATTTTATTTTCTTCAATGCTCCGAGAATTTAGTGTAAAGTGGAAATTAAATATTTTATTTTCTTCAATGCTCCGAGAATTTAGTGTATAGTGGAGAGCGGAGTGTCTTAACACTAGGTTCTCTTTAGATGTGTACTATTTCGTTGATGATTTTTTTATATGCATGTAAAAATCATATTCAGCTTGTCCAATTTCTCTTTATCTACGCACCTATCTACAATAAAAACGAGATATTTCATAAGTTTTAACAATAATTTTTCGGTTTTATCTTGAGTCTTATTTAAATAATGTTTATATTTCTTTAATATAATATATAGAATTAGTATACATAGACTTACCGATCGATCACCAAGATTTTTCACCCTACAATGTAAGTACGCGGGTTGTCCCACAGCTGCTGTATATTCCCTTTTGGTCGTGTTGTCGAAGTGTGGCTGGACCATCGTGTCGGTGGCAGAAGTGCCGTTGTTCACCGCGAATATGGCATCTGGATCTGTAGTATCACTGCCACCTGCTGATAGGCCTGGAGGAAAATAAATAGAGTTAAAGATGGATCAAGGATTATTAAAGACATTAATGTGGTATTGTAGAGTACCATTAAGTTTGTAAGTTTGATTAAATTAAAATTAAAAGTATATACTTTTACATTTTCACATAATAATTTAAAATGTACACTAAAACATCGTTATTTATACTGAAATCCTTTTATGGTACTCAAAAATAAATACGCCAGTGACAACACTAGAAGTGCCGTTTAAAGATTCAAAGGGAAGCGTAAAATAAATATAAAAAGAAAATTTTAAATTCCATTTGTGAAAAATTGCACCCACTGTATAGAGAGAGAGTAGACGACAATATATTTTCATCACGTCTACAATATTCGCAACAGTGGCAACGTTTCTTACTAGCTTTCTTTATAGATGTCGAGTAGCTGTATTTTACGTTTTTCTCTCTGTGAAGTACAAATAAAGAAATTGTATTTCTTTTTTACTATTACAATCATCATCCATTCAATGGTATACTATGTGGTATTTTATTAATTAAAAAAGAGTCTCGTGGTTTACGACAGTTATGGGTTCAATATACTCGAATAAATGATCTATTTTCATTTCCTGGCTTTGATAACAAGAAAAAAATGTCTCGAAAATTCTGGAAGTGGGAAATGGTGTCTCAACACTATGTTCCTTCTGCCTAACCTGCTATGCGGGAAAAAGCGTGAAGCTGCTAAAAAAAGCAATCACATGAGTTATTTAATGTTTGTACAAACAACTTTTATTATTCAATTAGTATCTGTGGTAAAGTTTATGTAATTACAAAATTTTCCTCAAAGCATTTATAAACAAGAAGAAGGTTCTGGAAAAATCGTTATTTAAACAAGTTAGCGAGGAAACAGATTTGATGAAAATATTCATAACGAGTTTGTTTCATTTTGTTTGGAGACATTAACGTCTGTATTTCATTCGTTGTAGTATTAAGAAGTTTATTGGCCATTTTAGAAGGTATTTTTTGCTTTCTTCTTACATTTTTCTAATTCTAGTCATATACTATTTAAATATTTACGTCATTTGCTTGAAAACTCAGAAATAATATTATTTAAAATACACATATAAACATATTTATCTGGAATTAAATAAGTATAACAATATAATAATTAAAAACAATGGTTATATATAGTCCAACCCTTCCAAACTATACCACTATTAATATCTAAACAAAATGATTGAATATTAATATTTTTCATACAAATTTCTCCCGATCAAGTCCCGAAAATGCCACCTATCCATCATGTCAAAAGCAATCGTCGTATCAAAGGCCTTATAAATTCCCGAAATTGAACGACTCAAAAGTCCAAATAGATTTTCGAACGGCCCAAGGGTGAATCTCCTAATCTAGACTAGGGACGTCACGTCGTCCATCATTCGACGTCTGCCAATAACACTAACATTACTAAAAAGTAAGAAATTACAAAATGATGATGCGAAATCAATTTATTTCATATTAAAGTAAAGCTTTAGACAATATATTTCAGGATTTAAGGCTAATTTAGAAATAAACGTCCCTAAATGTGAATCGAATGGAAGAAATGGATTAAGCCTTAAGGCTGGTCATTTATTTTCTGATTTTCTTTTCTCGGCACATTTTAAATTAGTTTATGTGAGAAATGTGGATTGGCAATAAGTGTTGTAATACAATATTGACAGTTTGTGAATTGGTTTTTTATGGAAAAAATGTCAAAAGGACGTTAAGAAAGAAAAATGTAACGAAAAAATAATATATAGCTTTTCTGCGAAGTTTCATTATGTTTTTAACGACAAAAACCAAAAATATATATATAAAAATGTTACTTTATTTCATCAAGTATTTTTATTAGAGAATTTGTAAATGTTATTTTTTGTACAACACGTTAAACTAATCTATATTTGAAACGTTAAAAAACTCATTACTTCTTTCACCAGTGTGAAACGAAGATGGATAGTAATTTAAAACCCCATGGACTGGTCTAAGTGATTCAGATCAGTTCCAATATCACCATTAGCATACGTAAGTTTTACTTGACGAAGGTTAAATCTAATGTCACCTTTTACCTAAACTGCTTAGAAAATAGTTTATAACCGATAGGACCTTCACGCTGTTTTTTAACTATTTTAAAAACTTTGATTAAATTTTAAGGCTTACAGTCAGTTTGGTAGTATTGCCCATCACTAGAGACAATATCTTTTACATACTGAGATCTTATTTAAGGACCTAATAACATTAGTATCTAAGTAGACATAAGAGAACGAAATGTCTTAACATTAGGTTCCCTTTGCTTAC